>QEPC01000373.1:1697392-1746877 GCA_003113815.1 Sphenodon punctatus
GTCCCCCTCCCCCCGCGGGGCCAGGCCCCGCCCCCCCACTGCGAGCCCCCCCCCCACGAGGCCGGGTCCCGCAACCCCCCTAACGCTAGGTAGGCCTCGCTCCTGCCGGGCCCCGCAGCCCCCCTACCGTTAGGCAGGTCTTGCCGCCGCCGGGCCCTGCAGTTCCCCCACCACTGCCCCTAGGCCTGGCCGGCCGCACCACCAGGCCCAGCCCAGGCCTCACCACCATCCCCTAAATTCCCCGGGCCCTGAAGACGTACCAAAAATGGGTCCCTCTCGCCTCTCCCTGCGACTGTTGCCGCTGCCGCGCCCCCGCCCACTGCTCCTCTGCCGCTGCTCCCGTCTCCTGCTGCCTCAGGTCCCACGCCACTCTGCTCCAGCCTGGGTCCCACGTCTCCGCCTTACCTCTCCTCCAGCCAGTCCCACGCCGCCGCCTCTCCACCGGGTCCCACCACTTTTGGATCGCTCCGCTGCTCCTCCACTCCTGTTGACGTTCCGCTGCTGAGTCGCTCCTCCACCCTTCACCAGTCTGGAAGCAAGCCAAGCAGCAACAAGTAACTTAAAAGTAAGTAACCTGCTGCTGCTTGCCTGCTCCGCACGCTGTGTGACAAGTCACGGGTCCTCTCTGTCCAGGAAGTTGCTTTTATGCAACTTCCTGGATGGAGAGAGAAGGAGGGGCCAGGCAGGTCACATGGACCCTGGAGCCGAGGCCACACCCGCCAGGAGGAGGAAGAGCGCGACTCTGCGACCGAGGAGGATGGTAGGTAGGCAGCACAGGGTGGAGGTTGGGACGGGGGGCAGGGGCGGGGTCCTGTGGAGGAGGCTGAGGGGCCCCGCTGCTAGTGCCACGCTGGCCAGGCCCTGTGCCCCTTCTCTCCCGTACCCCTCCCCTTCCCAACCTGACCCAATTTTATTTTTTTTAAATCCCACCTTAACCACGAGGCCCTGGGTGGCCGCTCAGTCAAACAGTTAAATTTATTTGCTGCAGGAAATGGGAGCATAATAGATTTGTTTGTTAAAAGTGCCCTTTCTCAGTCTGATTATATGTTTTTCCTTAAGATTTATCTCTCACTTTTTACAAAGCAGTCACCAATTTCTGTTTTCACTGACTGCGGTATAAATCCAGAGTAACTTCATTGAAATTAATGGAATTATTTCAGATTCACAGTAGTATAAGAAGCTCAAAATCTGGCTCCATCTTCTGATTGACTAGCTACAAAACCTTCCTCTGCAACTGTGTGAAACTGGGTGGCATTCATTTTAATTGCCATGTACTTCAGATAAATCATGCTTTTCAAGGAAACTTTCACTATACTTGGATATTCTCGAAGAAAAGGTCTTGATTAAAAGCTTTTTCATCACCACCATTTGTATCCTCTGCAATAGACACAGTATTCTTTTTTTGTTCTTTTAAAAAATGCTAACCTTTTAGCAGACTGACCAAGTTCTCCAAATATAACCTGCTTCGCTACATCCACCCTAAAATAAACCAGAGTCTGTTGGATTCCTATCTTTAGGACTTGTAAATGTATGTATAGTTTATTATGCATAGCCATAGACCATAGCAACAGAAAATAAAATAAGATAAAATAAAGTATAAACAATTCAGTCCTAACTCTAGAGTCCCTGTAAACAAATGTATCAATAGAAAAGTAGTTTAGACAGATTTTGGGTCTTTAGGGATGGTTTAAGGTCAAACTGAATCCTGAATACAGTAAATACAATAGACCTAGAGAATGTAATCATTATTATTATTATTATTATTAAACATTTATAAAGCGCCAGTAACAACCTGGCGCTGTACAGAACATATAATCAGCTGCGGTCCCTACCTGTGGCTTACAATCTAAAAGACAAGGAGGGGGAGACAAGGAGAGGGGACAGCGGGAGAGACATGGGAGAAGACAAACAAACATTCAGGCGGATGCGAAGTCTCAGGCGCGTGTACTTGGCTTGGTTACAAGGTGGTCGGTAGCAGCCGTCAGCAGGGGAGGGCTGACAGTAAGAGCAAGGGGAAAGACTAGAGGGCATTGGGAAAGGCAGCATGGAAAAGGTGGGTCTTGAGGAGGGATTTGAAGGAGCGGAGGGAGGAGGCGAGGCGGACGTCGGCAGGGAGGGAGTTCCAGGCATGCGGGGCAGCGAGGGAGAAGGGACGAAGGCGGTTGGGCGAGCAGGAGAAGCGAGGGAGAGCGAGGGAGGGGACAGCGGAAGAGCGGAGAGCGCGCGCAGGAGCGCGTAGGGCGATTAGGTCCGAGAGGTAAGGGGGAGCTTGGTCATGGAGCGATTTGAACGTGAAAACCAGGAGTTTGAACAGGATACGTTCAGGAAGGGGGAGCCAGTGAAGGGAGAGGAGGAGAGGCGTCACATGGTCGAAGCGACGGGCAGAGTGAATGACCTTGGCGGCAGAGTTTTGGATCGCCACAAGGGGGGACAGGTGGGAGCGAGGGAGGCCAGCAAGGAGGAGGTTGCAGTAGTCGAGGCGAGAGATAACCATGGCATGAACAAGGATTTTGGCCGAGGAGACAGATAGAAAGGGGCGAATGCGGGCAATGTTGAGGAGAGCGAATCGGCAGGATTTGGCCACAGAGTCAATGTAAGGTTTAAAGGAGAGGTGCGTGTCAAAAATGAAGCCCAAGCTGCGGGCACGGAGAACAGGACGGATGGTGACCCCATCAATGCAGACGGTCAGGTCAGAGGGAGAGGAGGGGGATGGAGGAAAAATGAGGAGTTCAGTCTTGGCCATGTTCAGTTTGAGTTGGCGTCGGGACATCCAGGCGGAGATATCAGAGAGGCAGTCGACGAGGCGTGAGCGGACAGAGGAGGAGAGAGAGGGGGTAGAGAGATAGAGTTGGGTGTCATCAGCATAGAGATGGTATTGGAACCCGTGGGAGGCAATAATTTCACCAAGGGACCGGGTGTAGATAGAGAAGAGGAGAGGGCCAAGGACAGAACCTTGGGGAACCCCAACCGAGAGGGGAAGGGAGGGGGAGGTCGACTCGGGGAGGGAGACATTAAAGGAGCGGTCAGAGAGGTAGGAGGAGAACCAGTCAAAGACAGAGCCACGGAAGCCCAAAGAGTAAAGCGAGTCCAAGAGGAGCGAGTGGTCGACAGTGTCAAAGGCAGCAGAGAGGTCAAGGAGGACAAGAACGGAGTAGTGGCGCTTCGATTTAGCGACAAGTAGATCATCGGTGATCTTGGCCAGGGCAGTTTCAGTAGAGTGGAGGGGGCGGAAGCCGGACTGGAGAGGGTCGAGGGAGGAGTTGGCAGAGAGGAGGTTCAGGCAGCGGGAGTAGACGACACGTTCCAGGAGCTTCGAAGCAAAGGGAAGGAGGGAGACCGGCCGGTAACTAGAGGGATCGAAAGGGTCCAGGGTAGGCTTTTTGAGGATGGGGGAGACAGTGGCATGTTTGAAGGCAGAGGGGAAGGAGCCTGTGGAAAGGGAGAGATTGACGACATGCAGAAGGGGGGGAGCGACAGTGGGAGCAATAGAGGTCAGGAGGCGGGAGGGGATCGGGTCAAGGGGGCAGGTGGAGGGGTTGGATGAAGAGAGAAGAGCAGAGATTTCCTGGAGAGAGGCAGGAGGGAAGGATGCGAGGAGGGAGGGGGGCGGGGGGCGGAGGGAGGCAATATCCCGACGGATCTTGTCAATCTTGGAGGTGAAGAACGATGCAAGATCCTGAGCAGCAAGGGAAGAGGGCGGAGGAGGGCAGGGGGGTTTGAGAAGGGAGTCGAAAGTAGAGAAAAGGCGGCGAGGGTCGCGGGAGAAAGATTCGATCCTAGAGGCATAATAGCGATGCCTAGCTAGGGAGATAGCCGAGGAGAGGGAGGAGAGGGAGAATTTGTAATGGAGGAAGTCAGGGAGGGAGCGGGATTTGCGCCAGAGGCGTTCGGCAGCCCGGGTGCAGGAGCGGAGGTAGCGGATGGCAGGGGTAAGCCAGGGGCGGGGGTCGAGGGGGCGGACGGGGCGAGCAGAGGGGGGGGCAAGAGAGTCAAGGGTCGAGGAGAGAGAAGCGTTGAGAGCAGAGACAGCAGAGTCAGGGGAGGAGGAGGCGAAAACGGGGGGGAGAAGGGGGGAAAGATGTGCGGCAAACTCCGAGGGAGTAAGGGCCTGCATATTGCGGAAGGGGCGCATAGAGGGGGAGGAGGAGGGGGGTCGGTGGGAAAGGCTGAAGGAGCCGAGGAAGTGATCAGAACTAGGGAAGGGGTCAAAGGAGAGGTCAGTTAGAGAACAGTTTCGAGTGAAGACGAGGTCGAGGGAATGGCCGTCAGTATGAGTGGGGGAGTCGGTCCAGAGTCGGAGATTAAAGGAGGAAGCGAGAGAGAGAAAGCGGGAAACAGAGGGGGCGGAGGGCGTGTCAACGTGAATGTTGAAATCACCAAGGATAAGAGTGGGGATATCATCGGAGAGGAAGAAGGTGAGCCAGGATTCAAAGTCCGGGAGGAAAGAGGAGAGGGAACCCGGGGGGCGGTAGATGACAGCAACCCGAAGGTGTAGAGGGGAGTATAAGCGCACAGAGTGGGCCTCAAAGGAAGGGAAGGAGGAGGAGGGGGGAGGGGAGAGGGTTTTGAATTGGCAGTGCTTAGCAAGGAGCAAGCCCACACCACCACCCAGGCCCTCAGGGCGGGGGCGGTGAGAGAACGACAGGCCCCCGGAGGATAGAGCAGCCGGGGTAACAGAGTTGGAGGGCGTGATCCAGGTTTCCGTAAGAGCCAGGAGTTGAAAGGGGCGAGAGAGGAAGAGATCGTGGATGAAGGGAGCTTTAGCCACGGACGAGCGGCAGTTCCAGAGGGAGCAGGAAAAAGGCAATTGGTGTTTGGGAAGGCAGGGGATGCGGATGAGGTTGGGGGATGGGGAACGGCCGGGTTTGCGGGGTGTGAGTCGTGCACTGGCCTCGTATTGGCCACAATGGTCTGTGGAACACCTGGGTGTCGCGGGTTTGGGCCTAGGGGGAATGGGTAAGGGGGGATGAGGGTGGGGAGGGGGGATGGGCGTGGGTGAGAATAAGGGGTAGGTTGGCTGGAGAAAGGCCGCTGGTGATGGAAGAGGGAGAAGGAGGGGGTGCGTGAGAAAGGCTAGAAGGAGGGAGGTGATAGAGGGCGAGGAGGTGAGGGAGGTATAGGGAGGCATCATAGGTCCTCACTCCGGCCTCACAACGGCCACAAAACGGCCAGCGCCCTTTTGTCGCCGCCCTTCGGGCGCCGCCCAAGGGCTGCCGCCCGCTGGGGGCGGGCGGGCAGCTTTGGCCTGTGGCCTGGGCTGGGCCCTCCCAGGGGGTGGAGCCTCGCTCACCTGCAGGGGATGAGCCCTGCTGTTGCTATGGCGGCTGGGGGCTTCTGGCTGGCTGGGGGCGGAGCCCTGCCGCAATGGCTTCTGGGGGCTTCAGGGGGTGGGCGGGGCTTCTGGGGGCGGGCGGGCAGCCTTGGCCTGGGGCCTGGGCTGGGCCCTCCCAGGGGGTGGGGCCTCGCTCACCTGCAGGGGATGAGCCCTGCTGTCGCTGTTGCTGTTGCTATGGCGGCTGGGGGCTTAATCATAAAACTAAGGTTCCTATAAACAAATATGTATATTGCGCAATGAAACATTCCTTTTGGAAGCTGAAAAAAGGGGAGGTTGCTGAATTAGCTCATGAATCTAAATAGGAGCAAAGTAGTTGTCTATCCTTGCTGGTCTAAGAACAGCTTGCAAATAAACAGCAGTAGCTGGGATAGTGGATTTGCACATCACTTCTAAAGTTGTTGTTATTATTTATATAGTGCCAACAATGTACAACCAACGATTATAGACTGGGGTGAACTATTCTTGAGTTAGTAAGAACTTTAGAAATTGACCAGCTTTGATTACTTTGATGAAAAATAATAAGTACCACAGCAACAACAGCTAAAAATCTTTGCTTATGGTTTTAAAATGTTGGAGGGGGATTCAGCCTACTTAGAAGCCAAGCTGCAGTCTAGAAGCTTTTCTGGTTAAAATTAAATTTAAAGAAATAGAATACCTACTTGAAGTGGTTGTGACACTATCTTGGCTTCAGCTTGCCTTGAAATTTCACACAAAAAAGGGTATTTATGAATAGGGCTGTGGTTTTGTCACAGATGTCTTGGTGGTCACAGAAATTGTAAATTCCCATCAAATCATGTGGATCCCATTAATTTTATGAATTTACAAACCTAACTATAATTGTTTGAGAAGTCTCGGTGCATGTAAGAGATTGTTCTCAAAGATATCTTGCAAGATAACAGATGTGAAATTGAGAATGACAGCCTCACGATGTGCATGCTGTTTCAGTGTTTGCGTGTACAGTAAAGGAACCGTTTAACTTGTCAGAAAACAGCTTTTCATATTTTTAATTGTAATTTTGCATGTTAACAAAATTGTTAAAATGGATACTTTTACTACTTAAAAGCTCTTATGTATGTTCATGTAGCAAAAATTGCATTACTTGGTGACCTTTCTGTGACTTTTTGCATTTTCTTCCCATGTCTCTGCCATGAAAGTCGCTTAAAATGACTGACAAAATTGTAGTCATATTTATGGGATAAGATGGTCATATGTTGATCATTTCTATTTTTAAAGTATGAAACCTCCTTTTTAAGAAAAATGAACTTCAAAAGACTCTTGTATTGTGAATTTTGCAGAATCAAGTCCTATTTTTTTCCCTTAAAACCCTGCCAGTGTCCTTTCTCTGATGGAAAAATTATTCTAATATGCATATACTAAAAGAATAGCAAATAAAAAAAAGAATACACCTCTTTGATTCTTATGCAGATTTTTGTTCTAAAGCTAGCTTTGGAACAAAAATCTGCATAAGAATCATAGTAAGATTTGTGGCATCAGTTCTGGTCTTAAATTTCTTCCATTATCTCTGCACTGTAATGCTATATTAATGCCAGTAATGTACATTTTCGTTTTCAAGAACAAAAGAAAATATTGAGAGCAACAGGAAATGGGGATGTAAACTGAGCATTCTTTTTTTTTTTTTAAATGCCATAGCTATTTCAGAAAAATGCCATAGCTATTTCTCATATAAACAATTTTGAGTTTAATATATTCATCTTTATTGATGTTATAAAGGGGAAATTATGCTTTGTCGTAGGAGTATGGCTTCATTACTAGCTTTTAAAGTGATGCTTCAGTTAAAATCTTACACAGACTGATTACAGTAAATCCTCTAAAATGGTTTCTGTTTTACAATGACTTGATTAGGTGGGAGGGAATGAGAATGCAAGCCTTGCTTAGCAACATTTAAGAACTTGCTATATCTTTTTTTTTTACTTTTTTTTTAAAAGGATACTTGATTTCCATCTTGTCCATTTCTAAAAGACTTCCTTTCACGTGGGCCATTTTTACATGAGATGCTAACGCAGGTCCACCCATCCCCCACATGTGCAAACATCTGTGTAAAAGTGGCAGTTGGTGGGCGCGCACTCCTGCAACCCATGCATCCCCACACGGAACAACTGGAAAAAATCTGGGTTGCTCCATGCGGGAGCATGGGTGGGGATGAGTGTTCACCCCTTAACAGTCCATGTGCACAGGACAGCACACCCACCCGTGGGACAGGTCCGTCAACACCATGGAGAAAAGGCTATGTGAGGGCTAGAGAGACACCGTGCCAGCTGACACCCCCACCCGCCACGATACGTTCCCAGCCAGGAGCCCTTAAAGGAAATGTGCCTGAAGAGATGGATGTGCTGGCTCCAACACCACCATAGCCCCAACCCCCAAAAAGAAAATAGTCAGGGCCATGGACAGACACAGCGATAGCCACGTAAGAACACCGCACCCTTGGGGGCAGGGGACACTGCCCCAAGGAGCTGCAGATTGGGAGTAAGATGACAGCTGACAGTTACCATGTCCCTTGACAGGTGAGCACTAGCACAGAGTGGCGGCTGGTGGGTTTCAAGGCTGATAGAGCGCAGGGCAGGGTCAGAAGTTGGAGGGGCTTAGCCTAGCCAACGGTAGGCGGAGCCAGCAGTGCACATGCAAACAGAGTGAGCAAAGCAACCATCTTAAGCCAACAATATTATGTGAAGTCCTTAACACATCACAGAAGCATTAGCGTGGAGTTTCACTTGTCCCCTGCCCCCAAAACATGCTACACACAGTTCTGTTGCAATGTAAAAGGCAGCTGCTACAACCAGAAAGGGCACATTCATGCAAACACTATCCATTAGTGAACCAATATGTGGCATAGTGGCCTTGTAGCAGAAAAGCCTTGAAACTGGCACTGCAGAGGGGTCATTTTAAATGCAGCGTATGTTCCAGCAAAGATTAGAAACCCTTCCATCCAAGCCCTCTAGTCCCCCCAGCCAAAAAACAGAAAGCAGACAGTTTAGATGGAAAACAGGAAAGAGGCCATTTTAATCAAGAGTAGCCATGGCCAGTGAGGGCCCCCCAGAATGGCCACCAACTTTGCACATGCTTCGGTGTCCTATGGACAGCTGCAGAGGGAGGGAGGGAGAGTCAGATGACAGCTGGCAGTTATGTCTTCCCATCACAGGCAAGCACCAGCTCCGCTTCCACCCCTATCACATCCTCTGGGTTAGCCCTGTGCACAATACCGTTCTGGTGAGGTGGATCAGGTCTTTTGCGTGGATGGGGAGATTGTGCCCACTGTACCGTTTTTGGAATCCCTCTGGTCGGCATGTGTATCATGTTAAGTCACCAATAGAGTTGTGCCAGGGCATTCGTATTCCAGGGTGCAACAGTCCACCAGGTTGAACGGTAGGCTCAGGGAACATAGCCAGGAGGGGATAGTATGGGCCACAGGTGTGAAACGCGATCCCTTCACCCTTCCCCAGTAGGAAATCAATCGGACAGTGAGGACGGGGCCCCCCTTCATTCGATTCCCATCCGAAATACTAAGACAGTCCTCTCTTGAACTTGCTGCTTGCTTGATGCTATCCCTGTCTTATCTTCTCCATCTGTGGCTCTGTGCTCTCCATTTCAGGTAGAGAACATACAGTGGGCCAGTTGCCCTGAAGGCGGGGGCCTTTCAGCCAAAAGGTGGAGTCTGTTGGTGGGTTGATGTGGCGGTGGTGGCCGGAACCTCTGGTTGTCAGTGATTTTGTGAACTATTGCTGCTGCTATCCCCCTCGCTGCTCCTGCTGCTGCTGGGACTTCCTAGGTTGTGAACCCCCTCAGGGAGGACATTCTGCTCTGGGTCCCAGCGCTGCCTGCTGCTGCTGCTGCCACTCCACCTGCTGGTCTGTTGGGACTGGCCCTTGCCGGGGGGCGGGACATACTGCCGTAGGCCCCAGATCCCCCTCGCTGCTCCTGCTGCTGCTGGGACTTCCTGGGTTGTGACCCCCTCGGGGAGGACATTCTGCTCTGGGTCCAAGCACTGCCTGCTGCTGCTGCCACTCCACCTGCTGGTCTGTTGGGACTGGCCCTTGCCGGGGGGGGGGGGGGACATACTGCCCTAGGCCCCAGATACCAACGCTTCCCCTCCTCTCTTAGAGGAGGAGAGGGAGTGAGACCAGGGCTCCCTAGCGAGTTGAAGCTTCTGGGATTGATGGTCTGGGGAGGGACTTGAGAAGCGGCCTGCCGCCTGGCCAAAAGGCCACACTAAAGGACCCTTGGGTGAGGCCCTTAGTGGGTCCGTGGGTCGGTGGGGGCGGGGTTTAGCAGTTGTTTGGTTTTAGTTAAGGAAGGCTTTTGGGGTGGGAGAGGTTATGTTTTGGGGAGAGGGAGGTAGCTAGGAATGTGTTTATTTTATATATATTTATTTGGAGGGTTATTAGTCTTTTCTCTTGCCTTTTGTGAGAGAGGGCCAGAGAGGGACTGGGCTAGGAAGGGGGGACTTTTCCCTCCGTGTGAGGGGGTGGGGGAGAAGTTCCTCGAGGGGGGTATTAGATCTCTCCTGGTGAGAGCAGGGTAGATAGGGAATTTGGGGGGATGGAGATCCCCCTTACCACCTGGGTGGAGTAGTTGGGAGGGGGGAGGTCCGACCAGGGAGGGAGCCACAGTCATTGGGGTTGTGATGGGGTGGGGGAGGTATGATCCCTCTGGGGTGTGTGGAAGACCTGTGAGACTGTGCAGGTGCTTCTTGCTGGTCCCTCCCGCATCCCCCAAAGTGGGTGACGAGGTGGTGAATGATCGGGGAGCCCCCAGCTTGAACTTGATGCTGCTGAATGCAAGGTTGGTGGTCAATAAATTTACCACTCTCTGGGAGTTAATCCTGGATCATGGCTCTGACCTCGTGTATATTACGGAGACCTGACTGCATGAGGAGTTGGGGCCTATCCTGGCAGACTTTGTTCCAGCCAGGTACTCCGTGCAGCATCAGCTTCAGCTGGTGGGACAGGGTGGTGGTGTAGCCATTGTCTTTAGTTATTCGTGGTCTGCCAGGAGGTATTTGGTGCAGGCCATCTCAGGTGTTGAGGGCCTCCATCTTGTGTTTGATTTGGTGGGGGACAGATTGGGGGTGCTGCTAGTATACCGTGCACCTACCTGTATGGCAGCTTCCCTGCACGCTCTGACGGAGCTCTTGTTGGACATGATATGCACTGCATGACTAAAGTTTTCAGGAACCTCAACATACACGCTGGCGTCAGCCTTGGTGGTGCGGAGCATGAGTTCATGGCAACTGTGGGCCTGTCAGTTGACACCCAATTCTACCTCAGTGCTTACCTGGTGTCTGACAGCTGTGAGGGACTGAATGAGGGCGAGCCGACTGAAATTGAATCCTGATGAGACGGAGGTGATGTTGGTCGGTAAGATGGCGGATGTGGCGGCCCCCATCATTGACAGGGTTTGCCTCCACTGGTTCCCCAGGTTCGCAGTCTGGGTGTGCTCTTTGACCCACAGGTCTGCATGGATCTCCAGGTGGGGTCAGTGGCGAGGAGTGCATTTCGCCAATTACATCTGGTGCGTTGGCTTCGGCCATATGTTTCAGATAGCAAACTGGCCACCATCATCCATGCTTTCATTGCCGTGGGATTGTACTATTGTAACACGCTTTACATGGGGCTACCCGTGGTGTCGGTCCGGAGAATGTAACTAGTGCAGAATGTGGAGGCTCGTCTCCTTACGGGGTCAGGCCACCGTGAGCATATTACACCAGTGCTCCGGACTCTGCATTAGTTGTCTATAGTCTTCCGGTCTTGATTCAAGGTGTTGGTGTTGACCTATAAAGCTCTCTATGACCTTGACCCGACTTACCTACGGGATCGCGTCTCTCTCCGTACTCTGGAGCAACCCTTGCGGTGTTACTAACAGGACTATTGATCAATTATTCTGGAGGCTCAATTTTAGATTTAGAATATTTGAAAAATTATAATGAATTATTAATGGGTTCTCCTGTTCGTTGACAACTAATTTAATACAGAGACATTGGACAATGCTGAGGAATACTCAGATGTTTTATTTCTTGTGAGTATCCAATGAAGTCCCCAAGAGGAGTCAACAGTTGTATAAATGAATATTCCAGTTATAGAGATATAAGCAATCAAAACATTTTTAAAAGCAATGATCTCTCATACAGCTGTTGCCAATATTCATGAATGTTATCTGGTACTGGTCTAAAAACTACACTTGGTCTTCTATTCATTCCTTAATAAGCTAAGTTATAGTTACCCTCCATTCAGCGAGACCAGCTCCTGGATGGATATAGAGATCAATCAAGTTGATCAGGTTCGGACCAACAAGGAAAGAGGAGGAGAACTGACAGAATGGAAATAAAAGTAGTCTACCCTGTTCAACCTAGGGCTTTTAAAACTTTCTATTCTCCTCCCATATCCGTTCAGAAAATTATCTGCCCCAATAAAATGGTATTAATCTTAACCAATAATAAGGCAGTTGACGCACATACATACGTTAATGGAAATTACTACAATATTACTGCAATAATAATAATATTTATTATGGCCGAGGCCAAAGCATACTGACAAACAAACAAATACAAATTCAAATACAATTTAACAATATCTAAAACCAGTTTTCCTGAGCACAGACAAAAAAATTCTGGCTCATGGTCAAAGGGACCCCACATAGCCAAATAAACACAGTTGAATGAAACTCAAAATGCCCAAAACCCAAACGATAACCAGACATGTGCCATGACTCCTCACTCCCTGCTTGGGAGATGTTTAAACTGGAGAAATAATATGCGTAAGTTCCTGGCAGCTACCAGAAATTGAGCTACCACGGCTGAGGTAGATGGAACCTCATCGGCCAGAGGCAAAAGAAGCAGATTTTGATCAGTACGTCCTGAAAATTTCTGGAGAAAAGCTGAGAGATATTTTTGGCGAATTTGATCATATAGCCGGCATTGAAACATAAATGGGCAGGAGTCTCAACAGCTTGCTGGTCAAAAGGGCAAAGGCGATCTGAGAAACTGATGGCCAGGAAACGCCCTTCCAAGACCCGCTTGGACAAGGCGTTATACCTAGCTGACATAAAGAGGAACTTACCTCTGGGGGGAAATTGATGAAAACAAATAGGAAGCCATACTCAATTGGGGCCTTACGTAGGGCAAATAGCTTGCAAGATGGGGAGTGGCTCTAATTACAGCCATCTCTTCCTGCTGTTCCCTATCGTCCAACCTTGTTTGGAGATCATTCAGCACTACGGCCAACTCCTTGCCCGTCCAGTGATCTGGGCTATAACCCAGATGTCGTAAGAAGGTATCCACAGCCTGTTGCCACGAGCTCTTAAATGGGTCGTTAATCAAAATATTACTACAATATTACTCTAACCAACCATTTCTTTATCTTCATCTATTACAGAAGATTTTGCAACTATTCTCTCTGCTAGATCATTTCATTTCAACATACTGTAACTTTCCACCTCAAACTAAAATCCTTTTCTACTTCATGCTTCTAAATAAAACTCTTATTTTAAAGCAAATCAATCTCTTATCAAGCAACTAACATTAATACATTACTCTGTATATGGGTAATATATGTGTAATATGTCTGTAACTATATGAATAACTACCCAGCCTTCAGGCCTGAACCTGTCAACTCAAGAGCCTGGGCAACAGCGGTCAGCTCAGAGTGTCCTCTTTGAGGTCCCCTGTGTGGCCCAGGGGGCCACTATGAAGAGGGCGTTCTTAGTGGCTGCACCTCTGCTGTGAAATTCCCTCCTAGCGGAGGACCAGATGACCATGGACCTCCCTTCCTACTGGCGTATGACTAAGACCTGGCGGTTCCACCAGGCGTTTGGCAGGGGAGATGGGGTTTGGAGGGGGTGTGTGTGTGTGTGTGTATGTATGTGTGTGTGTGTGTGTATGTATGTGTGTGTATGTATGTATGTATGTGTGTGTGTGTGTGTGTGTGTGTGTGTGTGTATGTATATGTATATATATGTGTGTATGTATATGTAAAAATACAGATGGGTACAGACCATGGAGGCTGCCTTATGAGCAGGTGTTGGGGAAGCTGTTGGCTACTCACTGTCTGCCCTGCATGTGGACAATGGGGTTAGGAAGGGCATCCTGATTCTGGTGCAAAATGCACTTCTCTGCGCCACTGTGGCCCCGTTGGAATATGGGCACCAGATCGTCCACACAGGGTGGGAGATCATAGTCCAGGGCACTCCCCTGGGTGTCACAGATATTGTGGAGTAGACATGCAGCTATCACAATCATGGGGGCCTTCTCCAGGTCGAATTTGATCCTATTCCATAGGAGGCGCCATCACATTTTCAGAACCCCGAAGATAAGTTCCACAACACAGCAGGTGGAGCACAGCTTGGCATTAAAGATTTCCTGCGCAGGTGTTCGTGGCATGGGGTATGCCTTCATTAGCCATGGTGTGGTTGGATAGACTAGATTTCCGATGATAACGGAACACATGGCCATGCCCTCAGTGACCCTGAATATATTGGGGGAAATTCCCCCCATGTACATCCTTGTGAAGAATGACAAGTTATGGAGGATCCTCGCATCATAGCTCCTTCCTGACACTCTGGTAAAGATATCCATGAAGTGGTCCCTGTGCTCCACGTCGGCTTGCACGGAGATGGAGAACTGATCCTTTCAATTCAGATAGTCATCTGTCGTGGATTTTCCTCTAAATCCACTGGGTTTGGGTGGGCTCACCAATTCGAGGCTGTACACAGAGTCTGGGTAACTATCATTAGTTTATTCAGCATACAACGCGTTGTGCAGACACTGCAAGGGAGTGCTGCTGCCTTGGGACAGTTCAGCAAGCTTTTATACAAAAATGCAAAACTGTGCTTCGCACATGCGCATATAGTTATCTAACTGGGTTTTTCCACTTGCCAGCTCATCATGACCTTTCCTCTAATTAAGGCAGTTCATTTGGCTACACCCCTAGCTGCTCAAGTTATCTGCTCGCTGCATTCCATTCTACTCCCAGGCCCATTTTGTCCATTCTTATCAGTAATGTTCCTTCTTGCTGACCCATAGCACACTTCATAACTGTTCTTAGCTGGGCTTTCTGTATTTTTCCCCCTCACATCCTTGCTGTTTGGGAGATGAATTATGGGAATGTGTAGGTCCCATCAGTGGCCCTGGTTCAGTGGGGAAAGCCCTTTGTGGTGAAGCCATTGATCACTTCCTCAGGGTCAACCAGCTGGATCACCTTCTCCATGAGTTACTCCACCATGGCTGTGCACAGGGCATGAAATTTCAGATCCAAGTACGTTTGTAAATAAACAGCATTATCTCCCTTTCCGATCAGCAGTAGGAACAGGAGTAAAACAGTGCTAGTTGCCTGTGAGGGGGACAAGGTGTGTTTCCAGAGGGGCATAGCATGAACGGCCCCATGATGGAGCGGGGCAGCCTCGGCGGGGGGGGGGGGGGGGGGGAGAGGGGACAGGACTGGCAAAAGCCCCCCCCAGCTCAGAAACCAATATAGGAAGGGGGCACAATACTGGCAAAATGCCCCCCCCTCCAGGCTCTGTGCGCTGGGGAGAAACCCACATAGGGAGGGAACAGGGCTCCACTGCGAATGTGCTGAACCCCCTGCTGCTGGTGACCCCAGACCTGCACAGGTCAGCCCCCACTTGACTCTGCTCGAGCAGCGCTCCGAGCCCATGTGCTCCGATCGACTCCCGGGCGTCCACGCGGTGCCAGAGGTGCGGGGGGAGGGGAGGGAAGCGGGCGGGAAGGCAGGCGGGCGGGAGGGCGCGATACCCCAGGTAGAGAGTAGGGAGGGAACTAAAATGAGACTCCTGTCCCAGCTTCCAAAAACTCACGAGAGCATTCAAGGCGGGGGTAACCGCTGCGCTCCCATCACACAAGCCCTTCCTTCCTCAGGCTCCAACAATAAAAAAGAAACTAGTCCTCCAGCTTAACCCACCAACCTGCCTTGCTTTGCTTCACCTCCTTCAGTTCCGCTCACTGCCTCGCTCCATCACCACATGCATGCGTCCGCAGTGGGTGCGGGGCTTCGTACGCTCTCCCTCCTCCCCTTCCCCTCGGCCCAAAGACGGCAGCGTGCAACCAAAAAATACAAAAATACAACTGCATTAAGGACAGGTCGCCAGCCCTCATTTTCTGGTCACCAATGGTGACGTGGCGACCAGAAATTTTGCGTCCTGGCTGTGCACACTTCATTAAAGTCCTTAGTCCAGATTCCCGAAGTACAGATCAGGAATAAGATGGGGTCATGCCATCTGTGCATGAGTTTGCAATAACAAATCCTATTTCATATACTTTGCATGATTACAGCGTTGTGGGATTATATTTTAGACTCAAAATAAGGTCATGCGAGCCAGCAGATTGGGAACCACTGTTTAAAGACATTCCAGTACCTTGCTTGTGTATTTCCCATACCATGTCAGGTTCTTTCACTGTTATGGTAGGAAACTGTCCAAAAGAATGCAATACCCATCCAGAGAATTAAACAGGTGCTTCTTGGAAGATGCTCAGTGAACTACCTAAGAAACCAAAGTGATAGATTAATGTTTTCTGGGGAACAGTCTTATGAATTTGGATAGATCCATAACAACTCGTAATGAGCTGTTACGGATCAATCCAAGCCAAAATTGTGCCAAGACATGCCAGTTGTGGTTTGGTTTAAAATTGATTTTTTTAAAACATGGCTGCGGATGTGTAAACTGGATGCCAGACCATTCTGTGTATGCATGCCATTTTGAAAAATGATGGCAGCAGCAGCAGCATCGCCGCCATTTCCAGTGTGCACATGTGCAGCGGCCATTTGTGCATGCACAGACCAACTGTCCTTTTCCAAAATGGCGTTGGTACATGTCTCCATTTTTATGGGCTGATAAAGCCTGTGCGTAGATATGAGGGGAAATTATGCAAATTAGGCCCTGCACCAAGACTTCTCACATGGCCCCACAAACCCTGGGACCGGCCCTGTTTATAACACCAATTATTTACTTTCTTAACTACACCACCATGCGTGACTGGTTCGGTAGCCATTTTGTGCATGCACAGTGATTTAAAAAAAAAAAGATTTTAAAGGTTTTAATTGATTTAAATATGAATCTGTTATATGGATCCATATTTAAATCTGGATAGTGCGAGATCCAAACTACAGTTTCATCCGTAAGATCACCCCTAATGGTTTCAGTATCTTTTGTTTTGCAAGGAAGAGCACTTTATGAATATTTACTGTGAAAAAGGAAATAACTTTTTTTTTAAAGCTATGGTCATATGGAAGTTGGGCTATATAACAGATGCCTTTTTCCAGCAAGTGGGATAGAAATATAACATAATAAATTATTAGGCAGCTTAATACCATGGAAGAATGATTTCTGCTGCAATGAATAAATATTGCTCTAGTCCAATTTAGAACGTGACAAATCCAGATTTCAAGGGATGAAATATAAAGAAATGCTTTATTATTGAAAAGAGGGAAATTGTTATAGCTTGTGGCTCTCTCTCCCTCTAGGTTTGTTGTTATAGGTTGGTCTAGGTGAAGCTGGGCCACAGTACAGTGCTTGTTAGGCCCTGTATTCCTAGGAAAAGGCAAGGGGAAAGCCAGGCAAGGGTGGTGTAGTTAAGAAAGTAAATAATTGGTGTTATAAACAGGGCCGGCCCCAGGGTTTGTGGGGCCATGTGAGAAGTCTTGGTGCAGGACCTAATTTGCATAATTTCCCCTCATATCGACACACAGGCTTTATCAGCCCATAAAAACACTGGCGGATAACACACCCATGTCACCATGAAAAACCTTTGAACACCATTACACGTAAAAACATTGGAGTTAACTCTCAAGAAACGGGAGAGTCCAGATTAAATGGATTAATGCCATGGATCCGTCCCCTACCCCTATCCTCAAATGTATGCTCTCATCTCTATCCCATCCTCTCTTCAGCTCATTTCAGTGCGCAAAGGTAGCGACTTGTTGCTGGATCCACCAGCCAGATCCAAAAGACAAGGCAGACCAAGGGTAGGTGGGGGAAACACAGAGGCACAGAGAGGGGGAGGGACTGGCCTGAAGTCAGTGAGGAAGAAGGGCTGATTCCTAGACAGGGGAGAATAATCGCAAAGGATGGAGACCTGCAGGCTGTCTATCGGGCTGCGGCAGAGGGCATTGGGAGAGGAGAAGGCAACAGCACAACACAGGGCAGGGGTAGGGTTTCCCTGGTGATGACCCTCGGAGATACAGCAGGGCATTTTAGTGGCAGTGCCATTAAACAGACAGATATCACACTACAGAGCTCCATGGACCAGATCCCCAATTCCCTAGTGCCCCTTGGACAGAGACAGACAGTGACACCTCCCCCACCCCTAGCCAGCTGAGCTCAGCTCCCTAAGTCCCCCAGGCATCTTCCTCCCTTCCTTAAATTCTTCCCCTCAAGAGCAGATGAAGCCTGAAGGCGGCAAACTGGCAGTGGTTCAGGTGGCTGGTTCCCCTGCCTGCCTGAACTAGAGGGAGTCCCTGACTCCCTTGGGCTTGCAAGGGGAAGGGCTGTGGTGCAGGGCTGGGGTACACACAGGAGGCCGTACCGGCTGAACTGCTGCTGGGTGCTGGTTGACTCTCTGTCTGACTGTTGTGTTTTGCTGGAGAACATGAGGCCTCACCTGGCCTGCCATGCTGTGGCCCGGAGTTGGAGAGGGGCCGGCCAGGGGACTAGCGTTTGTGGTTCAAGCTGCAATTAGTGCGCCTGGCAGCTGCACTCAGTAGCAGGGACATAGCTAGGGTGGAATGGGCCCCTGGCCATGAAGTCAAGATAGGTCCCCCTCTTTGTGTCCTGTCGGCGGGCCTAGGGACGCTGCCCGGCAGGCCTGGGGACGCTGCTATCAAACACACAAGACACTCGAAATGCAGCTAGCCTATTAAGCGCAATATGTGTGTTTATATATATATAATCTCCATTTCCAGTTCAGTTGTGCCCCCATAATCCATTCACACTGCCCCCCACCATAACTATTTCATTTGTGCCCCTGGGGCAGCGTGAAACGATTATATGGGGTGTGTGTGCAAATGAACTGGTTATCGGGTGGGGGCTTAAAGGCAGTATTCCAGTTAGCAATAACTTCATTAAGAAGAGTTAGTGAAATAGCAGCCATAATAATTTCAGAACCATATTTGCAGATTTTCCAAGATAGAATAGATACTGCTTTACATCCTAAATTCCTACCTAAGATAGTATAAGTGAGACAGTTGTGAGAATGTGGCCCTTTTTACACGGGCCTCTCCCACCGATTTCTGCATGTTCATGGGTGGGGGATCCCCGTATGAATGATGTGGCGTCCACACCCGCGGTAAATGGGTGTGTGTGTACCTGCCTAACACGCATCCCCATTCATCCCCCACTCATCCCTATGCATGGAGCAACTGGAGAAAACGGCAGTTGCGCCGTGGGTGAGGATAAACGGGAGGGTGAGTGGGGATGTGTGTGTGTGTGGCCGTGTGCACACCCATGGAGCCTCCACCCAGCGGAGCCATGTAAAAACTGCCTATGAGGAGCCACTTGAGGAACAGAAGGTTGCTGCCTTGTAAACTATTTTATTTATTTTATCAATTTATATCCTGCCCCCCCCGAAAATACCTCGAGACAACTAACAATTTTAAAATCATAAAAAATACAATAATATAAAATTTAAAACAATCATAATAATATAAACAATTAAAACAGGGCTAGGACAAAATAAAACAATAAGTAAGGGTAGGATACAGATAAAAACCCTAACCCCCTCCCCTCCTCTCCCCAAAGGCCTGGGCGAACAGCCAGGTTTTACAAACTCGCCGGAATGTTAAAAGGCTTGGGGCCAGGCGAGCTTCCTCTGGGACGGAATTCCAGAGGTGCGGCCCGGCCACCGAGAACGCCCTCTCCATTGTGGCCCCCCACTTAACACGGGGGACCTCCAAGAAGGCACCCCCGGCAGACCGAAGGAGCCGCTCTGGGGCGTGGAGGGCGAGGCAGTCCCTGAGGTACGAGGGGCCCAGACTGTGAAGGGCCTTATAGATCAATACCAATACCTTGAACCTGGCTCGGCACGCTATTGGCAACCAGTGCAGAGTCCGGAGCACAGGTGTTATGTGCTCCCGACGACACGTCCCCGACAGGAGCTGGTCTGCCGCATTCTGCACTAGCTGCAACCTGCGAACCAGGAACAAGGGCAGCCCCACGTAGAGCGCATTGCAGTAGTCCAGCCTCGAGGTGACGAAGGCATGGACGAGGGAGGCCAGGTCCGGGCCGGAGACGTACAGGCACAGCCTCCACACCAGATATAACTGGCGGAAGGCGACCTTCGCCACCACCTCCACCTGTCGATCTAGGCGGAGATCTGCATCCAATATCACCCCCAGACTCCGAACCTGCTGAGCTATAGGAGGGCAAACCCCTCCAATCGGGGGGGCGACACCACCTTCGCTCTCCCCACCACCATCATCTCTGTCTTATCGGGGTTGAGCTTCAGTCTGCTCTGCCACATCCATTCCGCCATGGCCTCGAGACGCTGCGATAGCAACGAGACAGCAGGGTCTGGGTCAGCTGAAAAAGAGAGGTACAGCTGAGTATCATCAGCATATTGGTGACATCGCACCCCGAACCCTCTCACGATCTCCCCCAGGGGCTGCATATATACATTAAATAATAATGGAGACAGAATGGAACCCTGCGGAACGCTTCAGGATAAAGCACGGGGGCAAGATGTTTCAGCTCCCAACACTACTTGTTGGCTTCTCCCTGAGAGGAATGAGCGGAACCATTCAAGTACAGTCCCGTCCAGACCCCCCCAGGTCACACAGCCGTCTTAACAGCAGCCCATGGTCCATGGTGTCAAAACGGCCGAGAGATCTAGCAGGATAAGAAATGTCGAACATCTTGCGTCCATCTCCCGGTGGAGATCGTCGACCAAAGCCACCAATGCTGTCTCGGTGCCATAGCCGGGGCGGAACCCAGATTGAAAAGGGTCCAGGAAACCAATGCCATCTAGATGCACCTGGAGCTGGATTGCCACTGCCCGCTCAATAACGTTCCCTAAAAAGGGAAGGTTAGAGACAGGTCGGTAGCTGGCGAGTGCGTCTGCATCCAATGATGGTTTCTTCAGCAGGGGACGCACCACAGTCTCCTTGAGGCTAGGTGACAGCCTCCCCTGCTGCAGGGACACGTTAACCACCCTCGCCAGCACCGTCCCCAATGTCTCCCTGGAGGCTTTCATCAACCAGGACGGGCACGGATCACGTTCACAACTGGTGGCTCTCACAGACCCCAAGACATCCACCGCATCGGCTGGCGTCACTTTCTGAAACTCCCCCCACAAAGTTGGACCAGACGGGACCTCCGTCACCTTGCGCTCTCCAGCTACTGCTCCCAACAAAGTTCTTCGAGATGGCTCCAAGCATTCTCACAACACCCACCCTTCCAGCCCCACATGGAATTTTCTTGTATTCCTAGAAAGGGTTGGAAGGAAGTGTCATTCTGAGGGGGAAAGTGCTTTTTATACTAGAGGATCTCGAGATCATCACGTGGTCCGTTATTTGAATATGGTGAGCATACACAACAAACCCAGTTGTGAGAATGTTGGGAGCCATCTCGAAGAACCTTTACAAGGCAACAACCTTCTAATCACTCACATGGGGAGGAGTTGTTTGTTTACAAACAGCTTTATCTCCCAGTCCACTCGTAGGTGTGGTGTCCCCTGCTGCTGCTGCTACCGAAGCACTACTAACAGGCAGAGGCAGGTGAGGGATTGGGACCCCCCATGATGTGGGGGTGTCCTGCACCTGGGCTTTGCCCAGCCCTGACGTGGGGCCAAGGCAGCCGGACAGAACTCATGAGCTTCCCCCAGGCAGAGCGCACATGGTTATAAAATTCCTGGAATTTATCTGCTGCCTTGTACCTAGAGGTTCTTTCAGAGCTTCTTCTGGTTTTAGTGTTCACTCAACCAGAGAATAGAAACTGTGCCGTAAGAATTGTGTCGCCAATCACAAATAAAGATCTTAGCTCAAATTCTCAAGATGCATACTGCCAGAGACTGAAAAATTAGGATTCGATGAGTTAACAGAGGATAGGTCCACCTTGACTATTAGACAAGATAGACTGCGGATGCAGCAAGCTTTATGCTAGCAGTGG
The DNA here is from genome assembly GCA_003113815.1 of Sphenodon punctatus. Classification (NCBI taxonomy): domain Eukaryota; kingdom Metazoa; phylum Chordata; class Lepidosauria; order Sphenodontia; family Sphenodontidae; genus Sphenodon; species Sphenodon punctatus. The sequence goes on from QEPC01000373.1 coordinate 1,718,853, forward strand.
GGAAACTGAGCTGGATCCACTCCCTTGCAGAGCATTTTGCCTGGATATTTTTCCTCCAGTCACCTTTTTTGCTCATAATGCAGCCACCAGATCAGGCTGTTTATAAAATGAGGACATCCTCTTGGACTAAATGTGTAAACAGTCTAAAATATGTGAAGGGATGGGAGCTTTTTAAAATATATTTTGCTTTGGCTGTGTTTTCCCAGATTGTTCAAGGATAAGGAAATTGGCAAAATAGAACAGCTACATTTAAATAAATTTTCAGGCAGAAAGCTCACGGGTAAGGCCTTTAGGAATGGGTGTGAGTCTTAAAAGGAAACAGGGCCACAACTAGAAAGGTTTTAAAAGGGGTATGTTTGTGTAACAGGAGAGGAGGGGCTTTAAGTACCTTGGACTAGAGGAAAGGGAGGGGGGCAGTCTGAAATGTTTGAGAACTTTGGGTGTTATTACACGTGATGTTTAATCCTCACAAAGCCTGTGTGTGTTGCACATCGCATGTGCATAGCAACCTGCATAGACATTTATGCTGTTTTCGTGGCTTCCTCTTCTCGCCAGCTGTTCCCTGGATTGATCTTCCATGAGTTCATGTTCCGGGTTAGCACCATGCACCACAGAATCCTACTACATTGCATTTTTTATTGTCAGCTTGGGTTACATAGTACTATCGTTTCTAGTTTCCCAGGGCTGTCAGTTGCCGCTATAAATGTGACATCTACTTTGAATCACAGTGCGCTTTGTCCCCCACCCGAACACCGAAAGATTGCTCTTGGAAAGCCAGTATTTCTCGCAAATAAAATTGAAATACTCATAGCTGTGATTTCATCACCAGGACAGCAGTAAGAACATATTGTAAAATCACATGTTGCACTTTTACTACACTTGGTAATATTTGCAATAACTTCAACCATTGCTCTGTGGTTGGGTCACCCTGGCCCAGATTACCACTAGTGTATCCATGCTACCATGCCACTGTGATTCTCTTCTACCGCATGTGTTGCGCCATCCCCATGTCCCAGATACTGTTCCTCAAGGAAGGCATGGGGCTCATCATGGGATATAGCAAATGTTGTTAGGTGCAAATTAGGCATTCTTCGAAATCTGATGCCTCTGGCAATCCATGAACAGGAGATAAAGCTGCAGGGAAAATATGGACTTGGATCTCCAAGAGCCATTTGCACATTTTGGTAATTTCCAAATGTCCAGTGGTGCTAAAGTTTCACCATGGCCCCAAGGCCACATGCCAGCAGATATGCGGTTGTCCACTGCCAAACTTGTGACCTGGAGGAGGTGAGGTTTAAATGATGGCTTTTGTACAGGATTTGTGAAGTACTGTAAATCTCAGGTGTACTCCTGGGCAATGTCCGTGGATTAGGCAGTATGGTAGCAGCATTTCTAGGTCAGTCAGAGCCATTTGCACATCCCTTTGCTCCCAAATATCCCACAGGACCAATGTCTCATGCAGCATCTATAAGCTCCTTCTAGCTCCCGGAGGAACAACAGTTGCCTCCAGGGCATGAAAGGCTCCAATGACAGCTGCAGCATGCACCGTCTGCATTGCTTGAAACAAAGTTGAAAACCAAAGAGCTGCATTAGTTGGGAGATCACGCGGTGTGGGAAATATGATTGGGGGTCTGAGAACCATCTGCTCTCTCCCAAGTATATAGTAGGGTGAAAGTTTCCATTGGTACCCACTGCCACATACCCATGTCTGGTTCTTTAAAATCCCTGCTATCCATTCCCCTGCCTTTATTTACTGTTTTGGGAGTCAATCTACATTATTTTCCCCAAGCTGCCCAGTGTGGTGCGGAAACAGGTAGCCTGCTCCCCCTTGGGTCATTGTGCCGAAGCCCACGCCAAGAGTCACCAGCAGTGGCCCAAAGAAACGGGGGGAGGAGGATAAGTCTCAAGGCACCAGTCTTTCCCCAGTCATACACCCCTGGACAACCCCTAGAAGAGGTTGTCGGGACCAGTAGTCTGACTGGGTTTAAAAAGGAATGGATAATGTCTTCGAGAATAGGTCCATTTAATGGCTATTAGCCAGATAGATTACGAGATGGGAACTTCTTACCGTTGGGAGCAGGGAATGATCAGCAGGAAATGGATTGCCCATTGTGACTGCTGATACTTCTGCCATGTGACTGGAATTGGCCGCTGTAGGAGACAGTATGCTGGGCTTGATGGACCATTGGTCTGACTCGGTTTGGCATTTCTTATGTTCTTACCCCCCTCACCCCCGACATGGCCCCTCTGGCCCATGCACTGTTTCTCTTACCTTTCTTTCTCCATCTGGGCAGCCGATGAGACAGAGCTGCCCAGGTGGCAAGGGGCCACCTTTAAGCCCTTGCCTGTCGCCACCCCTCAGGGTTCCTGTCACTCTAATTGGCTGTGTGCCATGACATGGTGGTCACTTCATCTGGTGCCTCCACCCACCTGCAACAGCGGAAGGGGAGGGAAGAGAAAGGTGGTCCTGGTCCAGCCCCCGCAAACTATGCCCCCGCTGAGTGATGGGGGCTTTCTTCATCAGGGCTCAGGTACAATGAAACACATACCTTCTTGCCAATTGGTCTGGGGATATCTGTAATATCACATCCTGTAGCCCAGCTTAAAATCATACTGACGGGTTTTGAAATCCCCAAGTTGATGTGATCATAGAGTTCCCCTTTTATTGACAGTGTCTGTGAAGGAAAAAAAAAGCTATTTTACCCCAAAGGTTATCTTGACAGTGTGTTTCAGTTGTAGGCAACATTTTCTAACTGAAGGGTTACAGGGCTGGCCTTCAGACATCCCCGGGAGCCGGAAGAGCCCATGTGGAACTTTATCATGGTGCGGGCAAACGTCAGGGCACATCTAGAATAGAAGACCAAGAGTCACCATGTTGCTCCAGCATCCCCTCTTCTTGCCTCTTGTGGAGTGCTGGGGTGTCATGGTGCCCCTCAAGAGGTTGACTGCTACCAGCCAGTCTGCAACATCACCCAGCTTGAGCCCAGATGGGCCATGTGAATATAACACGTCATTTGACCCAGACCTGACACTTGCAGTGATGTGTTGGGCTGGGATAGGCAGCAGATCCTTAGCATGAAGGGGGGGGGACATTGACCTCTGCACATTGAGCACCACTGGTATATTTCATTAACCTTACCATGCTGTTGCTGTATTACATCTTGTTATGCCCAGTGTCATTCACCGTTACATCAACCCCTCCCCTTAAATCTACCTATGTGATTAAAAACCACAACAAACAAAACCCAAACCCACCTTGTTTACATTGAAAATCTGGCTTGCAAGGATGCAATTTATTTATTTTTTAGACTCTTGGCCAAAAAAAGAGATCCTGCTGCAGAAACAACCACAGTTTGCTAGTTGGCTGTATTTTATTTGGATAGGTTTGTTTGTTGCAGGGTGTTGTATGCCAAGATTGAAGTACATTGGCAGAAATTTGATCAAACTTGGAGCAATCAAGATCATTTCTGTAAATGCTTCTAACTCCTGCTGTAAATTCCTTACCTTAATGAACAGTATCATTATTTAAATATGTTTAATGAGACAGTGACCCATCTAGTTGTAAACCTGTGCACTTTGACCATCCACTGCCTGTTTTCTAAGAAAGGTTAGTCCTTTCCCATCTTTCTTGCAGAGCAAGATATAACAAATCTTCCTATTTTAAAATCCAGGGTTCCAAGACAACTGCTGCTGACTCACTCTGTCAGCTATGAGTAGATAATTAATTTGGGGTAGAAATTACTTGGGTGTTCTTATGATTATAAAATGCTATTAGATTTTATTTCTGAATTGCAAGTCTTGGGTGCTGGTGCTGCTGATTTTCTTGAGGTGTTAATCTTGTGTTGTTGTTGTTTGTTTCAGATGAAATTGGGTGGTACCTATTTAATTCCCAGTTTGGTGAGGAGGGGTGTATTGAGTGTGTGTGTGTTGGTAAATATTTGTACATAAAACCACAAATATTTCTAATGCAAACACCCCCTTTTTTCTGCTCCCGTTTTAAGACTGTAAACCATCATAGCTAACAAACCTTGGTGCTATATTATAATACACACACACACCTTGACCAAAGATATAGATAGATATGGAATAATAGCTCAAAGTATGTGGGGGGCAGTTCTGTCCCCATGACTTTGAGCTCTGCTGCCTGAAATTCAGGCTGAAATTATGGGACGGCTCCCTCAATCCTACGCTGCGGTGGGGATGGGATAGGGGGATTCAAAAATATTATTGTTGAATATTGGTTCTGAGGGACAGGATTTGCCAGACTAGACTTGCCAGATTTATTGGACCCAAAGCTCCGGTATAGGGTGCTTTCAGGCCTTGCAAGTAGAGGTTATGTAAGCCATGGAAAGAACTCCTATGGTTAGCACATGGTGTGTTACCCTAGTTTGGTTTTTGAGGCATAGTGAAGGGAGCTTTTCAACATGTTGTCGCAGGGTTACCACATGGTAGAAGAGTTCAGATTTCACTGAAGTCTGACAATCCATAATGTGGCTACCATGGGAGCTGCTTTCCATGCTCATATATCTTCTAATTACAACACCTGAAAGGACTCTCAAGACTTTTGTTGCCAGTGTTTGATTGTATTCAGGTTTGGGGCATGTGCTTTGTCAAAAGCTGCCCCGAGTTGCTTTTGTGAGAGGGGCGGGGTAAAAATTGGAAGAATAAATAAATAATATACGGCTCATTCAGGACTACTGGAAGGGATAATATGAGTTTGTCATGCCCAGACACTTTAATGCTCTGGGTTGCATTCAGAACTGTACAGACACACACCCTCAAATCTGAATGGTTAGGATGTCTGGCAAGTCTGCCCAGTACATTAGGAACCCACTCCTTTGGGACCTACAGTAGTATAGATTAATAATCCTAAATATACACAATTTAGCCTTCAGTCCTGCAAGTTGATGTATGCTGAAATATTCTTGCTCATGCATGGAACCACACTGAAATATCCAAGAGCAGTGTGTCTTAATCATTGAAATAATGCAGACTGATGCTCAAGGAGGTACTAGGCAACCTGTAATCGTCAAACTTGGGCGAGAAAACAATGACAAAATAAAAATATGTTTTGATCCTCTTGAGTGTTTATGTTGGTGTGTAAGCACTTCAGTAGAGAACAAATACAGGGAAAGTATTTTGAAGGACTACACAGTCCTTTATGGCATGTTTCGACTAGGTTTTTAAAATTCATTTTGAAGAATTGTTTTTAAAAAGAAAAAAGCAACCCCCAAACCCACAACTTTATGGCTTACTGAAACTCGCTTTATCTACTGCATCTTGCCTGGCTGCAGCGATGCACAATTATAGTGATTATTAAACGGATAAGACAAAACTAATGGAACCATTTTAACTTGTAGGTTTAAATTAGCGGGCTTCCCATTGTTAACTGAAACCAGCAAGTCCTGTTACTGAGAAGGTGGGAAGATACTCTTTTAAAATTAACATTCATATTGGGAAAATAGGAATTAATGTTAAGCTAGTTTCTAAATGATTGCCCGCAGGCTCTCAGCATCTGGGGTGCTTTTATGATGAGGGTTTTGGATCTGTGGTTTTTTTGGCGTGACACAAGTAAATGACAAAACCAAACTTAGGCATTTTTTCAGTTTAGATTTCAGTTTAGGTTGCTGCAACTGTCTGTTTGGATTAAAAAGTAATTTCCGAAAACCTGAAGTGCAAACTATGGACAGTTAGGAATAAATTTTATTGAACTGGAAGAACGATTTATTTTATTATTTCATCAGCATTCACCAGTCACTGGTGCTCTTGGCACAAAGCCAAGTTGACTTCAAGTGCTGTCATTTCTGTACCATGTTTTAATAAACTCTGACTCCCTTCAATCTATATCACTCATGTGCCAGCATGGCTTCCTGTTTTCCCCCTGGCTTCTGCTCGGGTGCATGCAAGAAGTGAATAGTTGAAGGCATTGCACAGTAATCGGAGCAGCAGGTTGAAATACTTGGACTTCCCAGAATCTTAAACTCTGTATTGAAAAATGAGAGTGCTTGGTTATCTCTAAGGTTTTATCTGCGAGATTTGAAAAAGTGAATTTGTGTCAGCTGTATATGTGAATGACAGAGGTGAGAATACTATTTTTATGTTCAGGCATTGGCCATCATGTCTAAAACCAGAGGTTCTATTTTTTTGCTCTCTTGTTAGACCATGTACTCTGTTTACTGGATTAAGACCTCTGTTCCAGAGGTGGTAAATGCATAGTACTAGCGAAGCACTTTCAGGGTTCTTCAGATGAAAGGGCATAAGACCCCAGCCTTGATTCCTCTCCCCCCGCGTTGCTGGAACGCTGATCTGGCTACTAGTGCCACCTCTTAGGCCTGTTCCCTCCCTTTTTTTCCCTCCCAGTCTGTATCTGACCCCACCTTTGCCTGCCTGGCCCTACCTCTTGGCTTCCTGATTGGGTACCAGCCAGTATATAAGGCATTCTGGTACCAACATGAAGCTGGACAGAACAACTCTTCAACACCTCTACTCCCTAACTCCTCAACCTCTCCTTGGTGCTGCCTGGTTCCAGCTGCTAGGGCCTGGTCTTGAACCCTTGGCTGCTGGGTTGAGTGGCAGGAATTTTTCCCTTGTGCCACCTCCTGGCCTGCTTGCTGGTGGGCCTCTCCTTGTAACTATTAGAGCTCCTCCCCACACTGATCCCAAGCTCTCACCTCACCAGACCAGCTGTGGCCACTTATTACTAGCACCTGGACCTAGCTGAGGTACTAGGAACTAAGCTGTACTCCCATTGATCCTGGGGACACCAAGCTAGCTTTAAAAGCCAGTTCATGCCCATGGCTTCTCAGAGCAACTCACTGCTTCTAGTTGGCCACACCGCTTGATTTGGCTTGTGCTCCCAGTAACCCCCAGCCCAGTTCTCCTAGCTCAGCCCCTTGCTACCTAGCCCCTACCTGTGTATCCGCTCGCTCTCTCTCCTTCCCCGTTGCCCTTTGAATGGATCACTCAGCTTGCCTTCTGCTTCATCTTAGACCTTGGCTTGCTGCACCCTTGCATGGCGCTATCCTCCTGGACTGACCTCTGCTTGCTCTGGATTTTGAGTTATGGCTCCCACTTGCGCCAATCCTTTAGGGACTCTCACGCCCATGCCCCAATCCTGCAAGGACTTACCACGAATGCCGTCTGTTCCCTGGCTGTCCTCAACACCAGTCTCCTTGACTCTCGGTGCAATAGTTCCTGTCTCCCAAATTTGTGTCCGATTAGTCCCTAGCTTTTGTCTCTGGCTTCCTTCCCTTCCTAGGGCCCTAGGCTTTTGGCATCTGGGTTTCCAACTCTTCTCTCCCCCCACCCCCTGGCGCTCTCTCTTCCTCCTCCCTTGGCCCTTCTATCTCCCAGCCTCCTGATCCCCTCGTCCTCTGGTTCCCCTTGTTCCTTGGACCCTTTCTCTTGGTTCCTTGACCTTCTCGCACCTTGTTTTCCTTATTCCCGAGTTCCTTTATTCCTGTTCTTCCCTGGACCTCGATTATGAGCCTTACTCTCCCTGAGATATGGGTGAGAGGTCTCCTTTCCCTTCATTCCTAACGCTCTCTCCCTTCTCTAGCCCTTCCCTACAGCCTTGACCCCTTCCCCTGTGACAAAGGGAGGCTATCTAAATATTGGTGACATAAGGCCACTATTCTCAAATTGCATCAGAGTGGCCGCAATTTCAAATCCTTCCACACGGGATCCGTTCAGGATCCACGTGGCACAATGTCTCCCCTATGGACTTCTGCATCGTTTGTGCATATGTGTGCGTGCACGAGTTGCACACGGTTTCCGTGGATCATGGGATTGGCCCCAATGTCTTTTTCTTTCCTGTTCCCTTGCTTATTATTTATTTATTTTATTTAAATAAATAAATGTATACCCCGCCCATCCTGCCAAAGCAGCTCAAGAAAAGGGATGAAGGCGGTTGGGGGAGCAGGGGAGGCGTGGGAGGGTGAGGGAGGGGATGGAAGAGGAGCGGAGTGCACAACCAGGGGTTCGGAGGGAGATCAGGGCACAGAGGTAGGGTTGCCATGACAACCATGTTTCATGAGTGTTTGGGGTACGTCTGTGTGAAGTATTAACATTGATGAACTAGGGTCCGTATGGAGAGGCCCACCGGGCACTACTTATTCTCCACAGATTTATATAGCCAATAATCTGAGAGACATTTGTGTTGAAGGTTCTGTACAAGAAACCCTGCAGTTTTCTGTCCTGACACTTCCAAAGTTATCTGGTTGTCAGTCGATTTTTGACACCAAGCCTATAAAGGGTTTTTGTCCAAAACTCCAGTAATATGTGCGTAATCTGGGCCCAAGATGGCTCAAAATGATAGAAGTATATAAAAATGCATTGAAACGTGTTATGAAAAACATCATGCAGCTTATCTATGACACATGGTGGTAAGTGTGTTTTAAAATGCATAAAAAAACCTTGCATTTTATCTTTTGAATTATGCATGAAATTGTTTATATAGCCCTGATGTCTGGTCTGTCTAGTTCATATTATACACCAAGATTTTCTTCATTGATCAAGCAGACAGATAATGTGCAATAATCACCCATCTCTCTCTCTCTTTTGATAAAATTGCTGGGGCAAAACATTACTCCACCCTCCTAATTTATCTATCATCAGCAATGCTCACAGTTCATTATAGCTCTAAAAATATTCCTTTTTAGCTCCACGTAACGTGTTAGAATATTTCTTCTAAAATATTCATAGCTGCCTGTGTTTTCATGACAAAAGCAGATTTTCCTTAGTGGCAGCATTGCAGGATAAATAGCACATAAAGGGTGCTAACAAACGAGACGGTAGCCCACACCAGGTGGGTGTCCATCTGCCTGTTTGCTAGGTGTTCACCCCCACCAGTCCACCCACTGGATATGCAGTCCCCATTCATGGCTGAGTCGTGGAGCTCACTATGCGGGCTAATGTGCTCCCACGTGTCCGTGTCCTGTCAATTACATTGCCTTCAGCCGCCTCACATATAGGTGTGCCAGCACTATAGAGTCGCGGGCGAAAAGCCTAGAGCGTTCCGAGGAGCGACTACTTCTGGCCCCTCTCTCCACTCTCACTCTGACTGCTATGGTACGCACGTAATTGCACCATTTTCAAATATACGTTCTTCCAGCTTGTCCTGGTTGGCAGTATGTGCCCGACACTTGAGGTTTCCCAGCTGCTGCGTTCTCAGAAATGACTTGCTGAGGATTACTGTGGCTAATACAGACAGCCAGACAACAACCAGAACTGCTACCACCACCATAAAATCATAGAATTGGAAGGTACCTTAGAGGTCATGTAGTCCAACTCCCTGTTTAATGCAGGACATATACAGCTACAGCATCCCAACAGATGGTTGTCTAGCCTGTTTGAAAACCTCCAGCGAAGGAGAGCCCACCACCTCCCCTAGGCAATTTGTTCCATTGTCAAACAGCTTTTACCATTAGGAAGTTCTTCCTGATGTTTAACTGAAATCTGCTTTCTTGTTTCCCATTATTTCTAGTCTTGCTCTCAGGGGAAACAGAAAACCAGTCTTTGCCATCTTCTGTGTGACACCCCTTCAGGTATTTGAAGACCGCTATCATATCTCCTCTTAGTCTTTCTTCTCTAGGCTAAACCTACCCAGTTCCTTCAACCTTTTGTCATAGGACTTGGTTACCAGACCTCTGACCATCTTTGTTGCCCTCTTCTGGACCTGTTCCAATATGTCGATGTTCTTCTTAAAGTGTGACGCCCAGAACTGGACACGCTACTCCAGATGAGATTTGACCAGCACTGAAGAGTGCAACCATTACTTCTCGTGATTACTACTTTTTGTAGCTCTCTGCCGGACACCAATGCTACATTCTCTGGACTGAGGAAGAAACCAAAGCCTTCATCACTTGGGGGAGGGAGCTGGCGGGGGGAGCAGAAGGTCCAATATGCCCTGGTGAAGTCCTATAGCAGGGTTGGGGGAACCTTTTGAGGCCAGGGGCCGCATCATCGGTCCCCAAATGTACTGTGGGCTGCAGGTAAAAATCAATTTAAATCAATAATCTATTTAATGTTATTTATCCCTTGTCTCTCCCTATGTCCCCTCTCCTTGTCTCCCCCCTCCGTGTCTATTAGATTGTAAACCGTAGCCAGGGACCGTGTCTATCTTATTGTTCTGTAAAGCACCAGGTACACAGCTGGTGCTATACAAATGCTTATAATAATAATAATACTTAATAATAATAAAAAACAATGAGTACACACACACACCACAGAATATTCAAACACCCAGACACACACACACACTTAAACAAACAAACTTACATACAAACTGTTGCTGCTGCCTCCAATGTTACTGTTTGCAAATGTCCCTCAGCCATTTCCTGAATCTGCTGTGTTGGAACTACATTCCCCAGGATGCCAGATTCCGGAAACGGCTGGATGGTGCATGGAGGGACATTTGCAAGTAGTAACAGGTACCGACAGCAGCAGCATCACAGGCTGCAAGGCAGGCAATAAGCGCTGCAAGGCAGAGTGAGTGGGGCATTGGAAGGTGCGGGGGCGAGGGGGCAGTGGTAGTTCCTCTCCCACGGCCCCACCAGGTTGCTGAGGGCAGGGGGCGAGGTAAGCTTGAGTAAGCTTGTGCGGCTCACAAAAGTCCGCCCGGGCCACAGAGAGGCGTGTACGGGCCGTACAATGAAGCAGGGACAGGTTCCTGTGCATGAATGGAGCCATGGTTGCATCCCACCTGTATGGCTATGCCTTCCCCAGGGACCAGAAGCAGGTAGATATGGCAATACACATCTGCAACCACTCCCACTGTAGCTTCTTCCACTGCCTCTGGAAGCCGTGATCACTGGAGGCCATCCTTCCATGCCAGTCCCCACCTCACAGATAGAGATACTGTGACTGTCACGGCACATCCTCTCAAGCTTGAGAGCCATCCCTTATTCAAGGAGCCACAAGAGGTTCTGGTCGAGGGCATGGAGGACTCGGATGTCACCTTTGCAGAGAAGGTGGGTGTTGGGGATAGCATTGCAGTTAATGTGCCAGCGCAGGGTGTCCTAGATCTCTTCAGCTATGTGATGCTCCGCTCTGTTCAGCTGGTCCTGGAATAAGGGCACTGACTCACTGGAGCTTACTAATGGAGGGTTCTCTGAACACTGCCCCACCAGTCTCGCAGATGTTGTGGAGCCCACAGGCAGCAGTTGGAGTTGTCTCTAGAGGGAAATCAGTCCTAGCAGCTGCTGATCTCCAGAGCTACTTTAACAGTCCCAAATCCTTCTCCATAACAGAGGAGGTGGTGCTGAGCTGCTGCTTAAAGTACCTTGCTCTGGGGTGTGGGCAAAATGTTGTTAATGTTGTACTCCGCCCTGAGTCAATAGAAAAGGATGGGCTAAAAATGTGAAAAAATAAATAAAATATTAACAAAACTCTATGGCTTAAGGGAGTGGGAAGGGTCCCCGAGAAAAACACCCCTTCAATGCATGTGTCAGTGGAGGGTCCAATGTCTCCTGTGTACATGTGCCCAAAGAAGAGGGACTGTCAGAAGATGCAGGCATCTTGGTTCTTCCCGGACCACCCGGCCAGCCGCACATCCACGAACTGGGCATGATGGTCCACTATGACTTGGAGAACCACAGAGAAAAAATCCGTCTGGTTCAGGAAATCGTGCATACTATGGGGTGGGCAGATGATGGCGACATGGCTTCCACCAGTAGCCTGTATACAGGCTTGAACCCCTTCTTTCAGAAACCCCCCATTACCTCTGTGGGGTCAGCCAACTGCACCACTCAGTCCAGCAGTACTTCCACAATCGCTGTGCAAACCTCCACTAGTATGGTACCCACCATGGAGGTCTCAATGCCAAATTGCTGACCGACAGAGCAGCAGGAGTCTGGAATGGTGAGCTTCCATATCACAATGGCAACGCTTTTCTCGATGGGGATGGGCGACAGCGTCACCGTGCTCTGATTTTTCCAGTCGTGGGCCTGAGGATCTCGGCTATCTGCTGGACGAGACGATGGGGCATCCTGAAGTTTGCGACCCACTCAGCATCTCCCCATGAGGACAGCACATTTTCCTACCAGTCTGTACTTTGCTTCTTGACCCAGCCTTTTGGTGAGTGCAGTCCTTTGCATAGTGACTCAAGTCATGTCTTTTGACAGGTACCTCTCTGCATGCATCAGCTTCTCTTGCACTACTTCAATCCTCCCCGGAGTGGTCCATTGTTGCCAGAGGTAGGCAAATGCATGGTATCGAAGCAGCAGCCGCTTCCATGTTGTGGTGTGCCACCACTATCCTGGCCACAAATCAAGTGAGAACCTGACTGTGCCTTGAAATCGCATTACACCAACGACAGCAGAAGTTGGATCTGTTGGATTGCTTGTGGGTTCTGCTCAGCAGCGGAAAGGAAGGCCTGGAGTGCAATATCAAGCACAAGAAAGTTCTCAAAGCATGTGTCTTCATGGCTGCAGTTTTGGTGTCCATGAACTCTGTAGACCACATGCCAAATGTTTTGAACAGCTTAAAAAGCTGGGTGCAGCTGCCTAGCTAGGATTGGCTGTGCACTGCGCATGAGCAGCTATTGGCTAGTATTGGTCATGTGTGTCAGATACAGACACTCCTGGGCTTATCTTAAGAGGCGGAATAGCCCCTTTAAGATGCACCATCATGACTCATGGTACTTACTGAAGACATATTGCTGCAGCTGTTATTAGCAGAGGCTTATTTAAACCTGCCCAGGAGGAAGCCTTTGCTGGTGATTAAGCCTTAGTGCTTGGTGTGTAAACTGACTTGTGTCTCTGTTCCTGTTGATCTATGTGCAGTGAGTTAAGTGTTTACCCTTGTTCTGTGTTTGTTGTTCTTCTAAGAGTTCCTTAAGAGTCTGTTACATTCCTCCCTGTGTTTCAGTTCTCTCCCCTTCCCCTTCAATTCCCTGTTACCTAGCCTCCCGCCTTCCTCCACACTTCCCTTTTGTGTCTCATTAGCATTCCCTGTAGAACTCCTTCGCATCCTGAGGTTATTCCTGGTCACTCAGGGGACCCTCCCCTGCCTCGTGCTTCCCCACAATACAGTGCACCCCCTTTCTGGAAATTAGGTTACTTTCTACCACTGTGTTAGTCAGTGTGTGCTATTGTATCCTGCTATTCTCTCTCTCTCTCCCCAACTGGAAAACTACATCACTCCCTTGTGATGACAGTTTGGCATTGCCTATATTGGGCTAACTGCTTAACAACCTGAGGGGTTCCGTTATACCTTAAAGGATGTCCTGGCTATTGTCCCTGTGGACTCCTCCTTCCCCTCTCCTCCAACACTGACTATGTCCTTACAGGACCAGCCACACACTGAGCATGAGATGCCATTGGCTGCTATTGGTTACAGGCAACTATTGGTTGAATGTTTTTTAGAAAGCTTATGCTGGATGTTTGTGTCTTGTTGCACTGGCACCGCCAATTCAGGTGGCTAGTAAACTCCATCAACATTTCTGTCACAAGCACGTCAGTAAACACTGAAACTCATCTAAAAATGTTATTGATGGTGGCAACTTGGAAGCATGGAATTTTTTAATGGGTTGGGAGGAGAAATCGTTGAATGTTAAGAAATGGGTGGGGGGATCTGCAAGGCAGTGAAGGTCACTGTGCAGGTCACTGTGCTTGGAATGTACGTGGGAGCAGAGCTGTCCATTGATTAAAAGTAACTCTTATACTTGAGCAGAGGTGCAGCCTCTGCTCAAGAAACCATCGCTTGACGCTGGCTCCCCTACCAGCTATCGGCCTGTCTCTAATCTTCTCTTTTTAGGGAAGGTTATTGAATGAGTAGTGGCTCGGCAGCTGCAGGGGCATCTTGATCGCATCGGTTTTCTTGATCCCTCTCAGTCTGGCTTTCGTCTGGGTTATGGCACTGAGACAGTGCTTGTGGCTTTGGTAGATGACCTGCGTCGAGATATGGATCAGGGTCATTTCATCCTGCTGATCCTGTTAGATCTGTCGACTGCGTTTGATACCGTTGATCATGAGATGTTAGTGATGCGCCTGCGGGACTGTGCAGGAGTGGGTGGGATTGTTCTTGAATGGTTCCGCTCGTTCCTGACCGGAACAACCCAGTGGGTGGTTCTTGGGGACTGTTTTTCATCATACCGAGACCTCTCATGTGGAGTTCCACAAGGTTCTGTTCTGTTCCCTCTCCTGTTCAACGTGCATATGCAGCCGCTCGGCGAGGTGATTAGGGGGTTCGGTGTACGGTGTTATCAATATGCTGGTGACACCCAACTGTACCTCTCTTTGCCCGGCAGTCTCGGTGCTTACTCGGTGCTTGGCGACTGTGAGGGATTGGATGAGGGCTAATCGACTGCTGCTGAATCCTGACATGATGGAGGTGATGTTAGTGGGTAAGGCGATGGAACTGGCAGCCCCCATCATTGATGGGGTCTGTCCTCCATTGACCTCCCAGGTACGGAGTCTAGGGGTGCTCCTCGATGTGCAGCTCTGCCTGGATTTCCAGGTGGAGGCTGTGGCGAGGAGTGCTTTCTGGCAGTTGCATCTGGCGCGACGGCTTTGGCCATTTGTTTTGGACTCTGACCTGGCCACAGTCATCCATGCTTTCATCACCTCTCGACTGGACTACTGTAACACACTCTATGTGGGGCTACCCATGGTGACGGCTCGGAAATTGCAGCTGGTACAGAATGCTGCAGCCCGTCTCCTAGTGGGACTGGGCCGCCGGGAGCATATTATACCAGTGCTCTGCTCTATGCACTGATTGCCAGTGGTTTTCTGGGCCCTATTCAAGGTGTTGGTTTTAACCTATAAAGCCCTAAATGGTCTGGGCCCTGCCTATCTGCGAGACTGCCTCACTCCCCGTGTCCTGGATCGGCTCCTGCAGTCGTCCGAGGATGCCCTGTTTGAGGTCCCCCGAGTTTCTTGGGTGACCACGCAGGAGAGGGCATTCTTGGTGGCTGCGCCGCACCTATGGAACTCCCTTCCGGTGGGGGCCCAGCTGTTCCGGGACCTCCCCTCTTTTTTGGGAAAGTTGTAAGACCTGGGTGTTCCGCCAGGCATTTGGCAGGGGAGAGGAGTGATTGGGGGGCGGGGGCGGCCAGGGGTAGGGGGTTGTTTTTTAATTGTTTTAATTTTTTTATTGTTGTAAGCCGCCCTGAGCTGCCTGTGCCAGGAGGGGTTGGTGTATAAGTTTTAAAAATAAATAAATCAAATATAATTTCTTACCTTTTGCAAGTTAGCAGTTTTTTGCTTGCAATGAGCATGGGGGTGCGGACAGGTCATAATGCCATAGAAAGCTATTGCCACGGGATGTTTGCCTGGGCAAGACAAATGACTTCGGCTTCTGTCTGTGGGTGCTGTGGCCGACCAGAGTGCAGGGCCCAGAGAAGTTGGAGAGTGATGGATAAACTGGCCTTTGCTGACATTTGTGTGAGGCCTGATGTACAGAGAGAACTGTCAGACCCATCCTCTGAGGCAGCCTATGGGTTCCTACGGTGGGACATGGTATGATGGAGTGCCGACACTTCCATTCTGCTGAACTTGGAACTGCAGCAGCATTGCGCAGAGTGGGACCCTGGACGAGAGTGGGATGTAAACGTGATCACGATCTTTCTCGACGTTTGTGCACTGCCAGAAATAGGACAGTTACTAACGGAGGCTGGACCTTCCCTGCTGTTTTTTCTCATCACTGCCCTGATGACGGTGAGAGGATACCTGCAGGGCCACTGGGAGTGCTTCAGTCGGTTGGCAGAGGTGAATAACTTCAGGGATTCAAGTGACTTGAGGTACAGGGAACGTGAAATGACTGAAGGAGAGTTTGTTGCCCTATGCGAGGTTTGGGCCATTGGAGAAGTACAGAGTGACCTCGTGAGTGGGGATGTTTTCCGCCCCCACTGTATGGTAACGCAGAAGATTATAGGGGCCACAAGAGATGCATGTTTCACTGGGGGGGTTTATGCAAACAGAGAGGGATTTCTAACACCACAGCAGGTGTGCTGCTACCTGACAATACATCACTGTGATCTGTGGATTGCAAGAAACTGGGTCCACATTAACACCTGGTGCTCCGGTGCTGTTAGAGTGACAGGAGGCAGAGATACAACAGCGGGGAGGAGTTAGTGCAAACGGAGATCTGCCAAGGCTAGTCTTGGACATGACAGGGTGCAAATTCCAGCCCTGTCATGCGCGAGACTAGCTGTGGCAGATCCCCGATTGCACCAGCTCTTCTTTTGTCATCAGACTCATCCCCGCTTCCGTGTCTGTGCCTCTCATCGCTCTAACGCTGCCGGAGTGTCGGGTGTGAATGTAGTATCGGTGACGATGCAAAGACTGATTGCTTTCTCTTTGAATTTTTACCTTCGCTTTCAACTTTCAGTATAGGCACTCAATAAAGTATGTGATTTGCTCAATAAGCTCAGCATTACGTGTATAGCAAAAGGCTAGATCCAGCCGCCAAGTGCTGGCATGTATAAACCCAGGTATGAGCCTCCGTGGGTGCGTGGATAGCAGGCACACTGGACCACCTCCTGGAGTCATAATAGCCTGGAAGAAAGAGAGAGCTGGTGCGGCTTCTTCCTCTCACGGTTCGCCCTGGCTGTGAGTTATGATAGGGGGCAAGATACTGAGAAGGAATGCTTGGTGGGGGGAGCATGCCTGCCTCTTTATTTAGGCTAGTTCTGATAAACCTGTGAGTGGGGGGCTTCACGAATGCACAAGAACTACATGCAGGGACTGCCCGTTTGTTGGGCTCTACACCTGCTAAACATGTGAGTGTGGGCTGCACAGACTGAACCTGGAATCCAGGAGGCTAGGGTCTCATTTATCAACACCCAACGTCTTTATACAGCCATCTTACAGGGATGTTTTGAGGGTTTCAAATGATGATTAAATTTAATTTCAATCAAAAGAAGACAAGGTTCGAACAGGAAAAGGTGCTTGTGCTTAGCAACAACCACTTTTTCTAGCAACAACACTTAATGTTTAGAGTGTGTAGCAAGCAACACAACGACATTGCTAAGTATGTAGAGGTAGAGAAAGTCACTTCAATTCCAGACCTTATCGTACGAACTAGCCTGCAGTTGTTCTCGGATTATTTTAAGCCATGACCCCCTCCCTTCCTCTTGTCTGCAGTAGTTGAAGTCCTTCCCACCACCATCACCCACACAGACCGCTTGCCCCCTCCCATACTTTCCAACCCTCCTGTTGTTTCCCCTCTCACTTCTTCCCTCCATCCCCATCATTTTGGAAATTCTCTCCAAAACTATGCGTTTTCCTCCAAAGTCAGTGAAGCTAGGTGTTTTCTAGGGATGGGACTCCAGGGGGATTACTAGATATCGGATCTCTCGATTTCAGATTTTTAACATTGCTGATTTTACCGGGTTTTGGTTTTTTTTTTAACATTGTGGCCATTGCTAAATGGCGTTGATCTAAAAAAAATCTGGTAAAACCGGGAATGTTAAAAATTTGATATTTCAATACTGACAAGTATTGATATTATTGCCCATTATCAGTATGATCGGATTAATCCAATACCAATAGTCCCACCCCTAGTATTTTCCCGATGTGTTCCTTCTCACACCCACCTGCCCCTAAAATACCTTTTACCACTGCTCCCAGTTTTAGAAGCACCATATGAGAGTCTTGCAGCAGGACTAAATTCACTGTGGGTTGGACTGAACCAATGCAAGTTGGCTCCTTGCTATAATTTGCAGGAGTAGACTTGAGTCTGGCCAAGCTTTTTCCTGGCTGAGGCTGGGACTTGCCCTGCTGAACTACATGCGAATGGCCCTAAGCACTGCGGGCAGGAAAGGGTGCTCCTGCATCCCACCAATCACGGAGCCAGTCCCAGAGTCCGCCAAGAAAAGATTGGGACTTACACTGTGGGCTAGTGTCAGTGGGGTAGGGGGACTGGGGAGAAGGAAGGGGCCTGTTCCACTCACTCACAGGGAACAATCGCACGCTCTGCAGCGGAGGGCCTGGGGGAAAGTGCCTGTCAGGATAGAGTGGTGACCCTATACCCGGATCAGGGTAGCGGGCTCTTTCATTGGGCGCAGAGCTCCAAAAGGGTGTGGAGGGTGTGTCTCTCACTCACTCACACACACACACACACACACACACACACACACACACACACACACACACACACACACACACACACACACACACACACGAGTAGGGTCAGGGAAGAAGGTGTGGAGTGTGTGCAACAGGGGATGAAGCGGCCCGGTGCTGGGGAAGGGATGCGGCAAGAGGGGCTTTCACACTCCAAAGGGGAGGGGGAATAGGAGGGGGCACATGCACTCTGGGGTTCTCTTGTTCCAGGAAGAAGGGGTTAAGGCTCACAAACATTCCTAGAATCCTGTACCGTCAATCACTGCCAGGTATGCACAAGCACCACACAAAGACAAGGAAGGTTCGGGACGGGAAGGGTTAACAGGGAACAAAGGACACACAAGACAAGGCTATAGCTCTAAGATCAATGAAGTCACAAAATCACACTTACCTCTCCAGGCGGCCAGCTTCTCACGCTCTGATTACCGGCACTGCCATCCCGGCAGTGTCGGCGTTTTGTAGCCCAAGCCCCGCCTGCCTGCAGGCGTGCAGAGCGGCATTCTGGAGGGCGGGGCAACCTCTCGCTGGGAGGGGAGCGTCCTGCCGTCAGTGCTGGGTTGTCCTGCGTTGTCCTGGCAACCGGCGGTGATGTTGTGGAGGGAGTTTCCGGAGTCCCGGCGGGGGGCTGGGGAACCCCGTCCTGTGCTGGGGTAGGGAGGTCCAGTATGTTGTAGTCCTGCTGCGGAGAACCTTGAAGGGGGCGGCGGCGGCGGCTGACACCTAGGAGCAATGCCACATTTAATGGCAGTTAGGAAGAGACTGGGATAAAGTGCTGGATTAATAAGGTGGGAGTGGGATAAATAAGGTGGGAGTGGCTGCTGCAGAAGCTAATACTCTAGCCATGTGTGGGACTCTAGTATGTACCTCCTTACTGGACTTCTCACTTCCACGGGATGTGATTCTACGAGTGCTTTCTATGGGATAAAAAAGAGTTAAAATATTCTGGCCTTTGAGAGGGAAGAGTTCCTTGGTGCTTTTACAGTCCTTAGGAAAGTCTTCACTCTGAAAGACACCACATTCTTGTGCTTGAAAAATTTGTGTACCGTCTGTATGTCCAAGCTTCATCGCAGGAAGTCAGTGATACCAGATACAGTGTTCTGCATAGCAGCTTGTGGTGATGTACAGCAACACAGCAATCGGGCAAATTACCCTGCTACTGTAATGATGCGCTCTTTTTGCTGGCCATGTATGGCATTTAGAAAACGAGCTCAGAGCATCCCCTGGATGACAAGAAATCCAGCATCGGATAGTATGTTGCAGGCAGTGCATTGTGCTTGCAAGCTTGGGAAATGTTGTAGAGGTGGTGTTCCTGCCTTGCTGTGCTATGAGGTGTAAATCTCAGAAATCTGAGAACAGTTGCAAAAAAGCTGTTGAACCTGATAGTCACAACAATGAGGTCTCTGTGATGAGAGTAATTGTGATGAGTAGGAAGGATGCTATGACTTTGACTGGTAAACAAGAATTTATGTGGGAAATAAGCACTGCAATGCCAACAGCAGTACAGGCAATTCAAGCAAATACTAGAATAAGAATACTTTACTAAGAATATACTTTATTAAGAATATAAAATTTTGGTTTATATCAATTATTATTTCAACGCCTACTATAACAGCTACACCATCGTATGTAATAATTCGTGAGAGAGAAATCTCATAAAAAAGAACTCAAGTAAGACGATTTACTGTTTTCAGTGCTACTGCTGAAGACACTATGCTGATTGTCAAGTAATATTTTAGGTAATTGCATAGGTCACAGCATCAGATACATTACATTTGTATAGCAAGCAACCTCAATACACAAAATGATAAACACTTCTACTGAGGGAAAATAGTACCATACTTTAGCTTGTAATGAAAGGTGAGTATTTATGAGAGAGACAAATCCTAGGAATGGTGTAGTACTTTGACTTATTACCAGAAGACAATTTAATGGACAGTATCTATTATTGCGAAGATTGTAGAAAATTTTGATACATAAAACATGCCAGTCGGAAAAGGAATTTTTCATTCTTTAAGCACGTTTTGTAGTCCGTACATGAGGCAATGCAGGGCCTTTGCAGGACTTACATTAACAGGCCTGAGGTATTTGGCTGCTCTGGGAAAAATATCTTGGGCTCTCCCTCTCTACTATTCCAAGCCCTTTTCAGGCTCTTCCATTTCTCATCCCTACGGAGAATGGTGGGGAAGAGGAGTGGCCCATCTGCCTTCTGGCCTGTCCATCTTCCAAGCCCCAGTGAGAGTGTTGCAGGGATCCTCTTTCAAGTATCAGGAAACAGGAACGCTGTGCCCTACCTTACATGCTGAGGATGGGGTGAAGGGGCACTCTTGCTCTCTGACAAATCAGCAGGGAGCAGAAGCCCCTTCAGTATTTGGTTCCAAAGGGTCTGAAGGATTCCTTAGTGCCAAACACAGAAGTCTCCTACAGGGCATCCATCCTGTCCAATGAATGAGTCAGCCCTGAACATTAAAGGAATTGTGAAATGTACCTCAATACTGTGTCAAAACTGGGAATGTGCCGTGGCATCAGACCATATGCTTTCTTGCGAAGAACTTTTAATGCAGGGTCTTGGGATATTGATTGCATAAATCTGCAGAGAGGGAGTAGTGCTTCTCTTTCGTGGAACAACAAAGTGATTTTCTAAGCATGTAGCTTGATTTACCACATGTCCTATGAACACATATTAATGTGCTCCTGTAAGACAGCCCACCACATATATAAACACACATGAACAGTCATATAAACCTTCCCTAGGAAGTGCTAGGTAACCCATTTTAAACGTGGTAGCTTGATACACAAGCATTTTAATCCATTAATTAATGTGTCTTGTCTAACCGGAGTTAAAATCGTACCCTTCGTTAACCCATCATGGTTACATATTCCTGTCTCTGCAGAATAATGAATGTGTAGTATTTTAATGTGTTAAATTTTAGTACGTTAATGTGACTGGTGAGTCCATCACAGGTTTGGAAGGGGTTAATCCTGAGGGCTTAATCTTGACCTAAGGGAGGTAGGATGAATTTTGTAACTAATTACCTAAGTGCAGCTGGCTGAGGAGCCCCCCTGAGCTTTGGTACAAAAAGGGTGCTTGGAGATCAGCTAGGAGGAGCCATGTGCTGGAGGAGAAAGCAGGAGAGACTGAACAGTTTCTTTCAGACTGGGGGCGAGGGGTCTGGGAGGACGAACTTGATACAAGACCTGAGAGAAGATCGGAAGCCAGAAGTTCTTGGGAGAAAGCCCCCATCTCTTTAGGGAAGGGCTGTGGAAGGCGTTGAATGTAATTTTTCTGAAACCCCCCTCATCACTAACACCCTGGAAGGAACCAGAGCCTGGGGATTGGGAGACTTAATGGTACATGTAAATAAATTGCCTGAGAGGGAAGTACTGAATCAAACAAAGGTGGTGCCTTATTATGTGGAAAACTAAGGCACCGTGGTTAGTGCCCTGCTTATTGTGCTGAGCTGATGGGCCTCAAGGGAACCATTTTGGGAAGCATTGGGCTCAGTTCAGTTTGGGAGCTATCCTGACTGAAGGAACTTGGTCTGGGTCAGTGGGCACCAATGGAATGCCGTGACAGAGCCCAGTGAAATAATTTCTGTGCCCTTTTCTGAGGTGCCTTCTGCCCCGTGGAGCAACGATGCTACCCTACTACATCAGGCTTGGGGGCACGGCTGAATCTGGCTGCATTGGCAGCAGACTCAAATCAGTCCCAATACAGTTATGCTTAGACCAGGCTTAAACCTGATTTTGAGCCTGTGCAGGGCTCTAATAGAGGCTGCAAGTTGACCCGGGGAGGGCACATTTTTACAAGTATGTTTTTAGTTAAAGTTTTTCTTCAGACCAAAAAGTGGGAAAAGCTCCATACAGCCCCCTCAATGGCCATGTCTATATTAGAGAAAATTACCATTTTGAGAGCTATTCCACATTGAACCAGTGGCCTTATGGAATCTCCCAAAATTAACTGTTTCTAGGAGACATTTTTGGCATTATTGGAACAGTACCCAGGGACACTGTAACTGGCTACAGTGGACACATTAAAGTGTTTTTGCTGACATTTGGGGTGGTGCAGTGGGTTTACTTAAAATTAGAATGGTTCTGTTGTTTCATATTTGTCTAGTGTAAGTCATAGCCCAAGTCAATTCTTGGCATCTGTGTGAAGCATCCTGTGGCATGTGGCAAGAGGCCTTTTGATGAAACCAGTCATAGTTGC
Source organism: Sphenodon punctatus (assembly GCA_003113815.1). Lineage (NCBI taxonomy): Eukaryota > Metazoa > Chordata > Lepidosauria > Sphenodontia > Sphenodontidae > Sphenodon > Sphenodon punctatus. Next base: position 1,741,125 of record QEPC01000373.1, read on the forward strand.
TGATATTCACAGTTCAGTATGACTGCAGCTCGTTTTACTAAGGACAAGTGTTGTTCACTCTCCTTTGTTAAGGGGAATCCAGACACCTATATGTTTAACATAAGTCCTTGGTAATGCATCACACACACCCCTCCTCTGCATTGTCCTGTCTCTAGTTACCTAATACAACCTCTGATCATTGCTGCCTTCACTCTTACTTTTTGTATCTCCATCTTCTGTTTCTTGCCTAGTCCTCACATGGTGATTGGTGATTCTCATCTTCCCTGAGAATAGCCTGATTTGATCCCCTTTGGAACCAATAGAGAGATTACTATTTCAGTTAGATATTAGGGAAAAATTCCTAACAGTAAGAGTTGTTTGGCCATGGAAGTAACAGCCCAGGGAAGTCATAGGCTTTCCTTTTTTGTTCTTTTAAAAAATAGGCTGGACAGCCATTTGTCAGGGATGTTAAAGGGGTTGGATTAGATTATGTTTAAGGTCCCCCTTACAACTCTGACATTCTATGTGATTGTGTCCTACCTGTTTGGGTGTTTTTAACCAGCCTAACTGTTTTTTTCATGTGCTTATCAGTAAGTACATGCAGACCACCCGTTCTGACTCCGATGATGCAAGCCCCATTCAGTTGGCTTCCTTAAAGTACAGCACTTTAAGTATTAGGCTACTTGCTCTGATCCTCAAAGCACTCCACCAGTGCACACACCATTGAAGCAAATAGAGCTTGTGTCAGTGGAGCTTTGTTGGGGCTGAACCATAATCGGCCTGATAGTTTCAAAGCGCTCCACCATCAACCTAAATTCCACTTATTCCTAGAGTTTACATGTAGAAGACTGGATTTTTTTATTGGAAGCATGGAAGACCCAGTTCTCAGAGCGCTCTAGTGCACTGGTCTCCACTCCATGTGTTACCATACTTGCTAATGCATGGGGGTGGGGGAGGGAGAAGCTTTGTTTTTCCTATTACACAGGTAGCAACAACATTAGCTCATTGTGGTGTCACATACAAATGTTAATGGGACATTAGCCATCTTGGACAGTCTTTGGCTTCAATCCAACTGACTATAGTGAGCTATGGTAACAACTTTGGATAAGACAAAATTTCATGGAAATCAGAAATTCATGACAATTCCTAGCCAAAAGTAGGTGGGGGAAAAATAATTATCCCTTCTTTTGAAGCGTGCAATAAAAATGTGAGAGTAGGGTCAAGGAAGCTGCTAGCAGGTGATGAAAAAATGTGTTGCCACCGGCCCTCTTCCTCCTCTGCTATCACTCAACAGTCTCTCNAAAAATTTCTTTTCCAGAGTCTTATGGACCACAAACCCTGCTCCTCGAGTTCTAATTGTGTGGCCTGGCTGTATTTGGCCAGATATATAAAATTATGCTAGTAATTTGCTTTTGGAGATTAACTATGAGATTAATTCACATTGCTCACTGAAATGGCACTATTACTTTTGCAGAACGATGATAAAGATACCAGGACTTTCTGGAACTTTTGGCCAACAAATGTGGGAGTGATTAGTTGCAGCTCCAGGGTCACTCTTCCTACCTTTCAAGATGAGATTAGATTTACAGTTTGTTATAAACAGAAATAGTATATTTATGTATATTTGCGTTAACCTTTAAAAAGTTCATTTTTAGGGCTGGGGGGATAAATATATTAATCCATTTTACAATAATGCTCTGTTTTGCAGACAGCTTCTTAAAAAATGCTTTAGTGGAAACACTATTGTTTGGTTATATTTAGAGCTCTCTTAAATAACAGCAATACTAAATAAGCAAGGTTGTTTTAATTCAAACCAGTGCAAAGTATCTTTTATTTTTACACCATTTATTATTATTATTAGCATTTATATAGCACCACCAATGTACCTGGCACTTTACAAAGAATAAGATAGACATGGTCCCTGCCCTAGAGCTTACAATCTAAAGACAGGGGGAGGGAAAACAGGGAAGGGGAAATAAGTTATCTAAAAAAGTATTTGGCTGTGACCTACAATCCACTTACTCTGGAGTAGCCCTATTGAAGGCATCACAGGGCTTCAGTGGGTATTAACAAATGTAGTGGTGGCCCGCTGTGGTCCACTTCCGCAGGTCACCATCACGTTAGTTGGAGCCCTTCTAGATGTTTGTTCCAGAGTCGTCCTGGACGTATTAGCGGCTAGCCAAGGCTGTGATCCCAGAGACCTCCAGGGTCACAGCCCGGGCTACCATCTGCCCACTGGGGCATAATAGGCTACAACAGGCTATAACGTTTATTATAGCCTGCTGTGGCCCAGTCTGGATCATGTCCGTCATGGCGGCCGTCATGGCAGGGTGCTGGGCACAGCATGGGGGTGGGGCCAACTACACATTTTGTGTGGCTCCCAGCCCCTTCCCCACCGGCCTGGCCACATGGACATTTGTTCCATGACTGGACCCAATCCCAACCGTGGCTTCTTGGTCTGGATCAAGTTGTGACGGTAGCGGTCAGCCATCACTTGTGTTAACACCCAATGAAGTTACTTGGAGTAAGTGGTTTGTGTGTACATTTTACCTGCCCAGAATTTGATAGACGTGTAGAGTTGTTCTCAGTAATAAAATAGTGAGAATTAACTTAATAAAATACACAATTTACTGTGCTACATTTAGAATCTTCAGCAGATATTTTATTGCTCCATCAAAGCCTAATACTTCAGATAGGAGTAATGTTAGTCCGTTAACTTCGTATTTGGGCATTTGGGGGCACAATCCTCCATTCATGCAAGTCAGTGGATCATCTCTCATTGACATTAACGTTGGAGTGTTGTGCTCTTCTATAACAGTAGCTAGAGTTTCTTTTGTGCCATTCATTTCTAGTTCCTGTCAATTTCAGTAGAAGTTGTGGATCACTTTCACCATTTCTGCAAAAACAAGACACTTTTACTGCCACAAGTAAAGCCACAAGCAGATAAATGTGGATTCAAGTGTCTTATTTTAGCCACCTAGTTTGGGCCTGTGTGAACAAAAAGAAATGTAGTGAACCCAAGAAACGAAGTGAGATTAAATAGGTTTTCTGTAAAGAAGGCTATAAACAAACTGCAAAGTAACATGGCTAATTTTAGTGAATAAAGAGGCAGGAACTAGACTTTACTTTAAGATGCATTATAAAAGTCCCTTTTTTGTATTTACATAAGAATGATCAACTTATGAAAGGACTGAGTTCTGCTTTTAATTTAGAAATAAAATACCTACTTCCCCCGTTTTCATTTTTGTCACACTAAGTTTTTTTCAGGTTTGGTGCTACCTGCATGAACATGTTTAACGTTTTTTGGGGGGACGGGGGGATTATATATATTTAAGAGCACTCATGATTTTACCAAATTAGATAACTTTACTGGGGGTTGTCAAGCCGAATTGTATTTGTAAATTGTTCGGTTACTTTAAACTTCCAGTAATTCTACTTGTCCTAGTCAACGAGCTGTGTACCTTGATTTCCTTTTTTGGTATAACAACACAGTTAAGGTAAAGATAAAGCAGAAGGAGCCATTCTATGTTTTTTCCCTGCCCAAGACAGTGATACAGAGTTGCTTTCCTCTTACCTGTAATGTGGAGATATGGCAAATTGAAATCAGCTGAATATAGAGTGGCCAGAAAAGCCAGGAACTCCTGCTTACTTGCTTTGGCTCTGACAATGGGTGTTAACTAGGGTTACCATGCCTCCCCTTTAAAAGGGGACACTTATGAAAAAATACATGGTGCAGGGCTGCACTGGTTCCAGTGCAGCCCTGCACCATGTATTTTTTCATAAGTGTCCTCTTTTAAAGGGTGGTATGGTAACCCTAGTGTTACCAGAAGGAGAGCAGACAGCAAACGACCTAGGAGCGGAGCGGCCCAGGAGCTAGCGAACAGGCAGAGCAAACAGGGGAGTTTGCCAGGGAGTACTGCTGTGAGCAGGACCAAGAGAGGTTCAGTGGAGGGTTTGTTTGGGTGAGGGGTCGGTGTGTGCGTGTTGTCAGACAGGCCATATGCTCTGGGGTGACTAGAGTGCTGAGAGCTGAGTGTTGCTTGACCTAGGCTTTACAAGGGGGAGGAGCTAGTTGAGTGTTGCTTAACGAGGGGGAGGAGCTAGCTGAGTGGTGAGTGTTGCTTAATAAGGGGGAGGAGCTAACTCCTGCTGACTCAGAGGCCAGGCCTCCAGAGTTCAGAAGGAGAGCAGACAGCAAGCGACCTAGGAGCGGAGCAGCCCAGGAGCTAGCGAACAGGCATAGCGAACAAGGGAGTTTGCCAGGGAGTACTGCTGTGAGTAGGAGCCGTGGGTGGGACACCCTGGTGAGGTGAGTGCACTTGTGCAGGACAGTTAACCCAAGTCCCATCGTACGTAATCGCATAACTAGTGCTAAGCCTAACGATACCCCTAAATAAGATGCAGACAGCAGTCCAGCAGCAAGATGGGGGTTATCCAGTCTTTTGCACTGAGTGTCACATATGACTATCTTCCTGTTGGAGAGAGGTCGTATGTGTGCACCCGGTGCAAAGAGCTTCTAGCTCTCAGAGAGTGTGTACAGTCTCTGGAGGCTGGAGTGGCAGAGCTGGAGGAGCAGAGGCAGACAGAGAGGTTTATTGAGGAGTCCTTCAGGGACATAGTAGAATGGTCCCTCCTCCACTCTGGCAGCCCCTGTGCTGCTTTGGAGGGGCAAGGTCTCCAGGAAGGAGAACATCAGACTGGAATGTTGGGAAGTGATCCTGTACCTGGGATCTGCGTTCCAGTAGAATGCGTTATCCAGGTGATGCGTTATCCTCTTGCACTGAGGATATTTCTCCAGAGGTGTGTGCCCAGAAGCGTGGGAATAGGACAACTGTGGTAGTTGGGGATTCGATTATTAGGAATGTAGACAGCTGGGTTGCTGGTGACCGTGAGGATCGCATGGTAACTTCCCTGCCTGGTGCGAAGGTTGCGGACCACAAGTGACATAGACAGAATCCTAGGGAGTGCTGGGGAGGAACCTGTTGTCGTGGTCCATGTGGGCACCAATGACATATGTAGATGTAAGAGGGAGGTTCTGGCACCAAATTTAGGCTGCTAGGTAGTAGACTGAAGTCCAGAACCTCCAGGGTAGCATTCTCGGAAGTGCTCCCCATTCCACGCGCAGGCTGAGCTCCAGAGTCTCAATGTGTGAATGAGACATTGGTGCAAGGAGGAAGGCTTTAGTTTTATTAGGAACTGGGGAGCCTTCTGTGGAAAGGAGAGCCTATACAAACAGGATGGGCTCCATCTTAACCAGAATGGAACCTGGCTGCTGGCGCTAAAAATTAAAAATGGGATAGAGCAGTCTTTAAACTAGAACCTAGGGGAAAGCCGACAGGCACTGCAGAGTGCATGGTTCGGGCTGTGGCATCTCCAAAGGATGTTATTTTAGAGGAAGTATAGTATCTTAAGACTGAGGATAAGATAAATGGCAAGGGATTTCAGATGGAACGTGGGGAAAACAGACAGATAATAATTCCAGAACGCCTGTTTCAGTTACCTATAATGTGCCCATTAAGAAGAAGAATAAAAAGAATACATTTAAGTGTCTATATGCTAATGCTAGAAGTCTAAAAAGTAAGATGGGAGAATTAGAGTTTATAGCGCTAAATGAAGATCTAGACATTATAGGCATCACAGAGACCTGGTGGGATGAGGATAACCAATGGGACACTGTAATACCAGGGTACAGGATATATCGAAAGGACAGAGGAGATCATGTTGGTGGTGGGGTGGCTCTGTATGTTAAGGACAGCATTGAGGCAAGTAGAATA
>QEPC01000373.1:1747503-1833500 GCA_003113815.1 Sphenodon punctatus
TTCCCCATATACTTACTGTCTGCCCTCCTCTGCAGACTGCTGCAACCAACCTGATTGTAACCAAGCCAAGCACACGCACCTGAGACTTCGCATCCGCCTGAATGTTTGTTGGTCTTCTCCCCTGTCTCTCCCACTGTCCCCTCTCCCTGTCTCCCCACCCTTGTCTTTTAGATTGTAAGCCACAGGCAGGGACTGCGTCTATTTCTATGTTCTGTACAGCACCAGGTACATGGCTGGCACTATATAAATGTTTATAATAATAAAAATAATATAATTCTCTGTTATTAATGAAGGGCTAATCCAACCAGTGATCAGGTACTGTCATTAAGAGAGCTAGAGCAGAGATTCATAAATCGTGATCTCACCCTCCAGCCCCCCAAGTGAGGTCGGTGGGGTTGAAATTGTGATTGATATTTGATATACTTTGCATGGCTTTGCTGTCTGACTTTATTTTGAGTTTAAAATGTAACCTCATGACCCCAAACAGGCAAAAAAAAATAGGGAGCCACTGAGCTGTCAGAGTGTCTTAAATGAAGATATGAAATTAATTCTGAAATAAATGCACCATGTTGCATATTTTTGATATTCTACCTGCAAGTTGTTTGAATGCAGCATGCTTTGTTTTTTAAATGTACAGAGTAGCAATTGGCGGTATAAGACTTGCCACAGAAAGAGAAGGTGAGCAACTGGGATCAGTAGGAATATTTTAAAGTATTTTGGATACCTGTGGGGGTTCGGATCTTTGAAGCGCCTGAACTCTCAGGGTCTGAATTCTTGGATCTCTGATGTATTAGCATTCACGTTTTATGGATTAGGAAGCTGTAGCTCATAGAGGGAAAGTGACGTGCTCAGGGCAACATAGGAAGTCTTGGTCACATCTGAAAGTAGTTTTTCCTGAATGACAAGATCATCCTGCAAGTGGGAGCTCTGTACTATTTTCAGAAAGCTTCAGACTCTTGTTTCAAACTATATTATCATACTCTAAAATGTTTGTGTTTCTTGTAAGTTTAACCTTAACTAATTTCTTTGTAATAGATTGTTTCTTTGCTTAGTACAGGATTCCTCCCACCCTTCCCTTAAGTTAGTCATTGTACTGTCTGTTTTACCTTAGTTTTCTAAAGTGTAGTTGCTGTGTTGGTCCCAAATGTAAGAGCTGGAGACAAAGTAGTTCAAAAGAGATCTTTTATTGGAACAGTGTCTGTTGGTGAGAATGTGTAAGCTTTTGGGCCATACAGGGGGCTTCCTCAGGCATGTAGTGTGTAGACAGTCAGAAATATATACACTGAGAAAATGTAGGACAGGTATATATGAGGAGGCACATGACAGAATGATATGGGTGGGAGTGGGTAAGACAAGGTGGGCAGCAGGTTAGATAGGGAGAAAAGAAGGTGTTACCTTAGTTTTAACAGAGTTCCGTCTGGTTAAATATAATCCTTACAAACTTGAAATAAATAAATAAATAAATAAATGGACACATGTACAGCATATTCCTTTGAGATTCATGTTGCTACTTTTCTAAACAGAAAATAGTAACTCAACATAAAATATATAAAACATTTCCTCTTTTCTTATAGGTAGTACTGCAGCCAGTTGCATCAGGTCTATTTCTTTTTAAGCTGCAAGGAAACTCTTTTATTACATAAGCCGTTCAGACTTGTTCTACTGCTACAAGGTGTGATTTATTTATTATTATTATCTCCCCCCAATCTTCAGATTAACCCTAAAATGATAACTGGCTGTTTAAGTGCAATTACTGCAGCTTGGTTCCTATATAAAGGGCTGAATCCTGTAGACCCTTTGCACGTGGTAGTTCCATTATTTGCAATGTTATTTAAGGAGTGTATCTCTGTAGTATCTAAGTGTTTTGTTTGTATTAACAAGGCTCAACAAGTTAAGGCTTGCACTATTGCTGAGGCAGGAACCCACACTTCTGGATGCTTCAGGACACCGACAATGTCTAGAATTGCAGGTGTGCCTCTGTTCTGGATCTGGGCTGGGAAGTGAGAGTGCTTCTAAAGCTATAGGGTACAGCCACATGAGACGCCTACTGCAGCTTGGGCAGCCGTACGCAACTCTGAGCGCCATTGCCACGCAATGCAGTGGCTTGTGTGCCTGGCGCCATACGTTCACCCCAGAGCAGCTGGCTGCTATGCTCTGCGTCCTTGGAAAAAGGTCAGAGATGCTGGGCATAGCAGTCTTACTCAAAGTAGGGTAAGGCTGACCAACGCGCAGTAGCATGCTGCCAATAGTAGGTCTGGTCCCCGTATGACCTGGAGTAGCAGGTGCTGGTGCAATTCCCATGTAGCCATGTCACCGCTGGGGTGGGATAGTGGATGGGGCAGGGGAGGGGTGGGTCTGGGCAGTGGTGTTTGTGGCTGGTGCCTCGGCCCGCCCCAGACTGTGGCAGGATGGCCGGCAGTGGCCTGCCTGGCTGGTTTCCCCGCAAGTTGTGGGGACGGGGGAAATATTTTGTCCTTCTCTCAGTACTGGCCCCGAAGCATGGTGGCTGAAATTGCCCACCCCCGGGTGTGCAGGGATGGGTCCCAGCTGGGCTGGTGTCTTTTGCTGTCACTGCTGCGAACCAGCGACCTTGCTGCTGCTGCCACCCATCAACTGTTTGACTAGTGTTTTGCCATCAATCAGTTGTTGTTGTCATTTTGATGCCACACCAAAAGCATCAGCAGCTGATTGGCGAAAAATCATTCTGGCCACTGAACAGCTGAGTGGTGGTAGCGGAAACTGCCTGATTGGCAGCAGTTTCTTGCCTGCCTGCACTGAGGAGCTCCAGACCCAGTGGGACTCCAGACTCCACAAGTCGAGACATTTTGGGGAATCTTCTCCCAATGTGTCTGTTACTTTGAAGTGTCCAGACTTGCAGGGTCTGGATTGTGGGTCCTTGCTGTGCATTTGTATTTTTGTTTTACAGATGGGGAAGCTGAGGCTCACAGATGGAAAGTAACTTGTTCAGGCTGAGAGAGGAAGTCTGTAGCATAAAAATAGCTGCTTTTAACAACGATGCCATCTGGCAGTGGGAGTTTTCTTCTTCCATAGGAGTCTTGGAGACTCCTATCCCCAGTTAATTTTGTTTAAATCCAAATTGAAAGTCTGTTCAGCACTTCTGCCTCCATATTTTCTCCTCTGTTTTGAAAATCCGAATTGAGTTATAATAGTAACAAAGGAATAAGGAACTTTCCCCTCCTGCTGACCACTTTGAATATTTGTTCATGCTCCAGATAGACATTGAGGACAGGGGTGCTTACGGGGAGTGTTTGGGATAGGGAAAAGAAGGGGAAGGTTCAGATCATGGATCTATGCCATGGATCCATTCCCCTTCCTTGAGTGCATGCCCTTGTCGCTATTCCCTTTCCACTGAGCAATGCTCCTTCAGTGTTTTTGAGGGTAGGGATTGGATCCCTGAGCCAGATCCAGGAATTGGAAAGGGGCCAAATAAAAACCCAGCTAGCCTTGTGCCAGAGGCTCCTGACCCCTGTAACAACAGGTTTTACACTCTCCTGTAGAAAGAAATGCTTTGTCCTCCTTCCATCAAGCTGATTGTAAGAAGAGAAATACCATTTATTATATAATAAAATAATAATAATCATAATATATAATATATATTCCTTATATTAAGAGAAGTAGTAAGTTTATTTGACTTTAGCCTAACGTACTCAAAACCACCCTGAGGCCTGCCTTGTGGGTAACTTGGGGGAAATTTCCCCCTTTCCTTTCTCTCCAAATAAGTATTTTCTCCGATTACTTTCTTTGCTGCCTTGCAAATTGAGATAGTGTCCCCTTTAATAGTTTTGGGAGGCCTGGGGTGACTGGTGATTCATTTCTCTTCTCTTGTAGCTCTAACTGAAGTCCAAGCTGCTGCATAATCAATCCTACCAACAGCCTAGGCACACCCCCTCACAGCAATTTCCTGGCTGACCAGTGCTCAATTCCCTGCAAGACTGCAGTTTGCCTGGATGGTTTAATAATTCTTTCTTATGTCACCTTGGATTTTTTTTATGTCACCCTGTAACCATTTCATTAGACCAAACTGACCTTGCTGCTGCACCTTGATTCTCAAAAAGTGGTAGTCTTCTATATGACAATATATTAATCTCATTTTTGTGTTTTGGTTAGAGGGACTCAATGCTCTCTGATTTGGGCTGGTTGGCAGAGTGCTAGAAAACAAGGAAATGTGAAAGGAATGAGATCTTTATTTTATTTATTTAGATTTCTGTCCCCCAAATCACAGGCTTACAATAAAACCAAAGCAGGCCAAAACCCATCCCCAGCCACCAAAAGTTTTGCCTAAACAAAAACTGGCCCTTTTTAAATGGACCGAAGTGGGAGGGGGAGATGGGTGTGCATGCCAGTGCGGGGACAGCAATACACGGGCGCACATGTCCACCCACCTCCCAGAATGGCGATTGCCATTCTAGCCAGTTGCTCCGTGCGTGGGCTATGGGTGTACCGCCGGAGCACACACATACCCTCACCCGTCTGCCGCAGCAGTCACATGGGCGGCACCCACGTAGCGGAAATGTGTGGGCCTGTCTCGTTTTAAAAGAGCCATTGTCGCTGAACATGCACAGGCTCAGCCTTTGCTGAACCTCAGGGGGAAAAGAATCCCACAGCTGGGGAGCAACCACTGAGAACGTCCCTCCCCATGCCCTCACTGACTTGACTTGGTGCGCCGAGGGAATTTATTTTATTTTGATTTATTTTATTTTATAATTTGATTTCTTGGCCACCCCCTCCTACCTTGGCAGCTTGGGGCAGCTCACAACATGTACAATCATACAAGATATATAACACAATCAATAAATAACAGGATATAAAAAACAATATAAAACAACAGTAAAATATCGCAGAGCAGAGCTAAAAGAAATCCCCTCCCTAATCTCTCTTCCTCCCCTCCCCCCTCGACCTGCCTCCCTCACTGAAAGCCTGGCGGAACAGCCAGGACTTACACTGTCTTTGGAAAGAGGGAAGGTCAGGGGCCAAGTGAACCTCCATTGGGAGGGAGTTCTACAGCCTCAGTGCGGCCACCGAGAACGCCCTCCTCATCGTCCCCACCCAAGAAACTTGGGGAACTCTGAGGAGGGCGCTTCCAGCCAACTGCAGGGGCCAATCCAGGACCTGGGGTGGGTGAGACATTCCCGCAGATAAGCAGGACCCAAGCCGTATAGGAATGGCCAGAAGACTGAGAAGATTACGTAGGGATATAGGGGAGGAGGCAAAATCTGGAATACACCAAAGATTGGGATCTTTAAACTGTGCCACACCATTCTGGGATTACTTGAGACTGTAGGGGTGAGTACTGGCGCTTTCTACAGACAGAATACCTGGGGATCATTTCAGAAGTGATCTTTGTTTCAGCAAAAAGCTTTCAGTAATACATATTACAGAAGTATCTGTAGGTAAGAGTGATAACTAGGGTTGCCAACTTACGTTGGACATATTATGAGAGGTTGTATCACATGATGTAATGAATTTAAGGACTTGAGTTCTTCCAAAACTTAATTACAATGGAGGAAGTAGTTTGTCTGTAGCGGAGAGCAAAGACCCGCATGTGTGTGTCTTACATACTATGATCACTGAGCTATAGTGTCCCCTAGAATTTGGGAAACCAAGAAAAAGATTATAACTAGAGAAATCTGACCATCCAGTATTAATTCAGGGAATTTTCTATGACTTTTCTTCCATGTTGCTTGCAGTAGTTCCCAGGAGATTACAGGATGTTCCAAGAGGGTTGGCGACCCTTGTGATAACCCATCTTCCCCATACGTGTAGAAACCACAGTTATTAGTGTGAAATGAATCCAGAACTATAGTGCTAGAGTTGGAACTTGCTTCTGGAGCTTGAATCAAAAGAATAGCATAGGTACTCGGATACCACAGTGGGTGTAGCACAGATACCTCCATAAATATGTTGTTAGACCCCTTTCCCCTCTCCTGAATGGGATGAACAGATGTCTGGTCAGCTCCCCACCCTACATCAGCTAGGTCCATCAGCTTTTTGCGACTGGGGTGAGTGGGGAGGGGATGGAGAAACGCAATCAGCTGTTTCATGGCAGCTCCTTCCAGGAGCCGGTCCTGCTGCACAGCAGGAATCTGGGAGTCCTGCCCCCATGTGGATGGCTCCTCGACCAACCTGTGGCGTGAAGGGACTTGTGATGGCAGCTGTTGGGATGTGTGGGCTAATGTTACCTCCCCACCTGGATTCCCTGGGGGGTGCTGCTCATTTGGACTGCCCTTCCCACTGGCCCAAAGTGTGGCGGCTGCGGTAACCCTCCCCGGGGTGGGCAGGGGATCTGGCTGGCCCTGTCTCGTGTAGCTTTACCCTTATATGAAATGCTAACCGAGCATGTTGAGTGCCTGTGAAGAAAGGCGTTCCACAAGCTCAAAGTATTCTTCCTATTCATTCCAAATAACATATTTATTTATTTTACGAGTTTTGTACCCTGCCCTTCCTGCCACAGGCAGCCTGGAGCGGCTAACAATATAAAACAGATAAAAACATCGAATAACAATAATAAAAACGAGGGGGGGGAAACGCTACCACCCCCCCATCCAACGCCCCCCCCCCGCCAACCCTTACCTCTCTCCCTCGCCAAACGCCTGACAGAACAGCCAAGTCTTAAAATTCCTACAAAAGGTCGGGAGGTCTGGGGCCAGACGGGCCCCCACGGGGAGGGAATTTCAAAGGCGTGGCCACCGTGAACTCCCTATCCTGCGTGGCCCCCCAGGAAACCTGGGGGACCTCCAACACGGTGCCCCCAGATGACCGCAGGGGCCGGTCCAGAACCCGGGGAGTGAGACGATCTTGCAAATAGGCAGGGCCCAGGCAGTGTAAGGCTTTATAGGTCAATACCAACACTTTGAATCGAGCCCGGAAGACTATTGGCAGTGTCGGAGAAATTCTGCTGAGTGGAGGCAGTAAATGAGAGGACGCTGCACAGAGACGTCTGTCAGATCAGGCTTTATTGCAGGAAACACAGCAGCTGTGGGATTGAGGATCTGGAGATCATCAAGCCCCGAACAAAGGGAAGGCACATATATTTATACATTTCCATACAGCTTCATGCTTCTAGCTATAACCCAATCAATGCACAGTTCTTTGTTTCCCCAGCCCCAATCAGGACACAGAATTTAGCCTGGTCCCCGATATGATAGTCAGCATCCGGTGTTTATGAAACTGGTGGATTTACTGCACGTCAACACTGAGTTGCTGAGTTATGCCTGTGATTAGTACAGCGCTTGCGCTAAAGTCCCTGTTTAATCTCTACTGCGTCAATAAATCTCTATTGCACCAAATCTCTACTGCGCCTGCGTCAATAAAGCTCTACTGCGCCTGCGCTAACAAGTCCTTGGGAACAGGCACAGGCAAAGCTAATCTACATACACTGTTCTGCCACAGCAGCCAGTGCAGAGATCGGAGCACTGGTGTAATGTGCTCCCGGCGGCCGAGCCCCACCAAGAGCCGGGCCGCCACATTCTGCACCAGCTGCAGCTTCCGGGCCATCACCATAGGTAGCCCCACGTAGAGCGCGTTACAGTAGTCTAATGGAGAGGTAATAAAAGCATGGATGATCGTGGCCAGGTCAGGAACTGAAACTAGCGGCCAAAGCCACAGCACCAGCTGTAACTGGCGGAAGGCACTCCTCACCACAGCCTTCACCTGGAGATCCAGGCGGAGCTGCGCATCAAGGAGCACCCCCAGGTTCCGTACCTGGAAAGTCAGAGGAGGACAGATCTCCTCAACTGAGGGAGCCGTCCCCTTCACCAGTTACCCACTAACATCACCTCCGTCTTGTCAGGATTCAGTCGCAGTCGATTAGCCCTCATCCAGTCCCCCACAACTGAAAGCACTGAGACAGCTGGGCCTGGGTCGGTTGAAAATGAAAATGCTTTTTAAATAAACTGAAGTTGCATGAGTGTGCTGTGAAGGGGTAGAGAAATTTCAAGTTATTGAACAAAAATTAAATATTATTTTAAAAAGAAGAAAATGTTTGTAAAAAAAAAAGAGAGAGAGAGAAAAGCAGGGTGAGTTAAGAAATTGGAACTCCATGTTGGAAGAAAGATTTTGTTCTGAAACCTCTTACCATGGTTGCCTCATTTCTCAAGCCTACCTTGTAGAGAGCACTGGCAGTTTAGAATGTAGAAAAAAAAGGAACAGAATACTTACCAATATAGAATAATACATCATAGAGGAAGCTGCTGCTGCTGAAACTTTATTTGAAGAAAATGTAACTAACCAGGAACTGCTTTAGTCATTTTCTTAAATAGGAAATACATGAAACCACAAAACAGTGCCGCTGAGATCCTGGGTGCCTTGCTGGAACTTGCAAGAAGAAATTTAGCATTGAAAGACAAAGTGACATGAGTCAAAAAGGATGCTGTTTCAGCCACAAAATTGACCTGTCTGGATATTGGTACCAATTGGAGCATCATCTGGCAAATTCTGCGATATGTTTATCTTTATTTTTAACTTCTTAATATGCACCTGAAAATGTAACCAAAAAGCCACTGTGTGGTGATGACTGACTTTACAAGCTAACTGTGAGCATAGTAGTAAGTGGATTTTCTCTTTGTGGTCACTTGGTGCTCTACGTCATTTGTTACAGCTGGGTTTTCCTCCTCACTTTCCAAGCACATACATCCTCTCTCCTTCACCCTCTCACCGTGTGCTGCCAACAGGGGGAGCTGTTTAGGGGATTGGTCACCTCTGTAATGCCCCAGGTTGCCACCTCAAGAAAGGTTGCTCTCGGGCTCTCCTCTTTCTGTGTCTCCATTGTAGGGTGAGTTTGTTTGTTTTTTCTCCTTCCACTCCATAGCCTGTTGGAGGGTGAGAGTTTTTAAGAACAGGAAACAAGGAATTGAAGAGTAAACCAGCTGTATAGCAGGCTTAGCCAAGATCAAAAGGGCTCTTGTCCAAAGGTCAGCTGCAGCTCATCTCTACCACAAAATGGTGGAATGGCTTGAGTAAAAATTCAGCAACAGGCTGGTTTGGCAGTTTCTCAAGGCTAATAATCTCTGGCTCCAGGTCAAGAAGAAGATGGCAGTGAGAACCAATTCCCAACAGGAGCAACACAGAAAGCAAGTACAACCGATTTGGGGAGCTACAAGCCATTGTTCTTGGTTTTTTAATTCTGACTAGGATGAAGTATGGATCCAAAGAGTGTCTTCTGGGGGTAGCTAGCCAAGGAAGCAGGAAATCTCATGTTGCTTTAGCAGAAAGCAAGTATTTTGCCCCATTTGTTCCAGACTGGACCTTTGCTGCAGTGCCCAGTTCTGGTTGTGGTTGGGACTTTGAACTCTGTTCTGTTAAGGATTCTGTCAGTTTTCCTACCAGAGACCTTCTCTGACTCCCACAGGCTCTGCTGCTGCATCCTGAGGATTGCATGTTATGGTTTACATCTCTCCTCAGCTCCTTCATAGGATGTTTTCAAACGAGCACTTCCCCACCTTATTACCCACCAATTACCCACCCATCATGCATGTTGCAGGGTTGCATAGGGTGGGTAATGGATGAGGAGGCGCTTGTCTGCAAACACCCATTGTGTGTGTCTGTGTCATTTTCACCACTCCTTTCTGTGACTTTTTCTCTGTAAAGCAGCAGAACAGTCTGGCCCACACTGCGAATATTCTGGTGCTATTTAATCCCTTGTATATCCTGTAGGTCACTTCGGAATGGGTCAGTGAAGCTTAGCCTTTTTCTGTATTTTGCCATTGCTTACTCCTACATAGGATGCAGTGTCATGCTCTAACTCATAGTGGTAGCTGGGCAGGGCTGGCAGACCCTCTTTTGTGTCTTCTTCTTAGTATGTGAAATCTAGACCACATGATCTTTTACAGAACCAGTCAATACCTTGTCTTGCTAATGTGGCAGAGCAGTGTCGTTCATACTGCTGGTGCCAAGAGATCACCGTAATAGTCTGTGCAGGGTGGTAGGATTGGGTGTTTTCCCTTCTAGTGTCCCTTCATATATGCTCAGGCTGACATTTGAATGGGTCTGTCATCAGGTTCCTTCAAAGGGATGTCTGAGTGTTTAGTTCATTTTGAGTACCTTCCATTGTCAACAGAGACACCCTACAGTTCTCTCTTAAAATTAACATCAAGGAACGGGATGATACTACTTTTGTTGTTGTTGTGAAACCACATCAGCAGGGTAGGCCATCATTTCTAATGTCAAAGGGCTTCAAGCGTGAATGTTGATGCCCACCACTTTTTACGTGTGGCTCATATCATCTACTGACTTCTATGTACAGGAGTTTAAAAAGAGAGAGAGAAAAAACATTCCTCTGTTGCTTTAATAAGCCCCCCCCCCAAAATTAAAACAACAACAAAACCAAAAATTAGTATCCCAAAAGGGAAAGCAAAAGAGAACTAGAGGGGGAAAGAAGTGAAGGCGAGAGAGGGTGAAGAGAAAGGGGAAGGAAGCCTTCAAACTCCTTTACCAAAATTTAGGCCAATTGGGATTTCATTCCAGAGTTTCAAAGCCTTGCAAAAGATATTAAAACAGTCTCACTTAGACACAAAGGGTCTCAGTATTATTTATTGTAGTCTCCACATAATCTTTCCCTCTCCTTTATCCTTTTGTCACCCGTCTCTTTCTCTGGACCAGAAAGTGGCAGGCAGTAAAGAACAACATTGTGAGCCTTGCTTCATTCCAGAGAATGACACCTTTTTCTGACAATATTTTAGGCATCCATTTAAGATTCTCCTTAGTGAGGCAGAGAACAAACAAGTTTCAACCAGTATTGATTTAGTGTAGGCTGATTAGCAGGGTGGAAGGCTCCATATCATAAAGTCTGGAATGTTTTAAGAGATTTCTCATGTCTCTTGTGGTTTCACAAGAAAGCTTGCCCCCATCTCATGCTAGAACATGGACTTTCATGTTAGGCCTACAGGCTCCAAGGAAAGAGCCATGCGCTCGGGTGTAAATTATTGAAGTCAGAAGTATCAGTGTGCAGTCTCATTTTATTTAAAATGGATTTCTTTCCTTTAAATAGACTTCACAAAATGGGCTAATGCATTGCGTATTTGTTGTGTGCCAGTGACTGTAGTTCAAATCTGCTTGGTTTTCAAGTGAAAATATATCTTTTCTTAGCGACAGCCCTTGAGACTGCTGGTTCTTCATTGATCCCTTCTGGTAACAAAAAAGATTCTGGTTATGCTGGAGCCAGTTTAGAATCCAGTTTTACGCACGTGCTGTACTTTTTGTAGTTTCACAATGTTGGTGACAGTTTAAAAAAGAAACTAATATTTTTATTAGTATAGTGATAAAATTGCCTGAAGAAAAGAATACTAACGGGACATGATAGCAGTTTCCAAATACCTAAAAGATTGCCGAAAAGGAGTGGAGAACAGTTAGTTATTTTCCACAGCTACAGAAGTCAGGACAAGAGACAATAGACTTTTTGCATCTACATAGTTACATAAACCAGGAGGGGGGAAACCTTGCGACCAGGTGCCAGATTCCCACCCTCTCAGAACTCCATGGGCTGGAGCATCTTGTGGAAGTAAGGGAAATGTAGGTGACATGACCTGCTTAGGGACATGCCTCCTATATAGTGGGCATGGCCACCAGACCGGAAACATTACTGGTGGGCTGTGGAACACAGCTGTTTTGAATGGAGATGTGGGAAGGAACTTTCCAGGGCCTTTGGCAGCTGCCTGCAGACCTCAAAAGGACCACAGGCATGGAGGTTGCCCATCTCCATAGTGCTCCGAGCTCTGCACTGGCTGCCGATAGCGTGCCGAGCCAAGTTCAAGGTGCTGGTGATGGTTTATAAAGCCCTACACGGTCTCGGCCCCTCATACCTTAGGGACCGCCTCGCCCTCCGCGCCCCAGAGCGGCTCCTGCGGTCTGCCGGGGGTGCCTTCCTGGAGGTCCCCCGTGTTAAGCGGGGGGCCACGATGGAGAGGGCATTCTCGGTAGTGGGACCGCGGCTGTGGAACTCCCTTCCGGAGGAAGCTCGCCTGGCCCCATGCCTGTTAATATTCCGGCGAAATTGTAAGACCTGGCTGTTTGCCCAGGCCTTTGGGAGGGAGGGTGGGTAGGGTATGGGGTTTTTAGTTCCCCCACCTATTTTTGGTTTTTAGATTGTTTTTGCTAGTCCTGTTTGATTGTTTTATAATATTGATGATTATTTTAATTGTTTTTATTGTCTTTTAAAAATGTTGTGAGCCGCCCTGAGCTGCATGGCAGGAGGGGCGGGATAAAAGTTTATATATAAAAAAATAATTTAAAAAAATCTCTGATATAGACCTTTCAGTGGGCTTTGATACAGTTAATCACAAGGGGGTGCTGACACATGGTAGGAGTTCACAAGACCATTCTTGAGTGGTTCCATTCATTCATGTTGGGGAGATCCCAGAAGGTGACGATGGACAGTTGCTCATTCTCCCCTCAAGACCTCTGTGGGGCCCCAAAGGGTTCTGTGTTGTCTCCCCTCTTGTTCTAAGACTGCTGCATGGGATTGTGTTTAGATTTGGAGTGAGATACCATCAATATTTATTAAATAAATAAATAAATTTTCTACTGACCTTCTCCGAAGACTTGGGGCAGCTCTCTTCCCGTCTGACATTGATCCTGCAGTCTCGATACTTACCTAGAGGCTAGCTGCTGTTGGGAACGAGATGCTCGTGAGCCAAGTGAGACTGAATGCAGAAAAGTCTTCTTACCTAGTGGGGATAGTGACACCTGTCATTGATGGGGCCCAGCCTCTGGTTAATCAAGATAACAGCCTTTGGGTGCTCCTGAATCCATCACTGCTCCTGGAGTTTCAGGCTGTGGCATTGGCGAATGACCTACCTCGATCAGGCTCCCGGTCAGTTCACGGCTTGAAAAGAATGCGCGGTGCCGTATCAGGTGTGCGATTGCCGGCGTCGTCATGTGTAATCTCTGCTCGCGGGGTTTTTGAAACCCCGTGCGAGCGCACAGCGTGATCATTTAAAAGCGGCCTAAGAATGCTTTTGCAGTGATGTGGGTTTTCCGAACAAGTTTGAATCTGAAAATTTTCCAGAACATTTTTCGAAAAAAATTTCAGTGCCCTAAATCAATTGGGATTTGATTTAGCATGTTTATTTGACTTGTACTTAGTAAGCAAAACTCAGAAATTACACTGTTAATTTTATGTGCTGGATAAATACCTCAAAGGTTTTTGTAGTAGCCAAAAGTAGTTGAACTGAAA
The DNA here is from genome assembly GCA_003113815.1 of Sphenodon punctatus. Lineage (NCBI taxonomy): Eukaryota > Metazoa > Chordata > Lepidosauria > Sphenodontia > Sphenodontidae > Sphenodon > Sphenodon punctatus. The sequence continues at coordinate 1,760,693 of QEPC01000373.1, forward strand.
TAAATTAGGGGGGGGGGAAAGCAATAAAGCGCAATTAATGTGGTTTAAATGATCAAACAAATTCAAAGCTTTACTTGGAAATTATGTTTATTGGAATCAGGTATTGATATCAATTCCATTCATTATGTTATGAATTAATTTTATGACACAGTGCATTTTTAGAACTGGAAATTTTTCTGGAAAAATATAGCAGAAATGTTTCTGTCCCACAGTACTGCTTTTCACCAACTCCATCTGGTGAGAAGGCTGTAACTCTCTCTTTTGGAATCAGACCTGGCCACTGTTATACATACCTTTGTAATGTTGAGGCTAGACAGCTGCAGTGGGCTCTCCGTGGGACTGCTGTTGAAGACTGCTTGGAAGCTGGAACCAGTGCAGAACGTGACAGCCTGCCTTCTGATGGGAGTGGGTCACTGCGAGCACATTACTCCTTCTCACGTTACTGCTCTGGCTTCCAATAACTTTCCAGACACAATTCAAGGTACAGGTTTTGACCTACAAAACTCTAAATGGCCTAGGCCCCACTTACCTGAAAGGCCACATCCTCCTCCCTGTTTCACTGGGATCCATGAGGACACATGGGAGTGCCCTATTGCGTGTGCCATCAGTGTGTCAAACCCATGAGGCAAGACCATGCAAAGAGACATTATAGAACTCCCTTCCCCTGGAGGCTTGCCAGAACCTGAGCCTAGGTGTTTTCCAGAGGCGATGCAAAACCTTGTTGGTTTCGTATGCTGGCCTTTGGCAAATGGGAATATGGGTTGGGGTATTGAGTTTTGTGGGGGATTTTTTACATGTTTTATTTACATATTTTTATATGCTTTTTTAACTGTTACCTACCTGAGCCTCTGGGGAAGAATGGGATATGAATTTAAATAAGATAAAATAAATATTAGGATAAACTTCCTAACTGTAAGAACAATTGGGCAGTGGAACAGATTGCTCATGAAGGTTGTGGAATCTCCTTGGTTAGATATTTTCAAAAACCAGCTGGACATTCAAGCATCTATCTGTAATGTTGTAGGAGTGTAGGCAGAGGGTATCCTACCTTGCAGCAGGGGGCTGGACTTAGATGGCCCTTGAGGTCCCTTCAATCCTTTACTTACAATGGATTTTATAAAGTAAGGACAGTAGAGGCCATGTTGGTATCTCTAGGCTAAGCCACCGTTGAATATTGCTTAATGCTACAAGGAAATTGTCACACATTCAAGCCTTCTTAGGCAAGTGACCTGAATAGTTTTTATTTGTCAGTACTTGACAGCTGTCTCAATGTAGTCCTATCCAGTCTTGGGAGCAGGATAGTGCTACCCACATGTGGAGGTGGTTCTGTCAGAACCATGCTTGACAAACTTTTTCCAGTGGGTCTAGTTTGCACAAGTCTCATTTCCAGTGTGGTGCTATATGTAACGCTGCAAATCTACAGCATAATCTCTGGACGTGTTGTAACAGTGTTTATGAGGACACATGAAAAAGTTGTTTGGAAGCAGTTTCGGATTAATTATACGCTCTAATACAGGCAAGGAGTCTTATTTGAAACAATGATTTTGAGTTTAGAAATTTCAAAACCTCTTTGAGATTAGGGATGGGGGAACTCGAGGAGTCCCTGGTATTGTTGAAGTTCATACCAAAGCTTCAGTGGGATCAGGATTTCATCATTGTGTTTAAATGTTTTTCAGTTTGGAATTTACATTTGAAATAGGCAGTTCTGGCTGCCTTTGGTGACACTGTCTGGAACTGCAAATGTGTCTCCCTTTGGAGTTTGTGGCTGGAAAGAAGATTGGAGGCTGCTTTTCCGCTATGGCCTTAAGCAGGGCCAATAGGGGCCATGGTCTGGGCCCCGCAATCTGACTAGAAATGTAAAATTTCTGAAAATTTTGAAGTCATGGGAAAAAACATTTTTTTCCTGGTTTTTTTTTGGAAAAAATGAAAATTTTGGGGGAAATTGAAATATATGCAAATCTTACTTTCTTAGCACCCTTTACAGATCTAAATTCACGTTGCTACTTTAAGAACATAAAATGTATTGTGTATAACTTTATTTGCTCATGAAATTATCATGTTTGGTATATTTATTAAATTTAAAAGTATAGTTTATTCAGACAATAATGACAATTTACTAATTTTTACTTTTAAATGTTTTAAATTTTTGTTACAAATGGTGCTACAAGCTGCTGAACTCTAGCGTCTCTTAGGTTTTGCCAGTATATGAGAAGCGGGCAAAAATTAAAGTTGAAAATAGAAGGGAACCATCAACACATTTTTGGGGGAGTAAGGAGTAGCAATACAAGAACACCTTGTCTTAAACATTTTATTCATCATTCAAAAACATATTTCATGAGGTTTCCCCTCCCCCAAATATTTTCTGTTTTTAAGAAAAAAACGAACAAAAAAAGGCCTCAGAAAAAAAACATTTTCCCCCTGAATTTTTCCAGTTTTTTTTCCAGGCATTCACATCACTAAATCTGACCAGGCCCCGCAGGGAAGCCAGTCCCAGTAGCCTCAGGAGCAGCACCCCTGTGGGGCCTGTTCCTCTCCCACAACTCTCAGCCCCTGGGGCGCCTGCTTCCTGTGGGATCCTGGCTACCCTCTCCCCCCATCCACTTCTTAGGAGTGGGAGCAAGCAGTAGTGCCCTACAGGAAATGGCTGCCACAGGGGAAGAACGTTGCACACAGGAACAGCGTCACGGCTGTCTCCTTCCCCTGGACTGGAATTCTGCTGCAGTGTTCCTGCTGCCTCTCAAACTCACTTATTTAGCACTGACTTTCGCCATGGTCCAAAAACACGGAACAAAGCAACCAATTAAAAGTGAAACTTAAAAGGAAGAAAAAAATAAAATCAACAAACATTTATATACAAAAAGATTTTTTTTAAAGGGTATAAAATCCAATTAAACAACAGCAGTATTTCCAGCCCATACAAATTTCCACCTGCACTGCTCTGCCAAATAAGTGAAAGTGGCAACTCTCAGTATAGCTGGTTCATCCTTTTGTTGTAATAACCAAATCACCTTTTCCTGACTTGTAAAATGTTGTCCCACACCCCGAAGAAAGACACTGACACCAATAGTTGGGTTAAAATAGGCCGCACCAATTTATTAACACTTATTCTATTAAGGAAGGGGCTATGCCCCTTCTAGTCCTGAGAACCTTAACTATTAACTCAGTTAATAATACTAATCATAAACTTGAGCGGTCTGAAGTTCCTCAGTACCGCCATAACGCTAACTATAGCTGCTGCTATGTCACACCTGTCCGGCCGCCCCCCCAGCCGGATCAGGAGGCCCTTGCCAACTGTGACCCTAAGAAGGAATCGAGGAGATGCTCCCCCGTGCCTTGGACCGCCTCTGTCCTAAGGCCCCGGGGTTGTCCCCCTCGCCCTCGCTCTGAAGTGATTCTGGCCGGCCAGCCGGCTCTAGCCTTCACTCAGAGCCCACCTCTTAAGGAGATGACTTGGCAGCAGACTATCCCTATTTCTAAACTAACTACCTCGCAGGACCCCTGCCACTAAAGACTGCCAGCTTCTGCTTGGCTAGTCTTGCCCCCTCCCCAAATTCTTAAGTATCCTGTCTAATTGTTCTTGCACGGCCTTAAGATAGATTTTGAGCCCCTCATCGGACAGGTGCACACCGTCTACCCTATAAAGCTCAGGCTTGTTAAATTTAATTTGAGGGTGCCGAATTACTTGGCCACCCATTTCTTGCATTAGTTCCCCAATTTCCGTGTTAACTTTTCTTCTAGCCCTGTCAACCTTACTTGGGCGCACAACGTTTCTCCAGTTTATGCGTTCGAGCATCTCAGACCATACAAACACAGTTTTTGGGAGAATCCTTCTTGCCACGTGTAAGTCCTTCTTGATACTGGTGACCAGGTGGAGACCTGCGTCAACCGGCAGGTTGTTCTCTCCCAAGTGTATAACGAGTATGTCTGGATGCTGTTGTGATGCCAAGGAGTGGATCAAGGGCAGGAACTGGGCCCACTTCATCCCGCTCCAGCCTCTCCACGACACATTTGCCAAATGGCCCAGACCAAGCTAGGTCCCCCAATGGGAGCATCCCGCTCGTCTCCCAGCCCAGTAGACAATACTGTGACCAGCTATGATGACTCGCTGCTGCCGGCCTGGCAGCTCGCTCCCTACGAAAAACACAGTGATTGTTAAACCAGTTTCGCTCTCTGTGAGCTCCCTCCTTATTCCTAAGCTCGGGCCCTTGTTATAACTGCACTTTCCTAACATACGATCGGTACGCTCCCGATTTCCAGCGACCTATCTCCTTTACTTGCTGCTCCGATAGTCCCGCAGCCGTTGCACAACTAGCTGCTCCAATCCGAAAGGAGTGTGAGCCAAATTCTTGAGATGATAAACACAGTCCCTTTAACGCTCTGTTCATTAATGCAGAAAATTGATATCGCATGAGATTTGAGCCATTTTCGTGAATGAACAGTTGACCCTCTCTATTTGGTCGCTTACACATATATTCAACCACTGCCTTAACCGGGCAAATTTCTTCCTCAACTATCCTGGCCAGTTTTATCAAATGTCCCCTTCTGCGCTGATCTGTCTTAGACCCCCGCATCACTATCTCCAGCCCCTCCGTCCCCACCTGGACGTCCTCCATGCATAAAACGGGATCCGCTAGATTTCTCGCCGATGCAATTGCAAGCTTGCCTACCCGGAAGGCCCCCAAAAAGGCCAGTTTAAACACTGTTTGGAATAACCGGGTTTCAAACTAAAAAAAACACACCCTATGAAGTTGCTGGCACATGCCTCGCAGTATTTTCGGCGTAATGGGCTTCCTGGCATTCCAGCTTCTTGGAGACTCTCGCTCCCACCCTTCTAGCATTTTCCGCATAAAAAATCCTCCATTAGGCGATTGAAAGCCGGCGAGTTTATTATAAAAGGTTAAGGCAGCCAGTTTTCCGGCAATAGTGCCTGGTGCCAGCCCTCTCATTTTTAAGTTCACTGCAAACTGCAGTGTCTGAGCCTCCGTAATTGGGAACTGTGTCCTCCACCCCTCCTTGCTCCTAAATTCTTGGAATTCTACCAAAGCCTGACTAAGCTGCTCTTGTGCGTGGTGCAAGTGAACCCTGTACTGCCTGGAACATTGTCACAGTCCAATGTTCCAAATCCCCTCGGGCAGCTCCTCCGGTTCGATCCAGCTCTAGGTGCCAATTGCCTGAACCGTTCCATCTGTTGGCGAGAGAGTGCGTCGGCTATGCCGTTGTTAATACCCGGCACATGCTTAGCCGTGAACAATATGTTGTTCACCAGGCATTGCCGTACGAACCCTCTCACCAATCCCATTACTCTTCTCGAGTGGGATGATAACGAGTTCAACACCTGTACCACCGCGAGGTTATCGCACCAAAACAGAATCATTTTGTTTGTGAATTCCCTCTCCCATATGTGTATCGCTACCGCTATGGGGAACAGTTCTAGGAACGTCAAATCTCTAGTCCAGCCCTCCAGAACCCACTTGGTTGGCCACAAAGCCGAACACCACCTCCCTGACCAATAAACTCCGAAACCCAGAGACCCGGCAGCGTCGGATTGTACCTGGAGCTCGGCCTCCATTAGCCACCTCTGCCACCATATACTAACTCAAAATTCTGGAAGAAGTGGAGCTAAGTTCTCAGGTCGTCCCTCATGTCGGCAGAGATCCTAATGTGGCAGTGCCCCGGTAAGTTGGACCCTGCCTTTTCATACAGCCTGGATAGAAAGGCGCAGCCTGGCGCCACTACCCGGCACGCAAAATTGAGGCTCCCCGTTAGGGCTTGGAGCTGCTTGACTGTTGCTTTGGGGCGCCCTAATATTGTTTCGATATCCCTGACAAAAGCCATCAGTTTATCGACCGGCAAGCGTGACACTTGCTGCTTGGTATCCAACTCAACCCCTAAAAATGTGAGTACCGACGATGGTCCAACTGTTTTTTCCGGTGCCAGGGGGACCCCTAGTTCCCCTGCCATAACCTGGAAATCCTTAAGGGCATTCCTGCACTCCTCTGTATCCTTTTTCCCCAAGAACAAAAAATCATCAATATAATGCAGTATATATTGTGATTTTGTTCTTTTTCTGGCCAGCCATTCCAGAAGGGAGCTAAAGCGCTCAAAGGCCGAGCACGATATGGAACACCCCATGGGCATTGCCTTATCATAAAAATACTGGCCTCCAAACTGGAACCCGAGTAGCTTAAAGCTGTCGGGGTGGACTGGCAGCAAGCGAAATGCGGATTTAATTTCGCGAGGAGCGCCCCCTTTCCGTACTCCCTTGCCATCTCTATCGCAGCATCCAATGATGCATAATGAACCGAGCACAGCTCAGGAGGTATGGCATCATTCACAGACATTCCCTTGGGGTAAGAGAGGTGGTGTATAAGCTGGAACTCTCCCACCTGCTTTTTGGGCACAATGCCGAGGGGTGACACATTTAAATCAGGGAAGGGTAAGGCCACGAAGGGGCCTGCAATACAGCCCTCTTCGAGCTCCTTCCTAAGCTTGGTGGCCACCAAGTTCTCCCTCCCCTTGACTGATTTCAGGTTCCATACCCAATTTCTTGTTGCCTCAATTCTTGCCGGGATGATAAAACCATCCTTGAAGCCCGACACCACATACTCCACCTCGCCAATCATCGGGCAGCCCGTGAGGGCTTCCTATAACGCCCTATGATGGACTGTCGTTGGGGCCCTTTTCTCCTCCTTGGGGCTGGTTACTCCCGGTCCCCTGTTTCCCTTGCTGTTTACCCCGTGAGGGGCCCCGCATTCTGTTACAGCTAACCTCTGGGTGTCCTCCCCCACATAGGGTGCAAGCATGCCGAAAACGGCACACGGAGCGGGCACAACCCCCGACCCATTAAAGTCCCAACAGGTCGTTCCCCTCTGACTCCTACGGCGCCCACCCTCCCGAAAGGGATCATTTATAGGGGCCACCCCCCCTCTGGCTAGTGTGTGTCCGCTGTCGGTCCTGTGCATCCCAACCACATTAGACATGCACTCAAGCCATAAAACTGTAGCATAAACATCCCATCTGATCCCCGGTGTAATCGCTGCCCGTTTTCTAAAACCCTCGTCATAACAGAGCCACGCCCCCAGGCTCCCGGAGTCGTACGTCCTGCGTACGATATCGAGGTACTTGATCAATTCAGTTGCCCTTTCAGGGGCAGCCTGAATCATCACTCCTATCAGCACCGAAAAGGCGGTTGACCAATTAGTCCAATTTCTCTCCACCTTGGGGTGCTTAAATCTCTCTTTGTCTTTTTCCTTCTCCTTCAAGTTCGGGTCTGGTACCAGTTCAGTGTATAGAAGTGAGAATACATTGACGTATTCTCCTTTCCAAATTTTTTCCCTGGTATGGTGGGCCAAGTGGGCACCCACAGGAGCCCCTACCGCCGCCCAGGTACCTGGCTCCTGCTGAGTTGATGCGGTCGTATCGACATTCCCCTTACACATACTACATGCCCCTTGTTGCTGGGTGGCTGTCGAGGCACCCAATTCTCCTTGTGTACCTACACCTGCCTGCTTCTGACTGGCTTCAGGCGCCCTCGCCGTGTCCAGGTCAGGCCATGGTACCCGTGACCCGACCCACCCCGTTCGAACTTTCCCTTGGGGTTCCGCCTGTGCGGTTTGCTCCTTGCTCCCCATGTTATCCCCATTCCCGCCTTGGCACTGCTGACAGTGCGCACACTTACCTATAGTCTCGCGGCTAGGACCTGCGCCCACGTTCACCATTGGGCCATCAAGCGTCCCTGTCTCCTTGGGTGGTGCCGGCGGGTGTGCTGTACTTTCCTGCTGCCGTGCAGGCTGTGCAACTGGTTGCTGTCACGCTTCCGCAAGCCCATCCACTTTTTTCTCGAGCGCCTCGAAACGGCCCATAAATGTGTTGAGGGTCTCCAGGACTGCTGCCAGCTGATCGCCTCGTGCCCGCTGGGCTGGTGGCTCTTCTCCGTCATCCCTGCGTGGAGATGAATAGCGCCTTCCCCCTCGCCTGGGCGTTGCCCGGCTTCCTCTGCTGTTCCCCGTTCTGTTCCCTTACCTGAACAAGGCAGGCCCTCTGCAGCAGAGCCTCCCGGTTCCTTGAAGGGCCTCCCTCAACGTTGGCCCTTATCAGGGGCTCCCTCTGAGCCCTCCCCACCTTGTCTTCACCCCCTGCTGGGTGCCCTAGGGTCACCGTCCCACCGCTGATCCCTCCTTGCCATAGGACACTTCCCCACTGAGGCTTGTTCGGGCCTCTGATCCCTGCTCTGCGCCTCCTTTTCCCCCCACTCCTCAATTCTATCAGTGCAGCCGCTCCACGCTGCACACACGATGAGTTGCAGGCGCGGAATGGCCGCTTCGCGCCTGAATCCAAGATGGCGGCCGCGAAGTCTCTTCTTGCGAGACTTCGCCCGGGCCGTTTCCTCTTGCCGTGCGCCCCCGCCCTAGGCCTTCCTCGCTCCAGCTTGGGGGGGGGGGGGGAGGGACAAAAACCACTGCCCCGCGAGCCGCTGCCCGCATTGGGTAGGGCCACGTGGCGATGGGGCTTTGACCTTCCCAAGGAGTGGCTCCAAATAAGTAGCTCGCAGGTCAGCATAAAACTCACAGTCTGACATAGCACGTAGTGTATTCAACCACTCCAGCAGAACAGGGACAGGTTCACAGCTACCTAGGAATTCCCTGTCACCTACCCTCCAAAAAAGCAGTTGACAGTTGCTCAAGTCTCAGTCTACAATATGAGGCCTTTAGCAACCCCTTTAAATTTATTTTCAAGTAAAATTCCATAAAGCAATCCTGAGTCTAATGGATATACAAAGAGCAATACGGCAATCCCTGGGACGTGCCAAGTCTGATTGACCAGCAATACCATTGATCCTTTGTAAAAGTAGTAGCTTTACTTATCCCTCATAGGGACCAATCTGCTATTGTCTAAACACAGGTCACCCATCCCACAAAGGACAAGGGACTGAAACACATAGTTTAACCAGGGGAGCGCTGTGAACTGCTGCTGCCTCTAAAGGTTCCATTGCTGGGGCCCTGCTGCCAGAACTGGGAGGCTGAGGGCCCTGGCAGCTGGACATTTAGAGGCAGCAGCAGCTCAGCAGATTGCCAAGCAGGTGAGTGTCAGTGTCGCTGTTCTTGCACACAACATTTGGGATAGTTACTTCCTGCAGGGAGCTGCTTCTATCCACTCTCCTCCTTTACCCACTTTGGTATAGAGAATGGAGAGCAGCAACCAGCAGGAGCTAAGATCAGACTTCAGGAGAGCAGAGGGCTGGAGCACATGGGCCTACCTCGGCCCCTTGCCCCACCTTCCCTAAAGCCAGCCCTGCCTGGATGATGTCCCACTAATGGAGGACATGGGTGGGTAAGAGGGTCAGGAATTCTGGAGTGTCTGTATTAGTTTTGATTGTCAATCACAGTACAGTGGAATATCATTATAACACTGTATTTGGGATCTCATGATATTTTAAATTTGTGTTATAATTAATGACACTTGCTGTAATGAGAGTCCACTCTATATTTTATATTGAGACATTGGGTATATAGTTGTACACAACTTCGAAATGGAATCCACCTCAGGTTATCAAAGCTAATCTAATCTTCTGTGCGTTTTTCTGCGCGAGGCAGGAACTTTGTTTTGCTTTTGTGTATTGCATAGCTTTTGTCAATGCTAAACATTTTAAATCCCACTGTTTAGCTCAGCTTTCATTGACTTTAATGGGAGAGAACTTAGGTTGTGATTTACTAATCACTTGCTTAGATACTGATTCTAGATCCAGAAACCTAAATATAGGGCACTTTCGCAAAAGGCAATATGCGCAGCGTTTGCCTCCGGGGAAAACTCTGGGAGGCAAATGCTGTGCAGCTTCAAGTTTTATGGGAAATCAAAGCCACGCAGCTTTGCCTCTGATCATGCGGAGGATGTAGAGCTCGATTTTCGAGCGCTGTATCTACAGTTTTTCCCAGACAAGCGCTGCACATATTTGCATTCGTGAGAAAGTGCTCTCGAATTATGGCTATGATCATAAACCACTTATTCTGGAGTAGTCTCTCTGGGCTTTGGAGAGACTTCAGAGAGACTACAAAGACTCTTCTGAGTCCTTGAAGAAGGGTGGGATAAAAATGTAAATAAATAAATAAAATAAATACAGAGAGACTACTTCAGAGAGCCCACTCCAGAGTAAGTGGTTTGTGGACTGTAGGGTTAATCTGTATCTTGGTAGTCTTTGTCTAGAGCAGAGGTAGGCAAATGGTGGCTTGGGAGCCACATGCGGCTCTTGGACACCTGTACTGCGGCTTCCAAGACAGACATTGCTGCCTGAGTTTGTGTCCATGTGGTTCCCTCAGGAGCAAGAGAAGCTGAGCCGCCATTTTGGCTGCTGGAACTTCAAGGGGCCATGGGAGCATGCCGTGTGCTGCTGCTGCTGCCTGAGAATCCAACAGACTGCCTGGGAGCCAGAGCTTTGATGTGAAGGAGGGAATTTGGGGGAAGCCACGCTGGCCCTTCCCTGGGATTTGGGGTAGCTGCAATTCATGTGGCTCCCAGCGCTATGAGAATTGCCCACTCCTGGTCTACAGTATTCTCAAATACAAGCTAGTCTCCCTCCCCCCCTGCCCCCAAGGGAAAAACGTGTGTATAGGAAAAAGAAGCATACAGTGTTCTGTATGAAGCACGTTGTCTACCCTGGATTTAACAGCTAACAAGTTAATTTGTCTAAAATATCTGATCAGTCACAACACTGATTTTAAAAGGTTTCATATTTCTCTGAATTCATGATTCTTTTTAGCATGTTTACCTCATTCACTTACTTCCTAACTATGTGACTACTGCTGTTACACCCCATGGGCCATCAGTGTGAAGAGCGTCTGCCATTGTTGCTGAGTAAGGGTGTAGGGTCTGGCTAAAAGGACCAAATACAATAATTCAATTTGGAAAGAGGGGCTCTGAAGTAGAGGTGGCAAAACAATCGCAGACTGAATTTCACAGCATATTCTGGTTACTGTGCAATGTCTGAGTAATAATAATGAATTGCAATCTCTCCTTTAATGCAAAAAGCAAAACAAACATCACATTAAATGGCAATGAACAGTGATACAAGCTAACATAAATGTAAATAACATCGACATTTCTGGATCATACAGTGACATATTTCTTGCTGATGAGAGTGTCCAGTGGAAAAGAAAAATCTAGTGATACTATAGAATTGGAAGGTACCTCGAGAGTCATCTAGTCGAACCCCCTGCTTGGATGCTTAGTTTCTGCTTTGCCTAAGTCCTTTCCACACACATACTTGAAGAAGAGTAGTTGTATTATGGGAAGGTGTGCTGTTGGCAATAGAACAAGATAGTAAAATGTTATACCCATCCAATTGACCTGATTAGATGCCAGGACTTAGAAAGTTGAAGCTCCATAAATAATTCAGGCTGAGGGAGATTTTATTTGCATATGAATTAAATAATTTCTCAAATGCCCTTTGGTAACTGTAAAATTAAAAGAGCAACACATCCTTATGAGATGAGTCTTGATCATAGTGAACACTAGCCAATGTAATACAGCGTGTAGGCCTTAGAGGTGGGAGACCAGTGTTCAGTCCCATTTTATACATGAATTCACAAGGTGGCCTTGAGCCTGTCACTATATCTGTCAACCTCAGTAACCCATCTGTAAAATGGAGAATAATTATGACCTACCTCATAGGGTTGTTCTGAGGGTGAACTAGATAAGGATTGTAAAGCACTCCATTTTCCAGGATAGAAGAATGGGGGATTGAACAGCTCTGTAGATTAGTTGAAATTTCAGTCTAAGAAGCCTTTGAAAGTCATCATCTTCAGCTGGCCATTTGATTGGCAAGCCCAGATGAGTCTCACTTCCTGCTCAAATCTAGTGAAAATGAACAGCTGCAGTTTAGCTGTATTTGAAGGATCATTTTGCTTCAAGTTTAAATACCTGTCTGGATGTGGACCCTTTAGCTGGCAAATCTGTGAACGCTATGCATACCGCCAGAAATGCATTTTGACCCACATAAGAGAAATTGGGGCCTTCTAGGGCAGCTACATCAGAAATGTGATGATTCATAGGGACTTTCTGCTTCTTTTCCAGTGTGTCCACATTCCCCCTTTTCAGTGGAACTCCATCCCCTGCAGAGTGTTGTGAGATCACAATGCCCTGTAAGGGGGATGGTAGCTCCTCTGCCCTGCCCCTGCTGACATGGCCCTGCCCCTTCTGGGTGAAAGAGAGGACGGAGGTGATGTTCCTGTATAAAACGGAGGCTGCTGCATTTGGAGCATCTACTGCTGGTTCTCCCTAATGTATTTTGTCCGGCATCTTTACCGCCCTCTCTTTTTAAAATTGTTTTAAAATGGATTTTGTGTTGTTTTTATTGTATTTTGTTGTGTTAATTTTGTGAAGCACTTTGAGTGCCATTTGGCAGGGAAGACCACTGGGTATGTTTTATAAATAGTAGAGTAGTAGTAATACTGCCCAGTGGTGCTTATTAGTTTCTCTGTTGTCTCCTAGTTTTTGTATCATGAGAGAGGGTCAACAAGTCTTCCATCCTAGGCCCAGTGTTTGAAATATTTGTGACGGGTCTGGAAAAGGAAGAAACAGTCAGGCGGCATAATCTGCAGATGCCATTAAATTGCTGTATTCAAAGCTTGTCAAGACTAGAAAAACCTGAGAGGAACTTGATCAGAAACTGTGGAACACCAAGCAGGCATCATGGGGCAGATATGATTTATCACTGACAATTTAGTGCCTCTCCTGTCCCCATCTGATCCAGATTTTCAAGCTGCTTTGAGCTGCTGCTTCTCTGGAAAGATCCTACTACTATCATTGCTTTGTCTTTGGAGCAACAGCAGCTGGGCCTACCCAGAGAAGCAGTAGTCTCTATACATTGGGCCCCCCACTTGAGGAGACATGGGGCACAGCCACGCGAGACTCTGTGGGAAGGCTACCACGCCTTGGGTAACCGTAACCTACTCTGGGACGCTGGGACCACACAATGCAGTGCATCGTGTGCCCAGTAGCTGTCAGACATCTGTTCCTGCCCCCGCCCCGGAATGGGGTGAGCAGCTGGCTGCTTTGTGACACCTCCTCAGAAAAATTCCAAGGATACTCCAGCCTGGAGTAAGGCTGCCCAAGGCGGGGCAAGTTGCGTGCCGGCACCACGTTTGGGCCAGCTGCCCCATTTGTGGCTGGCACCTCGGTCAGCCCTGGCCATCGTGGCAGCTCTGAGAGCTGCAGACCCACCCAGTTGCCCCGTGGGGGGGGAGGGGCACCAACTGTCTGCCCAGCAACCCATGTGGCCCCACAGTGTGGCGGCGGTGGGGGGGCCATGTGGGGATCAGGCCCCAGAAGCTCATCTTGGTGCATCCAGGGAATACCTTCCTATTGATGCTGTGCTAGGCTACCAGTCTCTGCAAATTCCTCGCAGCCTGGGTGGAGCTTTGGAGAGGGGAGGGGAGCAGTGTTCCAGTGCGCCCCTCCCCCCAGGGACTCATGAGTCAGATCTGGTACTATTGTTGAAAAGATAAATGAGAATCATTTATTCCAGAAAGTGAAGGTTGTGATTCCTCTGCATCACTGTTGGACAATATTCCTGCCACAGTCTGGGAAATGATATGATTGCTGCTCAGAGTATGCTGAATAACTTCTTGAATTTCCTTTAATATGGGCAATTAATGTGTTAATTTGTTTGAATGGCTGTTATCTCAGCTGGGGTTGATTTGTTAAATTAACATGGGCTCCGTGCAGCTAAATAAGAAGACAAGAGGAAGAATGCATCCTTAGCTTTTGTGTTGTGGGAGAATTGACTCGTATGTAAATGAAGTTATGAGCATCCCTTTTGTAGCAATCCCTCTGCTGCCTACACAGGCCTTGCTTTCTGGAACAGGACTGTAGAGAGGATACCCTGGAGTGGTAGCAGTAATACTTCTCACTCACAAATCACCTTTGAGTGTTTGCTAACAACCTTGAAATTCTCAAGTTGCACAATACTTCTATCACCATGCATACCAGCATTTCCCTGGTGACCCATCACTTTCTGCAGAATGTCAGGTTTAATTTAAAATTAAACATTTATCCTGTTTCATTGCAACCATCACCTCTGAGACAAAATAACTGAAATAACCAAGTCTGCGGACAAATAAAATGAAGCAATAACTTGCAGTGTCAATTGCTAGCTTCTCAGAGATGAGAAGATTTCAGTCACAGTGGGATCACAGTTCTCCCATTCGAGAGTACACCACATGGAAGAGTTGGTTGTTCTGCTGCCATGACCACTAGAATCCAGGTGGCAGAGCTGATCTACCACCTAGAAGCAGTGTATGTTACTTACTTCAAATATGCATCCTCCACATTTGTCGGCACTACATTTTATCTGATGCCCACCAGTGTAACTTGGTTAGCTTCCAATCAAGTTCCTTGCAGTAACTTAATCATAGTCATAGTCACAGTTTATTTACCGCATATCTGCCAAAACATACTAACAAACAATAAATGAACCATAATAAAATACAAAATATAGTCTCCACAGTGGAAAATCAGAGTTCACAGTAAGCCAGTACAATCCCAACCAGCCAGAGCTTAATATAGCAGCTTATAAAATATTCAATGTCTACAAGGCATCTTTTGAAACTTCTCCACTCGCAGTAGAAAATCCCTAAAAGCAGATAATACTGCAATGCTTTCATTGTGCATCAGCCAGATTATTTTGTACTGAGAGGGCCAACCTTGCATAAACTTGGTGAAGAGGGTAACAATGATCTCTGTGTGTCTTATACAGGCAACAATGCCAGAAGATGTGGTCAAGATCTTCCACGGCATTTGGCTCTCACCTACATAATCTTTCCCCATATGGAACATTAATCCATCTCCCTCTAACAGCAGCTATATCCAGCTGATTAAACCGAAGTTTAGTTAAGAGCCTCCTATGCAAATGATTGGATACTATAGACAGGTATAACGGGAAGGCAGACTCACCTCTAATCCAGCCATACAATGAAGCCGAATGGAGGTGTCTGATCTCACTGAGATTGTCTTGCTTGGCTATATTAGTAAGTCGTCCGTCGATACTGCACCTGTCCTTTTCAAAGGTAAATGTGTCGGGCGCACCAGATGTCACCTAAACACATCTTATATAGTGCCAACCTAATTTCGTTACTAAAAAAAAAAAGGAGAGCACAGAGGAATTCCGTAGGTCCAACAGGTACTGCTTAGGATATCTTGTCGTAGAGTAGGCTCGGATTTTCAGCCAGTAATGTAACTGCCTACCTAGCTCATGGACATCCATAGCAATAGATCCTGTCTCCACCCTAACTAGGACATTATCAGTACTCTTTGGGACTGATCAATAATCATTTCAGAAAAGCGTTCTGATTTGGTGACATTCACCATGGCTATTACCCCAGATTTCAGTCTCGTATAACAGGACTGAAGTAATTTGCAAGTTGCCTACCCTCAGAGCTTCTAGAAATTGTTTTCTCCGAAAATTATTGTAGAATGAGAAGATCCCTTGGCTTGCCTGGGTAAATTTCTTCTTAAGTCTTTCAGCATGAGACACCCAACTCAAGGCTTTTGAGAAAGTTATGCCAAGGTAAGTAAATTGACTAACTGTCTCGATAGCCCTACAGTTTATATACCATTTATGACATCTATTATCACCCACCGGTAAGATCTTAGTTTTACTGATGTTAATTTTGAGGCACTTGCTCACACAGTACCAAGCAAGTTTTGTCAGAGCTCTTTGCAAACCTATTCTGGAGTAGGCTAGAATAATCTCATCGTCCGCGTACAAAAGGCATGGAACACTCTCCCCCAACAGTTTAGGTGCTTGCAAATCATTACCTTGCAAGCTATTTCTTAGATAGTTTTAAAAAAAAAAAAAAAAAAAAAAGGGCAAAGAGCATTGGGGACAGGACAACCTTTGGCGTGCTCCCCGCCCCACTGGCAGGAGATCTGAGCGTTCCCCTTCCTTTTCCATACCTAATGCGGGAAGTGAGATTATCGGACTCGGCCCGCGGCGCTGATGGGTGCCTGGGCCGGATGGGGAGACGCCTCCCCGCCCGCGTATCGGGCTCCCTGGGCCTGGAGAAGCGGGAGCCCCTCCGGGATCGGCCCGCGGCGCGGCCCCAGTCCTGCCGTGCACCCTGGAACCCTGGGCTTCCCCCGCCCAGGCAGAGGGGAGAAGGGTCCGCCGAACTCAGAGACGGGGTTATCGGGGAGGGCCCGGGGTCGAGAAACGCGGGCCTCATGCATGGAGAGGGAGGCGGATGCGAGGGCCCGTCTCTGGCGTGGGACGGACAGGCCACCTCACGCCACCAGAGTCTTCCAATCTCTGCCCCGGCCTCGCGGCCCGTAGCTCAGCGGTGTCCCCCTACTCCCCAGGAGGGAAGTGCGGGTGGGGGCCCCGTAGGGCTAGGACTGCGGGGAAAGCAGGAGCGACAGGTACCTGGTCCCTGGGTTGGAGGGAAACCTGACGCGATGTTCCCCTCCCGGGGCATTCCCCACCCGCCCCCTGCCACGGCTGGGCTCTCGGCACCGGAACCCCCGCACTCCGTGAGGGAACGAGGGGGGGGGAACTTGGAGGAGGGGGAGCCTGGTGCGGCTGATAGGCTCTCCTCCTCCTCCTCTTCCGGGTACTTACTTATCCAGGGGCAGGGGCCCTTGGGCGCCAGTCGATGGGTGACATCCAAAGGGTGTCGCCTGTTGCCTGGGCCCGTTTGCAGGGTCTGCAGTGGCAGTGCCCCGTTCCCTATCCATTTCAAGATACTGCTGCCAGTGGAGAGAGCACCCCACTACTAAGCTGTGGTGCCTTGACCAGAGGACACGCAGGGAGCAAGCGTCACTGTCAACAACTCTTGAAGACTGAGGCATCTTCCAGGGAAGTTCCTTTGCGCCTGGTACCATCCTGTATCTGTGGACCCACCAAGATGCCTGGCATTTTCTCTCATCCCTTTCCTCCCCTCTTCCCCTCCCTCCCCATACCCTCTCACCTGCTTCTCCCTCTACTTCTTTCCCCTCTCCTCCTGCCTCCCACTATGCCTATCATCTCACTCCACCATCCCCACACCTCCTCCTTCTCCTCCCCCCCACTTCTTGCCCCTCCCCCTCTGCTCCAATGCCCATCTCCCGCCAATCCCATCGCCCCCCTTCCCCTAATCTTATCCCCATTCCCTGTCTCCCTCCTGATCATCTCCCGTTCTCCTGCTCCCTGTGGAACTTTCACTCCTCTGCTAATAAAGCCCCCTATATCCATGATCTTTTCTTCTCTCGCTCCCTTCACCTCACCCTCACTGAAACATGGATCTTCCCCACTGACTCTGTCACCCCTGCCACCCTCTCCTACGGAGGCCTCTCCTTCTCCCACCAGCCCTGCTCCGAAGGCCGGGGTGGTGACGTGGGCCTCCTCGCCACTTTCAACCCTTCCTCCCTCTCTCTCCTTCCCCTCCTTTGAGGCTCACTCCATCTGCCTCTACTCCCCTCACCATCTCCATGTTGCTGTTATCCCGGCTCCCTCTCCTCCTTTCTCTCCAGAGTTCGAGGCCTGGCTCACCCTATTCCTCTCTGACGACATCCCCACACTCATCCTTGGTGACTTCAGTATCAATGTTGATGCACCCTCCCAACCTTACATCACTCGCTTCCTCTCCTTAGTCTCCTCCTTTAATCTCCACCTCTGGACTTCTTCCCCCACCCACACTCATGGTCACTCTCTTGATCTTGTGTTCTCTAGGAACTGTTCTGTTTCCGATCTCTCCTTCGAACCCCATCCCATCTCTGACCATTTCCTTGCCTCCTTCAACCTCTCCCACTGCTCCTCCTCCTCTCCCCCATCTCCCCGTCCCTTGCACGATCTGCAGGCCATTGTGCCCCAGAACTTTGCCTCCTCCCTCTCTCCTCTACTCCCCTCAGTCCTCCTATTCTGCCATCCCTGCCTTCAACTCCTCTCTCTCACCTCCACCCTCGATTCCTTTGCCCCCCTCTCCTCCCGCCCCGCTCGCTCCCGTAACCCTCGCCCTTGGCTCACCCCCACCATTCGCCATCTCCACTCCTGCACCCGGGCTGCGAAATGCCTCTGGCGCAAATCCCACTACCACGCCAACTTTCTCCACTTCAAATTCTGCCTCTCATCACTCAAATCTGCTATTTCTCTCGCTAGACAGCAGTACTATGCCTCCCGCATTGAGTCCTGCTCCCGGGACCCTTGCCGCCTCTTTTCCACCCATGACTCCCTTCTCAACGCCCCCTGACCTCCTCTTCTCTCTCCGCTCAGGATCTTGCTCTCTTTTTCACCTCTAAGATTGACAAGATCTGCCTGGATATCGCTTCCAAATCCTCTTCCCCTGCTACTCCTTCCCCCCCGCCTCCTTCCCCCTTCTTCTTCTCCAACCCCTCCAGTTGCCCCCTGGGACCGCATTCCTTCCCGCCTCCTGATCTCCATTGCCTCCACCATCGCCCCTCCCCTCCTGCACATCATCAGCCTCTCCCTCTCTACCGGCTCTGTCGCCTCTGCCTTTAAACGTGTCTCCCTCATCCTCAAAAAGTTCACTCCGGATCCCTCTGAACCCTCTAATTACCGTCCTGTCTCGCTCCTCCCTTTTGCTTCCAAGATTCTTGATTGGGTTGTCTACTTCCGTTGCCTCAACCCCCTCTCTGCCAACTCCTCCCTTGACCCCCTCCAATCTGGCTTCCGCCCCCTTCACTCCACTGAAACCACTCTTGCTAAGATCACCAACGATCTTCTTCTGGCTAAATTCAACCGCCTTTACTCTATTCTTGTCCTCCTTGATCTCTCTGCTGCCTTCGACACTGTTGACCACTCGCTCCTGCTTGAATCGCTCCACTCCCTTGGATTGCGGGACTCTCTCCTTGACTGGTTCTCCTCCTATCTCTCTGACTGTTCTTCAATGTATCTCTTCCTAACTCCTCCCCCTCCTCTTCCCTACCCCTCTCGGTCGGGGTTCCCCAAGGCTCTGTCCTTGGCCCGCTCCTCTTCTCTATCTACACCCAATCTCTAGGCAAACACATTGCCTCCCCACGGCTTCCGATACCACCTATATGCTGACGAAACTCAACTCTATCTCTCCACTCCTTCCCTCTCCCACTCTGTTCAAGCTCGTCTCACCAACTGTCTCTCTGATATCTCTGCCTGGATGCCTCAACGCCAACTCAAACTGAACATGGCAAAAACTGAACTCCTTATCTTCCCTCCCAGTCCTTCCTCTCCCTCTTCCCTGTCAATTGCCATTGACGGGGTCTCCATACTCCCTGTCCCCCAAGCTTGCAGCTTAGGGTTCATCTTCGACTCACACCTTACCTTCAAACCCTACATTGACTCCGTTGCCAAATCCTGCTGCTTCTCCCTCCACAACATTGCCAAGATCCGCCCTTTTCTGTCTGTCTCCTCTGGCCAAACTCTCATCCACGCCCTAGTCATCTCACGTCTTGACTATTGTAACCTCCTCCTCACTGGCCTTCCCTTCTCCCACCTTTCTTCCTTTATCTCTGTTCAAAACTCTGCTGCGAGGATCATCCACGTAGCCTGTCGCTTTGACCATGTGCAGCCTCTCCTCTTGTCTCTCCACTGACTCCCTCTTCCTGAGCGTATTCTGCACAAGCTCCTCGTTTTCACCTACAAAGCCCTTCACAACCTCGCTCCTCTCTACCTCTCTGCCCTGATCTCCCTCCGAACCACTGCTGGAGCACTCCGCTCCTTCCCCTCCCTCACCCTCCCATGCCTCCCCTGCTCCCCCAATCACCTTCGTCCCTTCTTCCTCACTGCCACGCATGCCTGGAACTCCTTCCCTGCCCTTGTTCGCCTTGCCCCCACTCTCCATGCCTTCAAGTCCCTCCTCAAAACCCACGTCTTCTGCTCCACCCTTTTGAACTCCTGCTAAGCATCCCCACCCAGGATTATTCCCTACCTGTTATCTGCAAACTCCCAATTTATTGTAACCAAGCCAAGAACGTGTACCTGAGCTCTCGCATCCTCATGAATGTTGCATCCCTTGTCTCTCCCTCTGTTTTCCCCTTCCCCTGTCTTTAGATTGTAAGCTCTCGAGCAAGGACCATGTCTAGCTTATTCTTTGTAAGCGCTGGGTACATTGCTGGTGCTATATAAAAATAAAAATACTAATAATTAATAATTTAAGATTGATAAAGGCAATATACAGATGGCTAGAAATTTTCCTGTATTTCTCTATAAGGTAAGTAGGGTAAAGCAATTATTGACACGAATAACCGGCATGAAAACTGGCTTGCTCCTCCTCCAAAATACCGTTATCAGAAATCCAAGTCTGGAGACGATCTAATAAATGGCCCCCATATATCTTCGCAGGGATGTGGGTCAAGCTAAAAGGGTGGTAAGCAGTCTGGTAAACATCTACTGCCTTCCTTGAATATTGGAATAATTGCATTTTGTTTCCACATCTCTGGCCATATTCCATACTGAATAATATTATTAAACAAATGTTGTAGCATGGGCATCCATTGATCTCTAAATAGCTTGAAAAGTTCAGATCTAAGTAAGTCTGGTCCTGGTGTTTTGCCCATATTGAGATTATCTATAAGAAAATCCAATTATAATGGTGATATACAAAACTGCACCAAGTCTAACTCGGCTACCTCCTGTAACTCTACCTCTGCAGAGATAAAAGACTCATGTTCATCTACTATCACAGAGGCAAACCTCTTTGCAAAGAAGTCTGCCCATGTGGGTCCATCAATAAAACAATCAGGGGAAGCATAGCCCCTTCTTGTACCCAGGAACTTATTCAAGTTCTCTCATCGTAACCAAGCCAAGTACGTGCACTTGAGACCTCGCATCTTCATGAATGTTAGACCCCTTGTCTCTCCCTCTGTTCCCCTTCCTAAGTCTCTCCCCCAGCTCCTGTCTCTCAGATTGTAAGCCCTAGGGGCAGGGACCGTGTCTATTTTATTACTTTGTAAAGTGACAGGTACACTGCTGGCGCTATATAAATGTTTGTTAATAATAATAATAATAATAATAATAATAAGTTCCTTCTTCTAGCCTTGACAAACTTTGAATCATTATAGGACACTGCAAATTTTGCCACCTTCCTGCTTTCCACCTTTTTCAGACCCCACAAACATTTGAAACACTAGTCCTAGATGCACTTGTTTACTCATAATTCAAGAGCTAGTAGACATTGGTGAAATTAACAGACAGCCGGTTTAAAACAAATTTAAGGGAGCACTTTTTCACAGAATGCACAACTGATCATTGCCATGGGATGTTGGAAAGTCCATGGTTCAAAAAAGGACTAGACAGATTCATGTAAGCTAGGTCCATCAATGGATATTAGCCAAGATGGTCATGAGAGGCTCAGGTTGTTCCTAAACCTCTCACTTTTGGAAGCTGAATGACTCTGTGGTTTATTGTGCATGCCATCTGAAGCATCCAGGAATGGTCGTTGTCCAAGATAAAATATTGGGTTATAGGCTATTGGTCTGAGTAGTTTGGGAACGCCTTACTTTTTATAACTTGCCCATTTACTCCTCCTTACGTTCTCTTTTCCAGTCAGTTTCTTGTCCACACAATAGGTAACTTCTTGCCTTGTGACCGCTCACTTTACTTATTAGCTTTTAGTGAGGTATTCTCTCAAAAGATTTTTGAAAGTCGTATTGAACAGTTTTATTTTATTCAGTGTGTTCTTGACTAACTCAAAAATTGTGAAAGGGGGAGGAAAAAGGTTAAGTAATATAAGTCAAGAAAGTTGAGAAGATGAGCAAGACATGTTTATTTTGTGGCGAACCACTTCAGTTGTGTTTGCTTGAGGAAGGGTTTCCTTCCCTCGTCCAGTAAAGTATTCTTAGGAAAAGTAACCCGTCTCCCTTTATGATTGTCTAGAAAATCAGACCATCTGCATCTTAAAAGGGTCCCATTGTTTCCTATGCAACAAAGACCAGGTGATTTATTCCTGTTAAGATGGCTTATGGTGGTGGTAGCTTTGTACTCTATGAAAAATAGTATTAAAAACTGTTCAACCTAGAGGAGAAAACATTAGAAATACCTTCTCTTGCACCCTGCAATGGTTGTCAAATCCACTAGCCCTGTGAGTGACACGGCAGTTTCTGCCTTTTTTGGATGACTTTGGAGAGCCTTTCATCTCCCCAAACTGTTTCCCATGGAGACTTGAGAGAATCTAGTTCATGGATTGATTTCTGCACCAAGACTCTTAATGTCTTCATGCATGACATAGCAATCCTCATGGTAGGGATTCGGGATAATTTGCTCAGGCAAACTTTAAAGGTTTTGAAGACCATAGGTTATGATCCTTATGGTATCTCACAAGCCACATTTTCATTACTCTGTCCTCTATAAAAATTAACAAAGCAGGTGTGAGAGACGACTCAGAAGAACTCTAGGTCATTGGCCTTTTCATTCTATATATACCTGGACAAGCATCTGCATCAGTTAGACTAGATGACCTTTTGCAGTCTTTCCCAACCTTACAATTCTATGGTTTTGTGAACTCTGGAGAGAGTAAAGAGACTTATCCCATGCTCCAATCAGTGGAAATTGTTCTGTTTCCATAGCATATCAGAGTAACTCGTTTCTAGACATCTGCCCTGTTCCTGCTCTGGATAATACAACTTTAATTACAATATAATATTATAAGTTTTTATATAGCGCCAGCCATGGGCGCTTTACATAGAATAAACTAGACATGGTCCCTGCCCAAGAGCTTACAATCTAAAGACGAGGAGGGGAGACAGGGAAGGGGGAACAGAGGGAGAGACAAAGGATGTAACATTCATGAGGATTCATTAGAAATCCTCTCTCAACTGAGAAATTGTACTGCATTAGCTCTATTAGTTTCACGGTACTGAAAAATCTATAGCTATCGGTTCCACTTGGACTTGAAGCAGATTAGTGTTGTCCCAGGAGGTTCAAAATGGAACTAGGGTAGTAGCAGTGAGCTTAGACAACTATCTGGTATCAGTGGAGCTTCAAGATGTTTATCTACATGTCTGTAGCTGCTCTACAAGAGAAATATGAGGCTCTGTCTAGATGCTTCATCCTTCAGGACCGTATCCTGTCTATTCTATTTTGTCTGGAAGAGGCAGAATTTGTGTAAGAACTTCAAAGGAAAGAGTCAGTTTGGGGCTTTGCAGTGGAACCATTTTGAAGACTTTGCCCCTGGAGCTATATTGCTATCAGTGCAGAGAAAGCACATTTAAAAGGCAATGTTTTTAAATGGCATTGAGATGTCAATTAAAAACAAAGATGAGGTTGTCATGAAAGGAGATTGCATTATTATACACTGTGTACCTAGATTTAACACTTGAGTACCGTTGCTTGTTGTAATATATGTTTGAAATACTGTTGTAATATGCTTACCTATGATGCTTCGGAAATGTCTGATACATTTTTGGTAATTTCTCCATTGTAATCCCCTCACATGAGAGAGTTAGAGAACACGTTAGAGAACACTTTCTCTTCCAATTACAAATTACAATTACCAGAGCCATTCTGTTGAGAAACTCTGCTTGCAGTCATCTTATTGACTCTAAACCTATATAAAGTTGCAATGGAATTCTTTGCACACAAACATTTTACAGGATTCTCTAACCATAATGTGGTGTGCTTCCCTGAGTAGTGGATTTAATGACAGATAAAAAGAAGGCATAGTGTATTTTGAGTATTGAGGAATGCTCTGTATATTGGGTGCATAATTAATTGTCATACTTGCATATCCAGAAATGCCTGGGTTGTTTCTCTCTGTCCTGTAAAATTAAATGTTTATCTGGCTTTTTAAAAATATGTGTGCTTTAGTCTTCCGCTTACCAGCCTCACTTCTGTTGCCTCTTTCCACTGATTGTGACGCTTCTTTCTCTTCATAACCTGCTGGTTGAGCTCAGTCTTTGGGGAGACAGGCACGTTATCTTTTATCATGCTATCGCTGCACTGCTCTGTGCACATGGATTTTTTTTTTTTTTGGTGGAAAAAATCATCTTGCTTGTTCAGAGTTGATATACGTGGATCTGGATACTTGTTTGCGTTCGATTACACACCTTTGGAACATTAGCAGGATCTGTTTAATTAAAAATACCAGATTCTTGGAATCAGGGAATCAAGCATGCTCAGAGAAGAACTTTTTGTACAGGTGTATGTTGATTTTGACCAATAAACAAAACTCATTTTCTGTATCCTATTCTTGTGAATTAATGTACAAAAGAAGTCAGTAAAGCCTATTAAAGAGGTTATGGAGTCTGTGTACTGTTACAGGCAACTGTTCTACTTGCCAGTTAAGATATGAGAAAAGACACATCCTTCCCCTGCTTCCTGTCTCCTCTTACGTTCTTTGCAGTATGATCATACCAACACCTTAAGTTATTTTTTACTCAGGCAAGACCTTTTCTTTCGCATCTGACTCCGAGACAAAGCACACGCTTCAATCGTTTGCTTATTTTTTATGTGACGTAGGAGGAGTAAAGCCAAATGCAGTCTGATCATCATGTTGCTTCAAGAGCAAGAACAGTTGTTTGCCAGGAAATGATTTACTCGGCACTTTATTTTTAAATACGCTTTGCAGATATTTCAGGTTATGTGCTGTCAATATATATTTTTTTAATGAAGATACGTGGTTTCCTAGGTAATAATCATTAATAACAATTATAATAATACAACAGGGTGGCCACTTAGGGGTAGGTTCCTGCCTGGATCCAGTCCTGCAGGAAGCCAGCCCAGAGAGGGATCTTCACTCATACAGTGTATTGTACTAGTCCAGGTCCAGTACTATCTATACCCCACAATCAGGGCTTCCTCACCAACCCCATAATTCCAGCCCTCCTTCCGAGGTTGCTCAGTCTCTCAAGCAGAGTCCCACTCAGCTCCTGCTTTGTCCTTGTCTCTCCCTTCTTTCTTCAGCCTTCCTACTAAAACCAATCGCCCCGAAGTAGACTCTCCTTCTGACCTCCCCAGATTTAGTGTACCCCTTCCTGATGGGACAGGACTATTTGCTTTAGCCCTAGGCTTGCCTATGCGCCATGCTCTTTTCAAATGTCCAGGTTGTTGACACTTCCAGCATACCCATTCCAGGCCCTGATCCTGTAGACACTGAGGCCACTTTCATACATTCCCTCCCTGGCACATATTTTGGCTGCGGGGGGTGGGAATGTGCAGCCAAACTATGCATGGGGATTGGCCAGTTTGAAAGGCCCTCCCCTGCGTGGCTTTGCCAGCAGACATGCGCAGGGATGCAGAGCAGGAAATCAAGCGTTGTCCCTCCCGACACTGTTGTCTGCACCCTTTTAGTGCCTACTCACCTGCCAGTGCTAACAGCTCTTAAAGGGCTAGCAAACCAGTCAGCGCTCTGTCCTGCTACAAATACATGCACAGAACTACATGCACAACACTAATTCCACACACCTTATACCACAAAATAATTAAGGAACTTGGGACTGATACCGCAGCTTGCTAAGTACCTTTAATTTAACTTGAGGTTTTATGCAAACTGAATTGTATTTCAGCAAACAGATGCAAATAGCCAGGAATTCTTTCTCTGTATGGTTTGAAAGCTTGCTAAGTTGATCCAATAAAAGATAGCATCTGAACTACTTGTCGACGCACCGCCCCCATAATCAGACACAGAGACATATCGTTGGTTTAAATCAGGCCACACTCTTTATTAACAATAACCTGAGGTTGGTGGGTAATTGCTCCAAGCAATCTGGGTCCAGTATGCTAGCTAATTCAAACTCATATTAACTAGAACTGACCTGGATGTGCCTTCCAGTGTCAGCCCTGCTCAACAATAACTGAAGAACCCCCTCGACAGGCCCTGGCTGTGGCTGAATGGGGGAGGGTGAGTTGTGCAAACCCACCCTATACCAAGCAAGGAGTTAATGCATCAGCAAGGCCCAGGATTGTGCCCATCCTTGGTCCCCCAGCTATCGCACACTCCCCGGGACGTAACCCCAGACATGCTGCGCCCAACATTGTCTGTGTATCACGGCCCCATCTCTTAAGGAGATGACTTCAATTTCCTATGCCCTACCTATTTATCTACTTTCACATACTGGACCCCTGCCACTAAGGGGTAGTCGCAAGCGAACTACCCCGACACCCACCACCTCGACTCCAAACAAGACACCAAGTGTCCAGTCAAAGCTAATAGATAAAGCTCATTTCCTTCTTTGGATAAATGCACACCATCATCCCGATACAATTCCGGGCTCGTGTGCACTATCCCAGCATGGCATAACGTTGTACCGCCAATTCCTTCAATCCATTTACTTATCTCACGATTTATACTTTTCCTTGCCTTATCTATACGCCCAGGTTTGTTGACTCCTGCCCATTTTAAACGAGGAATTAAATTCGTCCAAACCAACTGGGTTTGAGGGAACCATAACTTAAGCACTAACAAATCATTTTTTACCCCCACAATCAAATTTACCCCTTTTCGAGCAGGAATATCATTTTCCCCCAAATGCAAAACCAGTATGTCTGGTGCGGGCCCACAAACCATGCTTCTCAACGCAGGCAACAGCTGATGCCACCGCATCCCGCCTTTACCCATCCATCTAATGGAAGCACGACTTCCTAATCCCAGCTGGGTACCCCCGGGTGACGTCGCAGCAGCCACACCTGCCCATCGCACGATACTATGGCCCAGGATCCACACCACACATCTGCTGTTCCGGGGGTTCAGTCGTCCTGCTAAAAGATAACAATTTTAATATGGAAATGGTCTAATATATTTTCCATACGCACTAGAGCGCCATCTACCTAATCCCTTAATCGCTTGTTCCCCCAATCCTGCAGCCGCTGCGGTTGTTGCGGCCCCAATCCGAAAAGAATGTGACCCGAATTCATTCGGGGGCAGGCCAACCATCACTAAAACCCTTCTCAACACCGATGAAAATTGGTAGCTGGTCAAAGGTACGCCATCACAATGGACGAATAACCTACCCGGAATACCCGGGCGCATTCCCATGTACTTTTTTATCTGAAACACAGGGCAGATTTCATCAACCCCAGTCCTATATAGGTGTACCAAATGCCCTTTTCCCCTCTGATCGTTTTTTGCATACCGCAAGTGCAACTGCAGTGAGTCTTCTAAGAGCCTAAGATCTCGCACTCCCAAGGCACGGTCAGATGCATCATTCTTTGATGATGCTGTAATTTCGCTGACCCTAAAAGCTCCATAAAAAGCAATCACGTATGCAGAGGTGAAGAGCTGCCCTTCATAAACATCGGTACACACCCCTGGCAATGCCCTAACCAAGCGCCGGAGAATCTCAGTGGTAATAGGCGCCCGAGCTGGAACAGGAGCTGGGTTTTCCCTAGCCCAGCTCTCCAACATTCTTTTCATAAAAAATCCCCCATCTGGAGAAGGGAACCCCATGAGTTTACTGGCAAAAGACAACGCTGCCATTTTTCCCGCTATAGTCCCCGGCGCTAAACCTCTGGCCCGGAGATGTATGGCAAATTGCAAGACATGACCCTCTGGTATAGGGAACCCCCTGTTCCACCCTTTGCTGGCCCTAAATACCTGAAACTCGCCGAACGCCCTACCATAGGCTGTCTGTGTTCTGGAAGCGAGGGATCCCTGAATGATGTTCTGAACCTCTAGCTCCCAAGGTTCCACACCCCAGGTGGCAGTGGCTCCGGGTGTGGCCTGGCGTCCGGTGCCAATTCTCGAAAACGGTCCATCTGGAACCGAGAAAGGGCATCGGCTACGCCATTGTCAACTCCAGGTACATGTTGGGCCTTAAACAAAATATTGCTCTTTAAACAAGTTGCCACCATAGTTCGGATCAAGGTCATGACTCTTGGGGATTTTGACGACAATGAGTTGACAACATGTACAACCGCCATGTTGTCACACCAAAACCAGACTACCTGGTTGGCAAATTCCGGGGCCCAAAGCAGTATGGCTATTACTATTGGGAACAACTCTAAGAAGGTGAGATCCCTAGTCAATCCTGATGTCTGCCACTCCTCTGGCCACCGAGCAGCACACCAACGGCCCTTAAAATATACCCCAAAACCAATGCCTCCAGCTGAATCGGACTGCACTTGAAGATCTGCATGCAGCATTAAAATCTCCCTCCAGAAACTCACCCCATTAAAACCGTCCAGGAACTCCTGCCAAATAATCAAGTCTTGCCTCATTTCCTTGGTTACACGAATGTGCAAATGCGGGGCCAAATCACCTCTAAGCTTACCATAAAACCTAGATAAAAAGGCTCTCCCCGGGGCTATCACCCGGCAGGCGAAGTTTAGGCTCCCTACTAGTGATTGTAGGACCCGCACAGTCACCTTACGGGCCTCAATGACCTCCTTGATCTTCTGTCTGAGTGTTACCAATTTATCCTCAGGCAGCCTCGATATCATGCTCTCAGTATCCAACTCTATCCCTAAATATGTTAACCTTGTGTCAGGCCCCTCGGTCTTCTCCGGGGCCAAAGGAATACCCAATTCCACCGCCATTTCCTGAAACTGCTTCAAGGCCACAGCACATTTGTGCGACCCTGGCGGGCCGATTATCAAGAAATCGTCAAGGTATTTTGTGACATCACATTCTCTCAATCTACACCGGAATATCCATTCTACGATAGAGCTGAAACGCTCGAACGCAGAGCATGATATCGAGCATCCCATAGGCATTGCCCGATCATAGTAATAGTGACCATCGAAAGAAAAACCCAGCAAATGGAAGCTGTTGGGGTGCACTGGTAGCAATCGGAATGCTGATTTAACATCGCACTTAGCCATCAGTGCACCCGGCCCCATAGCTCTAACCTTTTCCACCGCCACATCAAAAGAGGAATATCTAATCGATGTCAATTCCTTAGGAATGGCATCATTAACAGAGTTCCCCCTCGGATGTGACAAGTGATGAATTAACCTAAACTCTCCGGGGGCCTTTTTTGGCACCACTCCAAGAGGGGACACAATGAGATCGGGAAAAGGAGGATGATTAAAAGGTCCTGCTACCCTGCCCAGCTCAACTTCCTTCCTGATTTTTTTCCGTACCATGTTTTCCAAACCCACTACTGATTTTAAATTCCGGGAAGTCTGACTTCCTTGCACGGGGCCTGCTGGTATTACAAATCCCAGTGTAAAACCCTGAATTATATAACTTACCTCGTCGGGGTCAGGATGCCCTTCCAAAACATGCCTCAGCCGGTCAATTTTGACCGGAGTCGGCCCCCTTTCCTGCTGCTGAATTCTGAGAGGAACCTTGCTTACCTCTGCTATTACTTCCCCCCTGGCCAAATCGTCCCTTTCCCCCTCTCTGACGGGAACGAAAACAACTGACCCCTGGGTGATTTCCCGAACATCCCCAGCAAACATGGCGAAACCGGCAAGAAGCCCTGTTGCACCTTCCTACCTTGTTATACTCCCAACAAGGCCCAGCTCCACCAGCGCTCATCCTTCTAGGCTCGGAGCCATAGGGTTCGTTAGCCGGTGCTACCCCACCCTTCACTAACGTATGACCACTCTCTGACCTTGGTGCGCTTGTAGCATCAATCATGCTCTCAAGCCACAAGTCAGCTGCATAAACATCCCAACGTAGCCCTGGGTTTGTGGCTGCCCGATGACGAAAAGCCTCGTCATATCGCAACCACGCCCCCGAAGGGCCTGTGCCGTGCGCCCGGCGCACAATGTCGGCATATTTATGCAACTCCAAACCCCGTCCGGGGTACGCCTGCATCATCACCCCCATGTACACGGCATAGGCCGCTGTCCAATTCGCCCAATTCCGGTCGGCCTTTGGGCGTTTGAACTTCTCCTTATCCTTTTGTTCGTCATCGACACTGTGATCCACGATTGGATCACTAAACAACAGGGCGAACACATCAATGTATTCGCCTCTCCATATCTTGTCCTTCGTGGCCTGCAATAAGTGCTGGCCAAATGGAGCCATTATGTCCAAACTGGCTCCACCAGGGGGAGGCAAGGGACGCTCCGGGATGGCAACAGAACTTGTCGCTGCTGTAGGCGCTATAATTGCCCCTAAGGCCCTATTACCTGCCGGTATCGGCGTAACCGGGGCATTTAACTCGATTTCCCCTGGCGTCGGTACATTAAACGCCGTCAACTGGTCTGGTGCAGTGATGGGAGTTATCACCACCCAAGACCCATTCATCCATGCCACCTGCGGGTGACCCTGTTGAGCCACTGCCTTTCCCCCTTGAGGTCCTCCCCTTCCAGCCAACGCTGGGTTAGTGACCCCACATAGCAGGTTTTGCTCCTGAGCCCCTACCGCTATTTCCACCATCTGTCCAGTGTCCCCTGTGTTAACAGGACCTACTCGGTTCCCTGCTTCGCCACTTTGTATGCCTGATGCCCCCGGATTACCTGCGTTGTCCGGTAATGCCACGACTGCCTCTCCAGACCCGCCTGTCGCGCTTGCCCCCACTCTTTGTCCTTGTCCATATATATGCTGCTCCAGCGCGAGGATCCTTCGCCACAGCTCCCCATCTTCCCCGCGATCCATCTGGGGCCCCTCCACGCGTCGCCGTCGCTCAGGCGGCGGTTCGCCCCTGGAACGAAACTCCGGGTTCCCCACCATAGGCAACCCGGCCCATGCAAACCCCTGTGCTTGTACATGGCCCTGCCCCACCACCATGCCCTGGGGCACTTCGGGCCTATTGTTGCCACCTCCCATCCTTGAAAAATCAGGGCCCCAGGCACCTGGCCCGCCCGTTGTGCCATAAATGGCCCTTAACAACGGTGCGGTAGGGGAATCAACCCATGAAGGACCGGGTTGTTGGCAAACAGGTCCACCCCTCTCCTCCGATGGTGGTCCCATCCGTACACCCCCACTGGGGTAATCAGGATCCCTTGTGTCACCAGGCCCAAACTCTGCATCAGGCAGACTGGAGGCCCCTTGAAAGCCCAACGGGCCTGCATCAGGATCACCCGGAGCCCTACTACCCCCTTGATGGGCCTCTCCGTGATGGGTCATTGCCCGCGGAGCCTCAGCAGGCCCCATCCCGGTATTCCCCCTGGGCCGCCCAGTACCAACACCTGCAATTGCAGCGGAGGGGGGTACCCCTTCTTCAGGCCTATACCGTGCGGGAGGAGAAATTATCCTCCCGCCTCGAGTGGTGACCCCCACCCCTGCACCAACTGCTTCGCCCTGCATGGGGGCTAACCCACCCGGCCTGTCTGCCCCTTGCTCCTGGGCACCAACACCGCCCCAAGGGATTACCGCGTCCGCATTTGATCCCCCCAACACGGGACCTACCCTCATAGCCTGCTCGCACGCCTCCAAGCGTGCGAACAGTTCTTCTCTAGGAGGGATTTCCTCGAGCATTGGGACTGCATCCACCCGCTCGGGAATCCCCCCCCTGTCAGCCCGGGCTGCCCCCGCACTCCGACAACCCTCTTTCCTGGCCGCTGGCTTCCTCTTCGTGCGCCCCATCACTTTCCCAGGGGCCGCTACCACCGCTGACGCTGTGTTCAGCTTCAAACTGCAGCAGCTTTTTTAGGCTGCTGCTACCTGCTTGCTACACAGGTGCCGAATGATCAGGTTCAGCACTGCAGGGAGACAGCCCTTCCTATCAAAGGGCGGGCTCCCCAGCCCCAGGCCAACTTTGCGCCTCCAGGGAGGGTTGCTTAGCAACCTAGTAAACATAGAGCGAACCCTCTGACGGGCCCCGCTCTACACGTGGCATTTCATTCACTGAGGAGAGGGAGGGGCGCAACAAATCCCCCTCGCCTTCATTTTCGGCGAAGGGACTTGTTTCCATCTCTTACATCTGGAACCAACACAACAACCACACTCTTTCTAGACAATGGATAGAGAACCCTTTCCTTCCTGGGCTGTAGGTCACTTTGAAAAGTAGTACTAGCTCCATGGGCCAGGTAGGAGTTGTGAATGGGGGAGCTTAAGGAATGGAGGAAGGGAAGAAATGGGTCAAAATTCCAGATACATTCTCTACCCTTGAGTGCATGCCCCATCCAACCTTGCTTTCTCTGACCTCACTTCTTCCTGTGCTTGAGGGGAGACATGGATTATTGGCCAGATCCAGTACATGGAAAGGGGTTAAATAAGAACCAGCCATTGACTAGATTTGGCCATGGGCCGCAGGTTCCCTATTCCTGCCCTAGACTTTCTTTTGTTCTCTTGTTTATGTCTTCCTTTCTGCCACCAACACCTTGATGATGGGACAAGATTTACATAGATGTGGCTGGAGCATGCAAATTACACACGCTTACCCTCCTTGCCCTTAAAGTCTAATAATTATCTACTACCAAAAATAGCTTTTTGAGGGTAGACACCAGAAGAATTTAAATGAAATTACATTTGCAGGTGGTCACAATTTCTTTGACTACAAGAAGATTGTGGAGTTCAAGGGCTCATACACCCACATTTGGTATAGGAAGTTTGTGGGATATTTTCAAAGGGAGACATGTAGAAGTTTGGCTCCCCTAATTCATGCCTCTGTCTCTTTGAGAACTAGAATATTGCAATGTCAAAATTAAAATCAACCCCAAAATGTAAACTTGTGGTGAACACGACGAACGTGTTAAGAGGTCCCCGAGTGAAGTAGACCTGAGTCCAGTAGCCCATCATCTGTAGATTGGGGGTTTCTATGTGGGACTTAATTTCTTGGTTTTGCTGTGTCACGACCTAAATGCCGTAGCACCTGCCTTCTTGTGACATACTGGTACACCAGCAGGCAGTGGAAGTATTTAGAAACCATCATATATATTTTGACAAACAAACAAACAAACAAACAAAACCCTGACAGAAGAGCATTCTAGATGATTGATTCTCAGCTTTGGACTTGTTACTCTCTTTCCCCTCCCTCTCTTGGCCTGAAATTAGCACTTGTGGGTGAAGTGTGTATTTGGATTAGATTTTTATCTGATCTCAGTGATATTCTAGTTTTTGAAAGTGAGAAGAAGCAGGGTCAGATTCTGACATGGGCAAACTCTGCAACTGCACAAGGACCCCAGGATGTGTTGTGGGGGAGCCCGTAGAATGTGAGAAACATTGGTGAAAAATATGTCTGAGCCTAAAACGTGGGAAGCACTAGCCTGTGGAGAGCCCACAGCAATTCAGGAGGGGGGCCCAATACAACATAAACGTAGCAGGCAGGCCTGAAATGCAGCGAGTCATGGCCCTTGAAGGGAATATTATGTTCAGCTGAACATCAAAAGAATTACAGTAGTAGTCTTTTTCTGAATGGGTGAGGCAATGGGTGTAAACAGACAGACCACAGCTCCGAGGACAGCAGCACCAGCCTGCTTCACCCCCCAGGTTGGCTGGTCCATCTGAAGGCAGCCTGCCGTATATGGAAGCAGAGCAGGCTGAGCCTGATCTGGGGCAGTCCCGCTTACGGAGCTTCAGAACATCCTGAAGGAGCAGGTCAGCCAAACCCAGGGCACCGGCCCAGAATGGAGCTGCTGCCCGTCTGCTCAGGTGTCCCATGCTGCAGTTCCACTCCTGGCCATCCGTTACCCTGGCAATATCATCCGCAACTCTATGGTGGTGGTGGGGAAGCTGTGCAGGTGGTCCATGACCAGGGGGACCTGCTGGGTCCGTCTAAAGTGGACCCAGGTGGGACTGGGAGTGGACGGACATGGTGGTGCACCCCCAGAGTAGCTACGGGGACAAGTTGTCCCCGCGTCTGTCTAAAAACACCCATTGTGTGTCCATCAAACATTCCTATATTAGCAGAGAGCCCATGCCACCATTTTTCATGTGGCCCTAACTTTCCTGGATTCAGTACGTAGTGAGGAGAAGCTGCTGTTTTTAATTTTTATCCCTTGCATGATTCTATTGGTGCTTTTATATTTAATGTATTTTTAAAAAGAGTAATTTGCTGTGCACCATGCTGTATAGAATTGGTCCTAGGACCATAATGAGTCACGTGTGGAAAGTTAAGTAGGTTATGAAATTAACAATAAAAATGAGAAATGACCATCCTATGTTTAATCTCTGACTATGTAAATTCATAAATCACCCCATGGTTGTCTT
The DNA here is from genome assembly GCA_003113815.1 of Sphenodon punctatus. NCBI lineage: Eukaryota > Metazoa > Chordata > Lepidosauria > Sphenodontia > Sphenodontidae > Sphenodon > Sphenodon punctatus. The sequence continues at coordinate 1,794,631 of QEPC01000373.1, forward strand.
ATTTATTGAAACCAGAGTTTGCATAGTGAGCAATTTAGATACTGAGCTGTAAATAAAGTGGCTTCTGATTCAAATACCAGTGTGCCACGGCACAGTCTTACATCTTTGTTTTCACTCTCATTTTAGTTGTGTTTAGTTGTATGTCAGCATTAGGGGTGAGATTTCGGATGAAAATTCTGATTCAGTTCTAACCTGAACTGAACCAGGATTGTTCGGCTTTGGTTCGTATCTGAGTAGTACGAGCCTAAATCCATGTCTGCTCCCAGCTCTGCCTCCTCTGGACTCGTGCCCAGTCCAGCGCTTGCCCCAGACTATCTCCATCCTCCTGAGGGTAGGCTGGGGCAGATGATGCTGGGCAAGGGACCGGGGAAGGCAGAGCTGGGGGTAGAGGGGCCGCACATGGTTGGGAGAGGCCGGGGGTAGAAGCTTTACTTACCAGGCTTCTCCAGACTCTGAACCAGTGCCTGGCACAGCAGTCTCAGGGCTGCGTCAGGGAGAAAAAATACTATAAAAATCACCGCACATGTGCAACAATGGCTGCCGTGGCCGTTCTGCAGATGCACAGCCATTTTCTAAAATGGTTAACACCATCAGCACCATTTTGGAAAATGGCAGTCGGTCTGCACATGTCCGGCTGCCGGCTGAGCATGCACAGACTAGCTACCATGTTCCAAGAGGCCGTAGGTGCACAGAACGGCTATGGCGACCATTTTTGTGCATGTGTAGTGATTTTGTGGTATTTGTTCTTCCCGGTGTGCCCCTGAGAAAGCCGCACCAGATGCCATTGGCTGCCGCTAGTGACCATAACATAATTAAATCCAACGTACTTATTGAAGGGCAAATGCTAAATCAACCTACCACTGTAGTTTTTAGCTAGACAAGAAGACCAATGCAGATTTATTTATTTGGATTTCTATCCTGCCCTTCCCTGAAGGCTCTGGGCGGGTAACAAGGATGTTACGGTAAGGCTGTTGTGGAGATACTCATTCTGGAACTATTGTTTTGAGGTGATGAATCAGAAGAACTCCCCCAAATTAATGTGGCACTAGAAGAAATTTTAGAGCAGATGGCTAGATGAAACAGTAACAAGTTACCAGAACCAGATGGTATTAGTCCGGCAGCAGTTCACCGAACCTCGCATGCAGAGAGGTGCATAGTTCTTTTTATATATTTTGACCATGCTGATTCAGAATCTGAGTGATGCCACCATGTCACCCTTGGGGAATTTAGTATTTTCAAGATGGCGTCCACTGTACTCGCCAAAACAGGAAAAGAACCTAATATGTTCCTTCAAGAGTTAGGACAATATTTTTTTCTGTCTAAACGTAGGATCTTGGGGACAGGGAGGCCATTTTTGCAGTCTCCTAACATATGTGGGAGAAAATGTTGGCTAAGTGGATACATTTGCAGTCATTGGAACAAGAAAATAGACATAGTTTAGCTTCTACAAGAGCTAGGACAATAATTTGTATGTGTAAATGTAGGTTTTGGGACACAAGGAGTTCATTTCTGCAGCCTTCCAACATATGGAGTCACTCATTAAACAAGAATGAAATATAGGGTGTTTTCAGATGTGACGAGATCACAGTGAACCACGCTGAATACCTACATGTGGTCACTGTGCCCTGCACGTCTGTTCAGCATGGGGTGTTTTCAGATGTGACGAGATCACAGTGAACCACGCTGAATACCTACATGTGGTCACTGTGCCCTGCACGTCTGTTCGGCAACCGCCAGATGTTCGCCACACTGAATACCCACATGGGGTCAATTTCAACCACGCTTCTCGGGCTACCGGCGTGAAAATCAGCTGACGTGTGGTGAAAGTGATTCCAGGCGGGCATAAAAAAAAAGTAATGTCTGGTCGGCTATCACGGCCCGGAATCCCCGGCGGGATTCCGGGCCGTGGTGAACTCGGCCAGACGCTGCGGCGGCATTGGCCTTGCCGCCTGCCCGTCTCCCAGAGGGCAGACGGTGGGGTGCGTGGAGGGGGCGGGGCCATGTGGCTGCATGCTGCGCTGCGCTGCGCAGCCCCGCCCCCTCCCCGATTCCCCGCCGGGATCCCCCGGCACGTCTGTTAGGGCGTGACGGGTTCGTCCCGGCGGGGGATGAATACATTGATTTCGTGACGGGGCCAATTGGCCCCGTCCCATCTGAAAACACCCATAGTTGATAAGAAATATGATTAAATATCATGCAAAAATGAGGTTAAATTAAAATATTTGATAATAGTGCATTGAAAAGAATGTAGCTGTTGGCAATAACGCACAGTTGGTGGTGTGAAGCAACCAAAATAAGTAATTAATAAAAGACAATTAAAATGAAACAAGATAACTAGTTTTACAGCTGTAGTTACAGAAACGATAGTTGTCATGGAGAAATCTGTAAAAATTACTCTAGAAATCTAGACACTATGTGTATTTCTAGTCTTCTTTGTTCTCCTCATCACTAATAGCACAAATTCATTTCTGCTATTGTTTGTCCTGGAACAGCTGCAAAACACAGTGCAAGCTAACTCAGGCTGCTTGCCCACATTACTGAAATACACGTGAGTTAGAAACTCCCGGGTATTTCAGTAATGTGGGCAAGCAGCAAAATGCATGTGGTACAAAAAACCACATGAGTTTGACAGGACTGAAAATCTTGCCCTGTTGCTCGCAGATGTTATAAGTCACAGTGAGATTTTATCATATGCAAGGTGGCCAAAACATATGCATTCATTGCTCACTGTGAGATTTGTCGTCTTGTCCTCCCATGGCCATTTTAACCATAGAGACTACAGGAGGGAGAGGCAGGAGGAAAAAGATTACAATCCCTTTCCTGATCTCCTGGCGAGAGAGAGCTACAAGGACTGCTCTGAAGCCTGGGAGTCATGTGACAGGAAATGAACTCTCGCAAGGGATACAGGGAGAGGAGGAGGGAGGGGTTTCCTCTGCTCCCAAACTCACGGATCTTTGGGTAATGTGGGCGCAGATAAGGAAGTTTCACTCACGGAAGTTCACTAACCGTGTGACCTGTAAATATCTGCGAGTCAGCCAATGTGTGCAGCCTCCCATCAAAAAACACATGTGGGTTCAAACAACACAGTGAGTTTTTATAACTCGTGTATTCTATAGGGGTGGGACATGAGGGCAAATACCGGGTACCGTTTTTTTTAAAAAAGGGTTAGCGGATTAATATCGGTTTATTGGTACTGGATCTTTTCCATTACTTTCAATGGGGAACTGTCCCCATTGAAATCAATGAAAAAAATTAAAAAACAAAAACCTCCCCCCTCCCAGACTGTGCGGGTGGAAGGGGGGACACCCCCCACCCACCTTGCCCAGCCTGGATTTAAACAACAACAAAAATTTCCCCTAAGTCCCCTAGTGCGGGCCCCGGGCCGCCGCCGGCGACCCAGAGCCCGCATCAGCACTGCAGCCGCAGGTAAGTGTACCGGTACTGTACTGTTCCCTGGGGTTGGGGGTGGTTTAACACCCGGCCCACCCCAGGGATCACCCTACCTCCCGAATGCCATTGCCTACCTTGAGCTCCGGGCAGCGGCGGTGGCAGCACTCCGGCGGCTTCAGCGCTGGCGGTGGCTGCCGCCTACTTCAGCACGCTACTAGGCCTTCCGGGGAACCTGGAAGTTCCCCGGAAGGCCTAGTACTGTGCTGAAGCTGGCGGCAGCCACAGCCAGCGCTGAAGCCGCCGCCGCCGCCCGAAGGGTTAAACCACCCCCCACCCCAGGGATCAGTACAGCCTACCTCCCGAATGCCATTGCCTACCTTGAGCTCCGGGCAGCGGCGGTGGCAGCACTCCGGCGGCTTCAGCGCTGGCGGTGGCTGCCGCCTACTTCAGCACGCTACTAGGCCTTCCGGGGAACCTGGAAGTTCCCCGGAAGGCCTAGTACTGTGCTGAAGCTGGCGGCAGCCACAGCCAGCGCTGAAGCCGCCGCCGCCGCCCGAAGGGTTAAACCACCCCCCACCCCAGGGATCAGTACAGTACCAGTACACTTACCTGCTGCTGCGGTGCTGATGTGGGCTCTGGGTCGCTGGCAGCAGCCCGGAGCCCGCACTAGGGGACTTAGGGGAAATTTTTGTTGTTGTTTAAATCCAGGGTGGGTGGAGGGTGTCACCCCTTCCACCCGCGCAGCCTGGAATTGGGGAGGGAAAGTGTTTGTGGTTTTTTGTGTTTTGTTTTTTTTACATTGCGGCCATTCATTTGAATGGCCGCAATGTAAAAAATCCGGTACGGGGGGAATCCGGTAATTTACCGGGATTACCGGGTTTAGTCCGATACTGCCGGTACACCCAATACCGGCAGTATCGGATACCGGTAGATCCGGTAGTCCCACCCCTAGTATTCTGTAATGTGGGCAAGCAGCCTTTGATACAGCACAGCAACATCTTCCGATCGAACATGGCTGTTCAGTTGCACAGTTACAGCTCACCATCCGCCAAACCTCATGGGGTGCCGCTTCAGTCCTTGGTGGTTTGGAAATAAGGATGAGGGATTTGGTTTTATCCTCTTTTTTCCACCCAAAGCAAGTAGGATCCATATCAGAAGGATCTTGGTTCAGTGCTGCCCACCAAATGCGTGATTGCATGTGTGCCCTTTTAAAGTTTTCCTGAAAGGTAGATGAAGTTGGAGATAAAGATTTCAATTTTGGTGCTGTACACACTTTCTGTCTCCTGGTTTTAGCCAGCCGTACATCATACGTTACTTCGGACATACTGTTCTTTACTTTACTTCCACAGCATGCGGCCACAAATGCAGTAGATTCATCAGTGATATCCGACATACTGGCATTAATCTCCCCAGTGTTTGAAAGTTTCAGACCTTTCTGTAGCACTTTGACAACTGTCAATTTTCCAGTACTTCAGGCGGATGCGGTGGAATCACAACCTAGCAAAGCATGCGCTGGTAGAAGGTATGGGACAATGGCTTCATTGTGGCTGCCCCAATATCAATAACTGTTCTTGTTGCACTAATGCCTTCCATCAAGATAGCGAACGTCCACTTGCACCTCAGATGATAACACATCAGCAACAGGAAAACATCAGTATCCTCACAGATAACCTTGACACAGCTAATATCTTCCATGTTACCAAATGTGGCGCTAGCTGGACAATTATTACATCTGCCTCTTCATGAGTAGTCTTGAGATCCCTGCTTCGCAAGATGATACCCACGTCAACCTCTTTCGTGATTAGATCAGATCCTGTTAATACAATTCTGTGTAGTAGGTGGTAACTGCTCTTTTGGAATTGCTGTACCTTAACCAGAAGCTGCTCGCAAATGAGTTTTATGAGCTGGGTTTTGTTTTCTGGAACTGTTAGTACAACCTTCTGAGGAGGAAGAGGGGTTTGCACAGTTAGCTTCAGGTGCTTACTGGCCTGATCTCCTGAGTGGTTTCTCCCAGTGGTACTCTTAATACTGTACTTGTAGTATCTGTCCAATACAAGGAAGACTTCACATTCGGCCAGTATCCTAATAATGTAAGTTATGAAGCCATCAATGTAATCTTGAATCACACTTTGTGATGGCCAATGGATAATCCAAATAACTGCACATCCAGCAATGATGTGAACTTGTAGCGCTGAACGTTCAACTGCAAGTAGTTTTTTTAACGTCAACTTTGTCTTTGGAATTCTCATATCACCATTGTCATCAAACAATGATGTTGGTTTCAATGCCAACTCGTACGTAAAAGGGTTCTTGAGGTCCATCTCATGTGTTGCCATAGAGCACATAACCCTGGAGTAAATTAGCTCTGTATTAAAGCATATAGCACCTCCAACTTTAACACATTTCTTAAGTATTTTCATTGTTGTGACTTTTCTAGTTAAAGAGGTTTGTTGAAGCCTGCAGGCCAGCTACTTTCATAATCTTGCATTTGTTTTGTTTTTTTCAATTCCCATTGCTTCATCTAAGTTTACTTTTTCTTGCCATATTTTCCCAGAGATGATGTTTATTATAACACCGGAAGGATGATCATTAGGATTCATGGGTTCAGTGGATATATCCAGTCTCTCCTGAATTTGTTCCTGTCAGTCGAATCGGATTGAATACGAGTGGGTGATTGCTGTTTGTGTGTTGTGATGTTCTTGTTTGAACCTGCATTTTCATCCCGCATGTCAGATACATCCTTCATGAGTCAGCTGCACATATGGAAAATAGACAGTTGTCACAGTGCTACAGAAAGGTCTGAAAGTTTCAGACATCAGGGAGATTAATATTAGATACCGTTGATGAATCAACTGCATTTGTGGCTGCATGCTATGGAAGCAAAGTAAAGAACAGTATGTCTGAAGTAAGGTATGATGTACGGCTGGCTAAAATCAGGAGACAGAAAGTGTGTACAGCACCAAAATTGAAATCTTTACTTCCAACTTCGCCTGCCTTTCAGGAAAACTTTAAAAGGGCACACATGCAATCATGTGTTTGGTGGGCAGCATTGAACCAAGATCCTCCTGATATGGGTCCTGCTTGCTTTGTGTGGAAAAAGAGGATAAAACCAAATCCCTCGTCCTTATTTCCACATGGCCAAGGATTGAAGCGGCACCCCACGAGGTTTTGAAAATGGTGAGCTGTAACTGTGCAACTGAATAGCCATGTTTGACTGGAAGATGTCGCTGTGCTGTATCGCAGTTAGCCTGCACTGATTTTTGCAGTTGTTCCAGGACAAACAATTGCAGAAATAAATGCAACAATTGTGCTATTAGTGATGAGGAGAACGAAGAAGACTAGAAATACACATAGTCTAGATTTCTAGAGTCATTTTTGCGCAGATTTCTCTAACATGACAACCATTGCTTCTATAACTACAACGGTTTTTATCCTGTTTCATTGTAGTTGTCTTTTATTAATTACTTATTTTGGTTGCTTCATACCACCAATTGTGTGTTATCGCCAATGTCTACATTCTTTTCAATGCATGATTATTAAATGATATTTTTTACCTCAATTTTGCAAGATGTTTAATCCTATTTCTTACCAACTATATTTCATTCTTGTTTAATGAGTGACTCCATATGTTGGGAGGTTGCAGAAATGAACTCCTTGTGCCCCAAAACCTACACTTACACACACAAATTATTGTCCTAGCTCTTGTAGAAGCTAAATTATGTCTATTTTCTTGTTCTAGTGGCTGCAAATGTGTCAAATTAGCGGACACATTTTCTCCCACATGTGTTAGGAGGCTGCAAAAATGGCCTCCCTGAGCCCCAAATCCTACATTTAGACAGAAAAAACAATTGTCCTAACTCTTGAAGGGAACATATTAGGTTCTTTTCCTGTTTTGGCGAGTACGGTGGATGTCATCTTGAAAATACAAAATTCCCCAAGGATGGCACGGTGGCATCACTCAGATTCCAAATCAGCATGGTGAAAATACATAAAAACCACTGCAAACAACTATGCACCTCACCGTGCGAGGTTTGACCCAAAATCATGGTTTGACTGCCGTTCTAGATTTATGCAAGGGTTCTAAAGGAACTCAAAACTTGAAATTACAGAACTGCTATCATTGATATGCAACCTACTGCTAAAATCAACCACTATACTGGATACTGGAAAGTATCACATGTAACTACATTTAAAAAACAACAAAAAACTATAGGGATGATCCTGGAAAGTACAGAGCAGTGAGCCTAACATCAGTACCAAGCAAACGGATAGAGGCCATTGCAAAGCATTGAATTATTAGGCATATTGGCAAATATGAGATGAGGAAGAGACTGTATGGTTTTTGTAAAGAAAAGTCGTGCTTCGCTTATCTATTGGAATTCTTGGAGGTTGTTACCAAGCATGCAGACAACCGCGATCTAGTCAGCTATAACGTATTTGGATTTCTGGAAAGCCCATGACAAGGTCTCATGTCAAAGACTTTTGAGAAAACGAAGTAGTCATGGGAGAAGAAGAAGGGTCCCCTTATAGACTGGTAACTGGTTAAAAGATGGGAAACAAAAAGTAGGACTAAATGGGCAGTTTTCAAAATGGAGGAAAGTAAACATTGCGGTGCCTTGGACCAGCGTAGGCAAACAGAATGCTAGAGAGTATTGGGAAAGAGTTAGAAAATAAAATGGATAATATGCCACTGTATAAATCTATGGTGCATCCACATCTGTAGTGAAGAAAGGAGCAGTAAGGAGGTTGGTGTGAGCTCAGGAGCCGGGGGTGCATCAAGAAGATACCACCTGAAATGAGGCCCCCTGGCCCTGATCGCAGAGGTTTTAGTCACAGAGACGTTTATTTAGAGTACTTTGGTCCATTTTGCTAATTCTTGACATCTGATTTTAAAGGCATGAGAGTGGGAGTGAGTGAGGTTGGGAGGTTAGAGTTGAGGGTTGCTTAATAAAGTCTTTTACGTCCAATTTTGAGAAGGGGGAAGGTTATGGGGAAGAGTGAATGGAAGAGGGGGATTTGGAGTTGGGTAGGTGGGAATGCTTTTCATATCTTGATATTGTAGATTTATTTCTTATAAGTAGTCCTTTTTGGAAAGGGTGGGATATAAACTTAAAATAATCATAATAATATAGAGCATCCTGTGAAGAGCAGGTATGTATGCTAGATTCTTGATTTGTATTACAAATTCATTTAGCTGTTTTTAACCATCTCTACACAAGAGAGTAGAATGCCATTATATAGGATTTTCTGTACATCCAGAACAGTTAATCCTCTCCATCATCTAAAGAGCTCTTCGGCAAAGCGATAAGCCTCTGAATTCATGCATTTTGATTTACTCATGTACAGTAATTCTATTTTCTGTTTTGTGCATAGGCATGGACATGTTTATTCATACAATTTAGTGGTCAGCAAAGATTGTAAGCTATTTATCTTCAGTCTGTGTACTCTTTCAGCATGCAGAACGGAGAATGCTGAAAGGGTTTTCCTGGGGATGTTTTTTTCCTGTATGATCCTATTTTGAGACTTAAATATAATTCGATGGCCTCAGACAGTTACAAATGCATGAAAGGTCTATCAAGAATCAACCAGGGTTGTGACCCCATCCACAGATGGCGTGGCCCTACTGGCAAACTTGATACAAGTATTGGGATCCTCTTGTTAGTTGAAATTCTTAGCAATTAGATGCTAAGACTGTGCTCAACAAACCTCTTATTCTGGACGGAGTGGTCCAGGCTTCAAAGTGTCTCCTCCAGTGTAACTGGTTTGTGGATTGGGGCTTAAGGCTGCAGTTCTGATCCCATTGAAGTTAATGGTAAGATTCCTATTGACTTCAGTGAGTTCAGAATTTCACCCTTTCATCCAGTGTCTGGAGGAGCATATAAAATATTGGGGCTGCATTTTTCCACTGCTATAGTATTTATGTAGAATTTTTTTTAAAAAGAAACTTGCATGTTACACTTAGTACTTATTAGATTTTTCAAGCTACATTGATTTATGGATTTATTTTTGAAGGCTTAGATTTACTTAGCAGGAGAACTTGTTTTTCATTTTAATCTTCTGTCCAATAACTTGCATTGATTCCAAAATGTTCTCTGGAAGATAAATCATATAACTCATACATAGGCAAAACTTCCTCGTTGATGTCATTGGGGGATTTGGCTGAGTAAGAACTGCAAAATTTGTCCTTAGGAAAACTATGGTCCATTTTGGAGATGAGACACTAATGTGTGTTAATAATGTGGTAAATGGAAAGAAGCACAGTTTTTCTATTCATCTCTTCCTGCTGCTGTGGTTGTTATCAGGGCATGAAATTTGCAGGCGTCTGGGAGCCATTGGTGCCCAGAAAACTAAGGTTGGCAACTGGTTCAAGGGTGTAGTGGGGCAAGAATGATTTAATATCAGGATAAAGTCTGGTGACTGAATTTTTTCTTTTGGCTCCTAAAGTTCGAGCTGAAATTTCATGCCCTGGTTGTTATTTATTAGCACTTATGCAGCCACTTTCAGTATTCAAATTGCTTTACAACCATTACCTAGTTCACCCTGATAAAAATCCCATGAGGGGGGCCATTATTATTCTCATTTAAAAAACAAACAAACAAAAGAAACCAGATGGTGATTTGCCTATGGCCACCCAATGAGTTCATGGCTGAGGCCCTTTTCAAACAGGCTGCAGTGGGTGAGGGGATGGATGTGTGCCAGTAGCAGGTGGAGATGCGCCCGTTTCCACTGTTGCTTCGTGCATGGGTGATGGGTGGAGCACACACGCACCCCCCACCCGCCGTCGGCAGTGTTCCCACAGGCAACCCCACTGCCAGCGGTGACCCACGGCATTCCTACGGATGCCCCCCCTCTCCCCCTTGTACATGGGACGCCTGTTTGAAAAGGACCTGAGATGGGATTCGAACCCTGATTTCCCAGATCCAAGTCCAGCACCTTATCCACTACACTACACTAGCTCTCAAGATGCTATTTTCTAAATCAAAAAACTTTACAATTTAAAAACTGTTGAAGGCAAAACCATTTCCAAAACAAAAAACTTGCCTTTTCGAAACCATTTCACAAAATACATTTCCCCCTAATTTAAACTCCAAAAACATGAAAATTAATTACAATTACAATTCAAAAAACATTTAACCTATATTACAACAAAAATTAAATGCCAAAAGCATGGAAATTATTTACAGATTTTCTATCTATGTTCCATAATTTACCATCAACATGAACGTAATATAAATATTTAATTCCTTACCATACCTACTTACTTACTATTTATCACTAAACTATCGCATCATTTCTTTATTATCATAATTTGATGAACAATTTTTTCAAACTGTCTTAACTCTGTCATTTACATGTATAAAAATTGTATACACGTTATACAATGAACTGTTGACAACTTTATACAATCAGTTGTACACAATGTAATTCTGCCCAAAAGGACAGAGTTAACGCAATTTGAAAAAAATATTCATAACTTTTACCGCTTCAAGAAAATAGCGGATGCTGTCACATCCATACAGAGGTGACATCCATTTTGACTAGGATTGTTCTGCCAATGCTGTTGCATGGCTCTGATTTAAGAATAAAGGCTCTGTAAAGTGTCTTACAGAAATACACCTCAACAAGCCTGGAGGTTCACGCATACTGCAAGCATAGACAGCTTGTGAACTTCCAGTGTGCTCCCCGTGTTACGTTGAATTTTAGAGAAAGAGTCCAGTTTCTCTGCCTCTGTTACAGAAAGTCTGTTAGTCATTCTACTTTTCAGTATTCATCGGGTGTTTTGTGACTTGAACTCATTTGTCGCAATCTTTCCTCACCTCGGTTTCTGTTCAGTTTGGTTTTGGATAGACTTGGATCATCTGGTCTCCCCATGTTAGCACATTGTAAGTGACAATGGGTCTTGTGAGATGGGGGGCTGCCATAAGGACTTTCCCACCCTCTTTCCAAAGTGTATGGAGCACCATGATGGTCATGGCGCTCCACAAGGGCAGGGTGACATCAGACAGGCAGGTGAAGTGACCCTCTCCTTGTGGAGTGACATAATGTCGCAAGGCTTGCAAGGAGTGGGGTTATGTCTAAAAGGGATGTGGATGTGATGACCTCCTTGACCCACCCCTTCCTGTGGTCCTGCCCCCTCCGGGTTTCCTCCTGGAGGGAGTTGGCAACGCACTCTGGAGTATATTTCCACAGGGCTGTAAGAAAATTTAAGGGGAAAAATTGCCCCAAAAGACAAGATTTGAGCCAATAGCCTTAAATCCTGTTAATGTGTAGTTCCAAAGTTCCTTAAGCATCCCCTCTTGGAAGACACCCATTGCAGGGACTGCCATTCAGCAACTTGGGACTTGTTCAGGTTTTCTCTTCCAATCAGGCATGTTGAAGAGATGTTAGGTATTGTTCTCTGAAGTAAGAACTAAATGTCTAAGGAAGGAAGTCACACTCTGTGTCTCCCCCGCCCCCAGGGACTTAATGTCAGATCTTAAAAGGGTGCTTAGTGCTTCTGGAATTTAAATAGCATTATCTTTTTGTCCATCTCACCGGAAGGAAGGTATGCAAGTCTGCTAATTATTTTTACAGGAGGTAATTATTTTGGATTCCACAAAATTGAGACCTACTCAGTAAAAAATGGTTTTTGCTCACTCTTCCACTGCTGGAAGGTGGTAGTTTGGTGGTGGTCGTGGTCTGACATCTACAAAAAGTCCTAGCAACTTTTTAAACCACTTATTCATAAACCTCTTTAGACGAAAACATGAGAGGCTGCCTATTATAACAAATTTGGAATGCCTCAAAAGAGAATGGTAAATGGAACAAAAATATAATTCCAGAGATCAGCCTTAACAGCGGAGGTAAACAAGATTTTAGAATGACTGCCGCAGATCTGCACCCAAAAGCATATTGCAATTGCTTTGGTAGGAGGAAGATGATATATAATTTCTTATAGATCTGGGTCACCCATGATATCAGATGCATGCATGTTCAAATTAATCTAAAGAATGCTAGTTCTTTATTTTGTGCTAGGTTCTTGATCCAAATTGGATGATCTAATTTAAAGAGGAAGGAAGGAAAAAAGAAAATTGGCAATGTGAAAATGCAGAGAAATATCAGGCTTTACTTCTGTCTTGATTGGTTCTGACAACATTCACAGGTTCTTCATAGATTAGATTTGATAGAATCCAAAGTCAGAAAGGATCACTGCATGGTTCATTCTGGTTTTCTGCATCCAGTAGGCTGCCAGATCAAACTGTGCCACCATCAGAACAAACGTAAGTCAGATAACGGTAATACAGCTCTCAGAAAACAAAATTATAGGCCCTTTTCAGACAGACACTGATAAAATAGGTGTTACATTTTATTATACATGGTGCAGGGCTGCAGATGTGCTCTCTGGGTGCCCTGCAACATGTATAATAAAATGTACCGCTAATGCCCATTTTATCAGTGTCTTTGTGAAAAGGGCCATAGTGTGCCATGGGTGGGACCAAGGTTCCCAATATAGTTTGTTTGGTGAGATATACCCACATGACACAAACAAACATGGGAGCCAACACAAGCAAGATTCTTACCTCCTCAGTACACAAGAAAACGAAGCTTTTTGGTCTGTGTTGTGCTACTACCCCTCTCGCTACCGAATTAGAATAGAATACATCAGTTCTGCCATTTGCAAAATCTTTCCAACAAGTTATCTTTCTGTCTCACCCATCACAGCAAATTTTCTTCTGTGTTTGTCTGAGAAAAGGAGGGCTCCCCATATCAATACACAAACTACACAGTGACTTTGGTTAGTGTTTATGATGGAACAGTTGTTTCCTAATGATGTTTAAACAAATCTCAGCAAGTTTGCAGCTGCATTTAAACAAATAAAAGATTTGTTTTTCTTCTTCTCTAGGACCAAGGTTAACGCCTGCTCTTCCCTGTTTTTATGTTAATGTTTTCAAATGCTTGCTAAAGGGTTTTATATACCTTCCCATCTTCTTGAAGGTTTGGAAAATGCTTTATAGATACTTGGATGTTATGATGATAATAAATAATAATAGTAATTAGTATAATTTTTATTTTTATATAGCATCCCCCTTGCATGGCACTCAGAGCGCTTCACATATAACTAATTAATACAACAACACTGTGGGGTACGTTAGATTGAAAGAATATTGCAACTTGCCCAAGGTCACCCAGTGAGTTTCTGGTTACGGCGAAACTTGAACCGGGGCCTCCCCTACCTCCTGGTCCAGGTATACACCACACTGACTCTCTGATGATAAGTGCCAACGTAAGAACCCAGACAGATACATACAGACTTATTGAAACGCAGTTTGCATGAGATACTACTGAGATGTTCCTGATCTTCCTGTGCCATGCTGCTGTAACTTGTATGGGTATTCAAATAGGAATTCTTTGGATAGAAAAGATGGACAGTGTGTGGTAGGCAGTTCCTGGTCATCTCTAGAATTCAGAATTCACTGCTCCCAGCACCACGTATGTGAAATCAGTCAGGTTTTTTGGCCTTCAAGGCATGCTGCAAAGCCCATATATTTTCCCCAAGGTTTTGGAGGAGGGGTGCAGTAGGTTTGGTGTTAATGAGTGTGGCTGTATGTTGTCTTGACGTGCTGCCTACTTGTTGTGTTGTCTCTCTAAGTTTGGGACCAGCTAATTGTTGGTGGTTCTTGTTTTGTTCTGCCACAAGGACTTTGAGCAAAATAATGGGTGTTTTTACACACACATTTCTCCTGCATGTTTGCTGTTACATCCCGAACTTTCTGTGTGTCTAAATCACTCACCCAGATCTTAAACATCCGGCTCTTTGAACTTCTGCGTAGAACTTCTCCCAGAACTTTTGTGTGTAAAATTCTCCTGGTAAACTGCTTTGCTCCAGGCAGCTGTGGTCACTTGGTTTCCATGGCAGCCTGTCACGTCTACAGCTGCAGCTACTTTAGGCTGCCTCAGGGCAGTGTTTGAGTGAAGAATCCATCCAGGAACTGCTTCAGGGCAGTGTGTGTGTGAAAAATGCATCCAGAACTTACTTGTGGACTTGTTAAATCCAGAAGATTGAAAAATCCAGAACTTTAAGGTGTGTGTAAAAATTCCGAGAGTTCTAAAGTGTTAGAAACCAAGTTTAAATGAATAAAACTAGGATAAAGGGTGAAATACACCCTACAGTGTGGGAAGGAGAAATTTTGGTCAGCAGCCTAAGGGTTAACATCTAGCTTTCTTGTACAATTGTCTTCATGGATGGAATGCCTTTTAAAAATTGTTTACAGGAACATGCTTCAAAGCTTGTTAAAGTTCATGGAAAACATCCCATTGAATTAAAAGGAGTTTGGATCAGGCCCCAAGCCTCCTGCTTTGCTTGCTTCCAGTTGTTCGTGGTTTAATTCTTCAGCATCCTCTACAAAACTGTACTTTTTTTTAAAAAAAAAGTGGATGTTGTGTTGGATACACTTATGAGCCTCAACTTTGAGATTGCATTACCAGAACTTTGTTCTTCTCATACTGTCCCTCCACTCGGAATACTGCACCCTCACTTGTCTATGTCATGTTCATTTCAAATTCTGAATGCTTTAACACAAGGAACTATCGTGTGTTTCCTGTGAAGCAGCTAGGAAACATGTGGGTGCCCTAAAGTGCTGTGGGATCTTTGTTAGCCTAGAAGAGCAGGAGGAGAGCTGGTGTTAAAGTTTGTCGTATTTGCACACCCTATGTGGTAAACTCTGCACAGTAGTTTAAAGATTAAGGAACCAAGGTCTTGTTCACATGAAACAAACCTGTTTCATGGGATCCCCAGAATGCAGGAGGGGCTCACTCCTGATTCAAGCAGGTGTAGTTTACTCTGAGGTAAGCAGAATGTTGTGCAAAGGCTTTTGCTGCTTCCCCAGTGTAATGGCAGCATGTGAACAAGCCCTGAATGAACTTCAGTAGTCTCTCACTCTGGAGTTAAGCATAGGGAATGTTGGGCCTGGAGGTCAGTGGTGCTTTTAGGCTAGTTTTTAGGTAGCCCATTTCCAGTTCCTGAATCTGACTCCTGAATCCAGTTCTTACTCCCCAAACTAAACTCAGGATATGGAAACAGAGATGAGGCATGCACAGATGGATAGGGGATAGATTCATGATATGGACCATCCTCTTTTTGAGTGCACTCCGACCCTCAACTTCAGCATAGCCCTTGGAGCTTGTACTAATTTTCCAAGTGGTCCATGGGAGGAAAAAGATTCCCCACCCTTGTTGTAGTTTTAAGGCACCAGGTGTTCTGTACATGTTGTAACTACTAGTCAATTCCAGTATCCATGCTAATGGCAGACTTCTTTTGAGGACCAAATATTCTCTGGAATGGTGCACTGATAATAGGTTCATTCTGGAATTAATTATTATTACATTACTTTAGGAAACAGAATCTCTTTCAAGGGGGTTCAATGCTGGTAATATCTTTGTTGGTATAGATGGAAGAATGAGCTTTGGTTCTTCTGTTTTTCTGCAGGACTAGCGTTTGTCGATGACAACATGAAAACAGCATGAAATGTTACAGAGAAATAAGCAGGCAAAAAAATCTCATGAGTAGTCAAACAGGTACAGTTTTTTCAGCTCCATAAGTCTCGTTCCTTCTGCCTATTTATAATGCATAGGCTCTTATGATGCTTGTCACATGTTTGAGGAATCTGACTTTCTCCAGGTGGCTAAATTTCTCCGCCTTTCCAGCTTTGGTGATGGAAATGATGCTGGAAAATTGGACCCTTTCTGTTTTATCTTTGTATTTTGTCAGACACACCTAAAAAGCTTTTAAATAAAGGTTTGTACGTCTCTGTGAGCATGCTTACGCAAAGCCACTGCCCTTGCTGCATATAGGGCTCAAGCCTTATTCACCAGGTGTGCTACTGGCATGCCAGAATGCCTTGCTAGACAAGGCCTCCTTTACACTAAGAGGCATCCTCATTGTGCAGCATAACCACTGTCACTGGCCTGCTGTCTGTTAAGTGGGAGCATGGAGTATATCTCTATTCCTGATGGCCAACTTACAACTTGCCAGACCACAGTTTAATCCTGACCATGTGAAGGGGGCTCTGCTGAGCTTTGGGGGCTGACACTGAATGAGCAAATGAGAGTGGGTGATGAGCAATGATGCCTCTTGCTGATTTGACACTCCCTTAAGTCTAGTGCACTGAAGGGCCTTGCAACTATGTCTACGTAACCCCCTTTTACACCTGGCAAATGACAAATTTGTCCTTCATCTGGAAGACATGAGCAAGTCAAGATAATAGGTACATTAAAAAAAAATAAAGGAAAAGTTAATTGTTTTATGTACCTCTGTGTTGGGATGGTCAGCTGGAAACACTTTAAAGACGCCTGACTCACCAAAAAATGCAGTACCTGGCTTAAGGCTCAGCAGAGAGAGTTACAGTTTTCCAGCATGCTCTTTTGACCCAAATCAGTAGAGGGCATCATCTTAACCATTTCATAAGCCACGTCTGCACCTGTCAGACTGACAGCAACGTAATGAATAATGTTTTTTTAAAAATTCTATTTGTTTGGGATTATTATTATTTATTTATTTATGAGTGCAACAACTCAATATTAAATCTTATCTGATTTTTATGGCTCTTCAGAAGTTTGGGAATGTGAACTTTGGGTCTTTGCTCTAAACTGTCAAAACATGTTATGTTAGCATCAGCATTTCAAAGCATTGCTGCAGTTTGTATTTTTTCTGTTTTTATGGAGAAATGTGTCACAGTCCTGAGAATTCTGTGAAGTGTCTTGGAATAACAAATCCGCTTAGCCAATAACAATGATAATAAAGGAAGGAAAGTCCCAGAAGAGATTTGGGTCACCATCTGCAAACCGTTTATTCTGGAATAGTCACTTCAATGGGACGGACCAGAGTGAGTGGTTTGCAGATTGTGGCCTTGATTTCTTCAGGTAACTTCAGTGGAGAGAAAACTACCCGCATCCACAGCACTTCGTTGTTGCGACTGTTCTGGAATCTTTCCCTGCTGTTCTCCCTGTCTTCTGTTCCTCCTTCCTTTGGTCAGATGGAACTATTCTAACATTAGAGGAAAGTGAACCAATTGCAAAACTTTCCTCTGTGGGTGTTCTGAATGTCGTCATCCTGTTGACTGTCAAGGGTCTGAGATGCTACTTTGCATTTAAGTTGTAAATTCAGCAATCTTGTGATAACGTTACTAATGCCCTTGCAGTTAATGATAGTAATTAACACAGTTAGTTGATAGTAATATTAATAGAAGTGGTAAATGCAATGTGTGGATGTGTAGGTTGTAGGTCAGAGGAATTCCTCCTAGGGGCCACTTTGAAAAGTAGTACAAGTTCTTCTTCGAGGATCTCCGCGATTCTCACTCTTGGGATTTACTTCCTGCTCCGCAGGTACCGGAAAACCTCTCGTCAGCAGTATCCAGGCAGATTACGCCTGGAAAAGACTAGAAAAGGTGAGGGCTCCGCCCCCTCACTCCCCCTCCCATCCCGAGAAAAGCGCGGGCCCGCATCACGAGGGATGGAAGTATAAAGAGGGGGAGGAGCCCCCACCGCCTCAGTTCCTTCCAACCGCGTGGCGTTGGAAGACTTCTCGGCGCTTTTCAGCGTTCTTTTCAGTAACGAAGATTAGAAGATATAAAAAAGAAAGAAGAAGATTGGAAAAGGAGTGCCACCCACCCGTGGGACGTTCCCCGGGCCGTTGCGTCCTCCGGGGCGAACGGAATGCCCAAACAACCGGGCTTTAAACGCTGCGGCTCTTGCCCGGCTACTTTATCAGTGAGTGACCAACACGACCGCTGTCTAACTTGCCTGGGTGAGGGTCACAACACTCGAACCTGTAGAGCCTGTTCGGTGCTCTCAGGCAGGGCTAAGCGGGCTAGGGCGCTAAGGCTCCAGGACATCCTCACAAAAAGGGCCTTAGAGGGCGGTGAAGAGGGGCCCCTGAGGCTCCCCGCCCGGCACTCCAGGCCGATGGAAAATCCGGCTCCAGCGGCACCGGCGGTACCGTCCAGACAACGGACGAGTCCGCACATGGGTACCAGCGGCACCGGCGAACTCGGGACCGAGGGACCCTTTGAGGTGCAAGCTACCGGTTCCGGCCACACCGCGGAAGGTAGTGTTCCGCACGCGTCCAGCCCAAGACGCTTATCTACTAGCGGTACCGAGCCTCCTGGTGCGCGAGGCGTCGCGCACTCGTCGGAGAGGGGCTCCAAGAGCGTGGAGAGAAAGAAAAAGAAGAAGAAGGGCTCAACACGAGAGCCGGCACCGCCGGTACCGCCGGTGCCGACAGTTCAACAATCCCCACGACCGTCGGGCTCGACGAGGGGGACGGCACCACCGACACCGTTATCCCGCTCGGTACCGCCTTTGCTGTTGTCGGTACCGATGGTGCGCAGGGAGTCGCGCTCCAGGTCACCACGGTTCCACTCCCGCTCCCGCTCTCCTCGATACCGGACGGGACGGACGCCCCTCCGGTACCACCTGGAACGACGATCACGTTCCCCATGCTCCTGTTGCTCCCCACGTCATGGACACCGGGACTATGACTATGGTAGGGACTACAGATACAGGTCGCGTAGCCCTCCATACGCTCACGACTTCGGATACCCGTCGCTTCCACGGGACACCACCTATGTGCCTCCGGTTCCGCCTAGAGCCGCGCCATCAGCGACCGTATCACGCCCTCCTCCGTCGGAGACAGGATCGGTGCAAGCAGACATCGGTACCGTTGAACCAGAAGAGCTCGTTTCCGGGACCGGAACGAGGTTAGAGCCATCAGGGGCTACACAACTTCTCACCTCCCTATTGGGGACCCATAGGGAGGACACGGTACCGACGGTACCCCGGATGGCTTCCCCGGGGGCGTCGGCATCACGGTCTTCCTCTTCGTCTTCTCCTTCAATGGAGGAGGACGAGACCATTTCCCCACCACCGCCAGATGCTATCTCGGATGCCAACATCTCGCTGGCCACAGAGGATGCCAAGGCTTTTCAGGCGATGTTGAGGAGGATGGCTGCATCTCTCCCAAAGCTGCCCACGAGGGTCATTAAAAAAGCCCAGACTGGACCTATCTTTGGCATATTGGGCTCTGGGGAATCCGGACACGTGACCTTACCCTTGCTGGACCAGCTGTTAGAACCAGCTACAGCCTTGTGGGCTAAGCCTGCCTCTGTTCCTCCAACTAATAAGTTGGCAGACTCTTTGTATGGGGTACCCAAAGAAGGGGCTCAAATTTTTCATAGTCACCCCCCTCCGAACTCCTTGGTGATAGCGGCTGCCTCGGTTAGATCTCGAGCGGGAGGGATCCAGACTTCCCCTGCAGATAGGGAGGGGAGGAGATTGGATGTGCTGGGTAGGAAGGTTTTTTCCTCGGACTCCCTGTCCTTCCGTATAGCTAATTATGCTTCCGCCATGTGCGGTTACCAACATTGGCTGTGGTCCAAAATTGGCATGACATCGGACCCAAACCAGTTGGCAGCATTACAGAAAGAGGGCATGCAGATGGCCCAATTCCAATTAACCGCAAACATGCACGTGGCGGATGCCAACGCCAGAGGGATGGCATCTGCTATAGCTCTACGAAGGCATGCGTGGCTTCGGTCCACAGCTCTCACCCCTGAGAATAAAACTAGAATAGAGGACTTGCCGTTTGATTGTGAGGGCCTGTTCTCGGCTTCTACTGATGACACTCTTAAGAAAATTAAAGAGATGAATCAAACGGCAAGATCCACAGGGGTAGTCAGGGCGATACGCAAAAAGGCCTTTACGCAGGGCTATTCTTTTTCGGCTAGAAGAACTCCTTACCAAAATTATAATTTCCAAGCTGGGAAAAGATTCCAGCAACAAAATCAGTCACATTACCAACAACAAGGTGTTCAACAACGTAAATCGTTTGGCAGGCAGCGGGGCAGGGGTAAACCCTCTCCTAGCTCGTCTTCTGGACAGCAGGCGAAATCACGTTTTTGATTGTTATCTGATCAAGGGAGATAATGAGGATGACCCCTCATTCCAGGACCGCCTATTGCCCTACCTACATGTATGGGAAACCATTTCTTCTGACCAATGGGTCAGGGAGATAGTACAGCTGGGGTATGCCATACAGTTCCATACCACCCCTCCCCTCTCACCTTGCCCCCCTGGGGCTCCCCCCCCCTCTACTCAAATACTAGTTGAAATTCAAAAACTCCTCGACAAGGGGGCTGTCGAATCCATTCCTCGAGATGAACTTAGTTCTGGATTCTACTCTAGGTTCTTTGTGGTCCCTAAAAAGGACAAGGGTTCTAGACCCATTCTGGACCTGAGATGTCTCAACAGATTCGTTAAGAAGTTTAGATTTCGCATGACTTCCCTACCGGTCATTTTCATGGGCTTACAGCAAGGCGACTGGTTGGCCTCTCTTGATCTCAAAGACGCCTATTTTCATATTTCAATACGCCCTTCTCACCGTAAGTTCTTGCGATTCGTTGCAGGGGACCTTCGCTTCCAGTACCGTGTCCTTCCCTTCGGACTATCTACAGCACCACGCGTGTTCACAAAATGTGTAGCTGTCGTAGCAGCCTATCTAAGAAGGCAAGGCGTGCGAATCTTTCCGTACCTGGACGACTGGCTGTTGGCGGCGAGGTCACCACAAGAACTTACCAAACACGTGGAGTTCACCATGTCACTCCTCAGGAACCTGGGGTTTGTTCTGAACTTGGCAAAATCCCACATACAGCCGACGCAACGACTACCCTTTATAGGGGCAGTCTTGGACACCAGACACGCGAAAGCGTATCTTCCAGAGGAGAGGCTTATCTCCATACGTCATGCCCTAGACGTTCTTCACTCGCATCCCACCAAACCAGTCCGGTTTTTCTTGCACCTGCAGGGGTTGATGGCCTCTACGACGATGGTCACCCCGTACGCTCGTCTACACATGAGACCCCTACAACAATGGCTAGCCAGCAACTACATACCCACCATTCATCCACTAAACATGAAACTATGTATAGCAGAGGAACTTCTTCTGAATCTACAGTGGTGGGCGAATGCAGATCATATGCTACAAGGGGTGCCCTTCGATGCTCCCACCTTCAGGGACATTATCACGACAGACGCATCCCTGACGGGATGGGGTGCGCACCTAGGGACTTTCTCAATACACGGCCTCTGGTCCTCAGAAGAGACGCATTTGCACATAAACATGCTGGAGCTAAGGGCCATACGTTGGGCGTTGAAGGCTTTGCTTCCCCGCATACACGGTCAAAACATACAAATCGTGACGGACAATACCACAGCAATGTGGTATGTGAACAAACAAGGGGGAGCACATTCCACCCGCTTATCGAGGGAAGCGGAGACCATCTGGCACTGGTGTATCGGTCACGACATACACATTCACGCCATTCACTTGGCAGGCCAAGACAACCTGAGGGCGGACTACCTCAGTCGCAAATCGAGGGACCAGCACGAGTGGTCTCTGAAAGAAGAAATCCTGCAAGACATATTTCAGGAATGGGGGACTCCAGAGATAGATCTATTTGCATCACAAGAGAACGCAAAGTTACCGAAATTCTGCAGCCGAGCAGGTATGGCACCAGAATCGATATCGGACGCCTTTGCCATCTCTTGGCACGGGACATTCCTTTATGCCTTTCCCCCGTTTCCCCTCATCAACAGAGTGTTGTGCAAGGTCAGGACGGACAGGGCTCATATCATCCTGATCGCTCCCTTTTGGCCACGACAAACCTGGTTCCAAACCTTGCTGGGGATGGCGACTCAAATCAAGAAGCTCCCAATGATCTGCGATCTACTCTCCAGAGAGCGGGGGGAAATTCTTCACCACGACCTACAGATGCTCCACCTCTCCGCTTGGTTGATTCTACCCCAATAGGCAATTTGCCACCGGAGGTTTCAGAGATACTCTTAAATGCAAGGAGACCTTCGACACGCAAATGTTACCAGTTAAAGTGGAAACGATTCTGTAGCTGGTGTACTTCGCAGGCTATTTCCTTGCAAGATTTAGACATGAATCATGTGTTTCTTTATCTACTGAGTCTACAAAAATTGCATTTGTCTTTAGCTTCCATAAAGGTTCATTTGGCAGCCCTGTCTTCCCGTTTGCAACCGCATGACAGTAGCACCCTGTTTTCTCATAAACTGATGAGGGCTTTTTGGAAAGGTCTAAAGAACACTTTTCCTCAACGATCTAGGCTCGCCCCCCAGTGGGACTTGAACCTTGTGTTAGCCAAGTTAATGTTCCCTCCCTTCGAACCATTGGCTACGTGCAGCTTGGAAGACTTGTCAATTAAAACGGCGTTCTTGGTGGCGATTACATCGGCTAGGAGGGTGAGTGAACTCACGGCCCTTCGAGCTTCGCCCCCTTATATCATGTTTCACAAGGAGAAAGTTGATCTACGTATTGACCCCTCATTTGTGCCTAAGGTTGTTTCTAGTTTCCACCTTAATCAGACTATCTCGTTGCCAGTTTTCTTCCCTAGGCCGCACACATCTGTCGAGGAGCAAAGGCTACACTCGTTAGATGTTAAAAGAGCTTTGGCTTTCTATATCGAAAGAACCAAATCAATCAGAGCGTGTGATTCCCTTTTTATCACATATGGGGGCCAAAGAATTGGAGTCAAACTCTCTGCACAGAGACTTTCCAAGTGGATTTTATTGTGTATACAGAGATGCTATGCTTTAGCAGACAAGATCCCTCCCGAAGGTCTGAGGGCTCATTCCACTAGAGCCACTGCTACTTCTTTGGCTAACTTCCAAGGTATAAATCTACCAGATATCTGCAGGGCTGCCACGTGGGCGTCTGTCCACACGTTTACAAGACATTACTCTTTGGACCTGGCGGCCAGAGCAGATTCCCAAGTGGGGAGAGCAGTGTTGGATTCTTTCCTGAGTTACCATCCTCGACTCCCACCTCCTTGAGGTGAGTTATCTAGAACTGCTTATTACTCTCCCAAGAGTGAGAATCGCGGAGATCCTCGAAGAAGAAACGGAGGTTACTTACCAGTAACTCTGTTCTTCGAGAGAGCTCCGCGTATTCTCACATCCCGCCCGCCTTCCCCTCAGTCGTGGATGGACATACCAGGTCTTCCAGGCTGGGTTGGAAGGAACTGAGGCGGTGGGGGCTCCTCCCCCTCTATATACTTCCATCCCTCGTGATGCGGGCCCGCGCTTTTCTCGGGATGGGAGGGGGAGTGAGGGGGCGGAGCCCTCACCTTTTCTAGTCTTTTCCAGGCGTAATCTGCCTGGATACTGCTGACGAGAGGTTTTCCGGTACCTGCGGAGCAGGAAGTAAATCCCAAGAGTGAGAATACGCGGAGCTCTCTCGAAGAACAGAGTTACTGGTAAGTAACCTCCGTTTTCTAGGGCTAAACAGAAGTTGTGATGGGGGTGCTTTAGCGGCGTGTGTAGGAAGAGGAGGGGTCCAGATCATGAATCTGACCCTGAGGTCAGTTTTTCAGTGGTTGGGTATGTGAACTGGTTCTAGGGACCAGATCCATGAACTGGAAAGGGACCAAATAAAAATTCGTCATGTGCTGAAGTCAGTCTCCAGACCTAAGGTTCCGTACCCTTGTTGGGTACAAAGTTCTGCAACTGGAGATATCCGTTTGTTTTCCATGTTTGTCTCCCTTTGTATATTGTATAATGGAGGTTTTAAAGGAACATTTTCACTTCTGAGCAAAAGAGAACTCATGATGCAGCAGTGATTGCTCTAGTGACTGAATTCCTGGAGTCGTTTTGATTATTCAGAACTTGGCATTTTAACACAGTATTGCCTGATCACTGTGCTTCAGATTGTCACAAAACCAATGTTATCGATTTCTGTGTGAGAGTGATGGCAACATTATACACCTCCCATGGAATGCTTTGAAAAATTAATACAAGCTTCATGGGCTAGATAGATTTTGGGGATGGGGAAACGAAGAGAAGAGCTACAGATCCATCCTCGGTCCTTGCATGCATGCACTCCCTCATCTCCCATTTCCTTTGCCAAGGATCACTCTTTCAGGGCTTGAGGGTGAGGACCTGGATCCAGGGCCCTGATCCAGGAATTAGAAAGGCTACAAATAAATAACAGCCATGGTCAAAGGTTCCCCACCCCTGTTAGAGGCCATCTTTAGACATAACAAAGATTGGGTGTCAAAACCCCTAAGCACTAATTTGGCCACCCATTGAACACGTGATGTGAATACCATTGCATCACAAGGACAACTTGCATGTTTTGGCTGAACATGTGGCCAACTGTGTGCCTAATGATATTGTGTGGCGTGGTAGCAGGTACAACACAGGGAACAAGGTGGCAGCGCTTGCCTGCTTATATCGAGTGGCGAGCAAAACACTGATTTGCCCCAAGATAGACTGTGTGTCTAAGCAGCACCACATGGTGAACACAGGGCCAAACCAATGTTCATATCACAGTCAAAACACACATCCAGACACGCATTGACGTTATGTCTGATGACACCCCACTGACTGTCCAGAAGATAAGCACATGCCCTTCCCAAACCTGGGTATATAGCTTGATGAGGATCTTCGAGTGGCTTTGTGATTCTCACTTATGGGATCACGTCCTGCCTAACGTGTCGTCAGGAAAAAACTTGTCTCTCTCTGCAGACCGTTGCGGCTTTGTACGTGGAATCTTCTGGAAGCAGGGCTCCCGTCCCTTCCCCCCACTTTCCATATGAAGCCTCATGAGAGCTAGGGGTGTATAAAGGGGAAGAGTGGAGGAGTCCCATCTCAATTCTTTGCAACTACCGCTGGCTAACTTTTGAAGGAACGTTCGTTTGTTCTTCCTCTTAAAAAAACAAACCCCCCCCTCCACTTTAGTCCTTCATTAAATAGTTACTATATTATAGTTATAGTTACTATATTATATTATAGTTAGTACTAGGTAGAGACGCTAGTTATTCAGAAGTGGGATACAGCCCTGCATACCTGCAGCCCTCATACCACGGCCATGCCCGTAGGGGGAAAGGCGGGCTTAAAACGCAGCCTGAAATGCTCCGCAGTACTCCCACTCTCCGATCAGCATGATGAGTGCTTAATGTGCCTAGGAGAGGGGCATGTGAGGAAAGCCTGCGAGGTGCTGTCCTCACAAGCACTCAAAGACAGAAGAATGAGGCTGCAGGACCAGCTTACCCTCCCCCCCCCCTAAAAAATGGTGCTACAGGGTGGCAATGAGGGACCGCTCAAGGCACATTCATCCCAAGCCCCTATTCCACCTTTTGAAGATCAAGCAAACTAAGCCCATGCAGAGCACCTCTCAGCCTATCCTCACTCTAGAGGTAGCAGGTCCCTTGGAAACGCCTTTGGGGCAAGGTACGGTGCAGGCTGAGGAAACTACTGAAGACTTAACGGTACAGCCAGACCCAGTTGAGGAGCAAGTTACACCTGTTCCCTCCCAGAAAATCACTCCACTGAAGGAGAAGAAGGTGCATAAGCAGAGGCTGTCCCCACCAGCCCTGAGTTACTCATCAGAGTATGAGCCTGCGTAGAACACCCTTCCTGCCCCCTGTGGATGCACCAGTACAGCCTCTGCAGCAGGACTTTAGGCAGAGTCAGACCACACCTTAACAGGACCCGAAACAAGGAGAACAACCATCTCCAGCCGGGATTCTCAAATACACCAGTCCCCCTCTCCACACTGAGTCCCTGGGCCTGCAGAGCAACATTCATTGCACAGAGACCCTCAGCAAGGAGAGAAGCTACATTACCATGGTACCCACACCAAGACAACCAGCCCTCTCCTCACCTAGACCGCCACTTAGCTCATACAACATGCCTGGTGCTCAACAAGTCTAGAGAGTGTCCCTCCCCACACTGTGGCTTTCCCCGGCACTGGGAGCTGCTCAGGACCAATATTCCCCACGATACAGGAAACGCTATGAGCAGAACTCATATGACTCTTTTTATGAATCGGAATGGGAGAGGGGGCTGCAGTGGAGGAGCCCACATGGATACAGGGAAGGGACAGACCCTGTTGCACGAACAGACCTTGTTCAAGATGCAGCAGCTGATGCTGCCTACCACGTACATGGAGACACTACTCCCCTCTTAGAGAATACTCTCGGCACCGTTCATACTCTAGATCAACATCGAAGAATTGATGGAGCCCCCTAAAGCAGTCTGGAAAAATCCCTCATCTGCGCAGTCAGTGAATAAGCTGGCTGGTGCCCTATCTTCCATTCCTCAGGAAGGAGGGACAATGTTTTTCACCACCCACCTCCAAACTTGATGATTGTGGCAGCTGACCCAGGTCAGGGTCCTTGCCAACATCACCCTCAGATAGGGAAGGCAGATGACCGGATGTCCTTGGCAGGAAAGCATTCTTTTCTTCCACACTGGCCCTGAGGGCTTTGAATTATGTGTGCTATGTGTTGCTACCAACACTGTCGCTGGATGAAATCTGCTTCTACGGATGACCCAGCCGAATGTGTAGCTCTTCAGAGAGAAGGCTCTCGGGTTGCCCAATTTCAGTTTACAACAGCAATATATATTGCAGACTGTGCTATTTGATTGATTGCATCTGCTGTCACGATAAGACATGGTTGAGGTCCACTGCATTAACTCCAGCAGAGAACAAGATCCTCATCGAGGACCTCATTTGAAGGGGACAGTCTATTCTCAGAAACAACCGATGAAACTCTCTCTGAAATCAAAGAGCTGTGCCAAATGATGAGATCAGTTGCCATGGTCCATACCGGTAGGAGGTGCTACTGTTGCATTATGCTCAGTGCAACAACAAATAGCGCATTGCTGTTGTAAGTTGAAATTGGGCAACCTGAGAACCTTCTCTCTGAAGAATTGCATGTTCTGCTGGACCATCCATAGAAGTGGATTACATTCAGAGTCAGTGTTGGTAGCAACACGTAGCAGACTTATAATTTGAAGCCCTCAAGGCCAGTGTGAAAGAAGAGAACGCTTTCCTGCCAAGGACATTCAGTCATCTGCCTTCCCTATCTGAAGGTGATGTCGACAAGGATGTTGGCAACCAAGGGTCAGCTGGTGGCAGCTGGCACAACCATCAAGTTCAGAGGTGGGTGGTTGTAGCAGGTTTGGGCTTGTCAGGGTGGCGAGTATTGCCAAGATCGGTTCAGTCACACACAGTCACTCATGGGAATTAGCGTTTGTCAATACTTTATCTATGTACACAACACAGTCCCTTCCAGGCTAGGCACCAAATCTCTGGCCAGTCTTAATACAGCATTCACAATAGGCTCAGGCCTATCCAGGTACCAGTCCTCTAGCTGGCTCGCATCTCCCTCATTCAGACTTCTTACATCAGCTCTTCAGGTTCCTCATGTAAGCTCCTCTGTGGCATCCTCAGCATTGGTTCAGCGCTCCATCGGAGATGTGCTCTGCTTGGCTTCCATGTTGCTTCTGACTCTGCACTTTCTGCTTCCAGGCTTTTATACCCAAGTGGGTGTGGCTTCCGTCCCACGCTGGTCCTCTTAAAGGCGCCACAGCCTAAACACACTGCTCCCTGCTACAGTGGTGAAAGAACATTGTCCCTTCTTCCTGAGGGATGGAATAGAGGGTATCCGCCAGCTTATTCACTGACTGTGCAGACAAGGGAATTTTTTTTTTAACCTTTGTCCTCTTTCTACAAACAGCAAAGATCCTACCATCGGAGGAGGTTTTAACATAGTATAAGGCTTGGTAGTACAAATCACGACAGACACTACAACAGCGATGTGGTACATAAATCACCCAGGAGGAGCCCAGTCTCGACTACTCTTGCTGGAGGCGGAGAAGATATGGAAATGATATATCCGAAACAGAGTGAGATCTGTCTCCATACATCTCCCAGGAGAGGCCAATCACCTCGCTGACCATCTCAGCAGAGTAGCAAATGAAAGGCACAACTGGATGCTATGCAAGGAAATAATAGTGGCCATCTTTAGCTGATAGGGTGCCCCGTGGGGTGGACCTATTTGTGGATGCAACAAACCACAAAGTACCTTGATTTTGCAGCAGAGTGGAGATAATCCCGGGATCCCATGTCAGACATGTTTTGCACTCACTTGGAAGACATCTCCTATATGCATTTCCACCGTTCCCTCTGATTTGCAGAGTAGTTTACGAAGTGTACCAGGACAAAGCTCACCTCATTCATGGAGCCCCAGTGTGGCCCAGGCAACCATGTTATACAACATTGTGCAAGATGATGATAGACAAATGGCGACTGCCATTGTGTTTGGACCTTCTGTCTCAACAAGACAGGCAGGTTCTTCATCAGGACCGTCACTCCTTGCACCTGACTGCTCCATACATGAACAACTAGATCTCCCTACAGAAATGGAGACAGTTATTTTAAACACTAGAAAGGAGTCAACAAGAAAAATGTACACAGCTAAATGGAACAGGTTTAAGTTGTGGTTCTCTGCAAAAGGGATTCACCTGCACCGGTTCCCTTATCCCAGATTATCTTACCTTCTTCAGCTCAAGCTACAAGAACTTTGTCATCAGTTAAATTTCAACTAACAGCGCTGTCAGCCAACATAAAGTTCAAGACAGGTCTACCTTCTCTGTCTCTCTCACACACACATCCTTGTCAGGTCATTCTGGAAGGGTCTAAAAAATACGTATCCTCCAGTGATAGTTTCTGCCCCCTCTGGGATTTGACACTCATTCTCTCCAAACTGATGAGGCCACCATTTGAGCCACTAGCAACAGCCATGCTAGAATCACTTACTTTAAAAATAATCTTCCTTGTTGCTATTTTATTTATTTATTTATTTATAAATATTTATAAGCCGCCCCTTCATGCCTACAGCATCTCGGGGCAGCTTACAACATCAAAACACACAATAATAAAATTCCATAAAATACACAGCTCCATCAACAAATATAAAATCTCTTAAAAATCCCCCCCAACTACCCCACCCTCCCATCTTCCCCTTCGAAGGCCTGGGCAAACAGCCAGGTCTTGCAGGCTCGACGAAACGCCAACAGACCTGGGACCAGGCGAGCTTCCTCCGGGAGGGAGTTCCAAAGCCGCGGCCCGGCCACCGAGAAAGCCCTCTCCATTGTGGCCCCCCGTTTTACACGGGGGATCTCCAAAAAGGCACCTCCGGCAGACCGAAGGGATCTCTCTGAGGCGCAGAGGGCGAGGCGGTCCCCGAGGTATGAGGGGCCCAGATCGTATAGGGCTTTATAGATCAACACTAATACCTTGAATCTGGCTCGGTACGCTATAGGCAGCCAGTGCAGAGCGCGGAGCACAGGTGTTATGTGCTCCCGCCACCCCGTCCCTGTAAGGAGACGGACCACCGCATTCTGCACCAGCTGCAGCCTCCGAACCAGAAACAAGGGAAGCCCCATGTAAAGCGCATTGCAGTAGTCTAGCCTCAAGGTGATGAAGGCATGAATGAGAGTGGCCAGGTTGGGCCTGGAGATATATGGGCGCAGCCTCCATACCAGATACAGCTGGCGGAAGGCAGCCTTAGCCACTATTTCCACCTGCCAATCCAGACAGAGACCCGAGTCCAACACCACCCCCAGACTCTGAACCTGCTGGGCTACTGGAGGACAGACTCCCCCCTCTACAAGGGGAGCCAGTACCTCCCTCACCCTTCCCACCACCATCACCTCCATCTTATCGGGATTAAGCTTCTGTCTGCTCTGCCACATCCAATCTGCCACGGCCTCCAAACATTGGAAAAGTAACGAGACAGCAGGACCTGGATCAGTTGAAAATGAGAGGTACAGCTGAGTATCATCAGCATATGGTGACATCGCACCCCGAACTCTCTCACGATCTCCCCCAGGGGCTGCATATACACATTAAATAATAGTGGAGACAAGATCGAACCCTGCAGAATGCCACAGGTCAAGGCCCGGGGGCTTGATGCTTTAGCCCCCAACACCACTCGCTGGCTTCTCCCCAAGAGGAATGAGTGGAACCACACAAGACAGTCCCGTCCAGAACCCCCAGGTCTCGCAGTCGTCTCAGAAGCAGCCCATGGTCCACGGTGTCAATGCGGCTGAGAGATCTAGCAGGATTAGAAATGTTGAACATCCTGCATCCATCTCCCGGCGAAGATCATCCACCAAGGCCACCAACGCCGTCTCAGTACCATAGCTGGGGCGGAACCCAGACTGAAAAGGGTCAAGGAAACCAATGCTGTCCAAATGCACCTGGAGCTGCAGTGCCACTGCCCATTCAATAACCTTCCCTAAAAAGCGAAGATTAGAGACGGGTTGGTAACTGGCGAGTGCATCCACATCCAAAGATGGTTTCTTCAGCAGGGGACGCATTACAGCCTCCTTGAGACTGGGTGACAATCTCCCCTGCTGAAGGGACGCGTTCAGTACCCTCGCCAGCACTGCCCCCAAAGTCTCCCTGGAGGCTTTCACCAACCAGGACGGGCATGGATCTAATTCACAACTAGTGGATCTAACAGACCCCAGGACATTCACTGCATCGGCTGGCATCACTTCCTGAAACTCATCCCAGAAAGATCGATCAGACTGTGCCTCCATAACCTCATGCCCCTCGCCTACTGCTTCCAATCCGGTGTCAGAGTTACTCTGGATCTGAGCGATCTTGTCTGCAAAGTAGGTGGCAGACTTCTCACAGCAGGCCTGGGACAAGTCCCCGTCCAGGCGGAGGGAGGCCGGACTGACCAGCCCCCGCACCACCCGGAACAGCTTCCGCTGGGCGCGACTTTGCAGACACTATGAAGGCAGCAAAGAATTCCTTCTTTGCTGTCCTCACAGCTTCAACATAGGACCGCAAATGGGTCCTATGGAGAAGTTGGTCAGATTCAGAGTGAGTTCGATGCCAGCATCACTCTAGTCTCCTACCTACCTGTTTTATACACCACAGCCCCTCAGTAAACCAAGGGGCCCTGCGGTGACGAGACAGAGGGAGAAGACGTCTCAGAGCCACCCTGTCGATTGCCTCCCCCAGCAAGGTGTTCCAATGCTGGACAAGATCATCGACAGAGTGACCGTCCAGGTCTAAGGTTAACTCCCTCAGAGCCTTCTGGAACCGCTGCGGTTCCATCAGCCTCCGAGGGCGGACCAACCTAACTGGTCCATTCCCCTTCTGGAGGTGGTGCGCTGAGATGCTGACCTGTAGGAGATAATGATCCGTCCATGACAAGGGCGTGACCCTCACATCCCCCACTAACGGATCACCCGCCTCAAGGACAGAGCAAAAGATCAGGTCGAGGATATGCCCCCCCCCACGTGGATCGGGCAGTTGACCACTTGGGACAACTCCATGAACTCACGCTCTGCTCCTACAAGGCCGGCGTCGGCTATAACATCAGCAAGGAGGGTATGAGAATTATTGGCACTTCAGGCCTCCCCTCCCTGTCATTTCCCTCCCAGTCTTCTTTCCCAGACCTCACACATCTAGAGCAGAGAGGGCCTTATGTACCCAAATGTGTGGAGGGCCTTAGCCTTCTACATTCACTTCCACTAAACTCCTGAGGAAGTCTGAGACACCTCAGGGTGATGAACTCTATTCATAGAGTTCATAAACTGTGATGATGGTGATGAACTCAATAGAGATTAACCCTATTCATCTCCTATGGGGGCAAGATTATTGGAGCACTAGTGTTTGTTCAGCGCCTGTCCAAGTAGATACTCCAGTGCATCCATCTGTGTTATCAACTAGTCTACTCCCACACAAGGGAGTAGGGCTTATTCTACCAGAGCCATGGCCACCATGATGGCCATCTTCAGACATATCCCTGTCCAAGAAATCTGTAGGGCAGCCACCTGGTCCTCCTCTGAAATACCCTAGACATTATGCATTAGACCTGGTACATAGGATGAATGCATCCTGGGAGGGCAGTACTAGCCCCCCTCTTTAATTAACCTCACTTTCCCCCCTCCTAATTCTCACTTATGGGACTGCTTTTAATCTCCCATAAGTGAAAATCATGGAGCTACTTGAAGAAGAAACCACAGTTACTTACCAGTAACGTTGGTTCTTTGAGAGGGCTCTGTGGATTCTCACTACCAGCTCACCTTCCCCTCCAGCTCAGAGATGCACATCGATCTCTGTCTGGGCTAGGAAGGAACTAAGTTGGAATGACTCCGCTCCTCCCCTTTATACGCCTAGCTCTCATGAGACTTCACGGGGAAAGAGAGAGGAGGGACGGAGACCTTCCGAAAGATTCCACTTCAGGAAGCCGCAGAGCACTGCAGAGAGAGACAAGCTCTTCCCAAGAACACCTGGCAAACAGGACGTGATCCTGTAAGTGAGAAGAATCCACGGAGCCCTCTAGAAGAACCAAGTTACTGGTAAGTAACCTTAGTTTGTAAAACTACTGCAGAGAAGTGGGTCTATGAGCATAATGTTCTTTTTAATGTATGTAATATATCTCAAACACAACATGTACATATGTTCTGCTGTGATAGTGCATGAGATTGTTTGTCACCTTGTGAGACTGCTGTTGAACCAAGAAAAATGGCAACGGTTCCATGCAATGCAAATACTTACCATGGTTTCTCTCCTGCTTCACAGGTACCTGGCTTATTGGATCTGTTCTTTTGTTCAAGATTTATGGTGTAGTCCTTTTTGAAGATGTGAAGCAATTTCAGTCTCCAATTGAAATGACAAGCAGGCCAGAAAGAACTTAGTTCTACAGCATAAATGGACAAGATAAATACATTTTCTTGTTTTCCTTATCATTAATATCTCAGGGTTCACAGGGTTGTTCTTTTCTTAATGGTTTTTGTGTCTGTAAAATCAGGGCAAAGGTGATGAAAAATGGGGGACCAGCAGATGTACAAAACTAACCACACAGCTAACAATGAGAGTTTATATTACCAACATCACCAAATGAATTCTCTCCCCACTTTAAGTGGAGGTTTAAATCAGAGCTATGGATCATCAGGCATGGACACGTCTCAGGATTCTCCTGTCTCCCCTCAGTTCCCCCAAGATTCAAGGGATAGTGTAGATTTGACTGTAGGGTCCAAAAGCCTTGGGTCAGTGGATCCTTCTAAACAAATTAGTTGGACTCATTCTAGCTCAGGGAACCACATCCCACCAAGGAACAACCAGAACGCCATGTGGAGCTCTGCCGGGCTGGGTGACTCTGCTGACGGCTACCAGTACGCCTATTCTCAAGCTAATGAAATTCGATCTCAGAAAATCACCAGTGGGGTTTTGCATAAACTGGACTCTTTTACCCAAGTATTTGCTAACCAGAACTTGAGAATTCAAGTCAACAACATGTCTCAGGTCATGCAAACTCAGTCATCAGCGATGGACAATGCGAATGATAGTGCACTCTGGCAGCTGCTGTCTCAGAAACCTGCTGTTGAGCAACAACCTGCGCAGAGGTATCAGCAGGTGCCACAGCAAGTGCATCAGGGCTTTGCAAATGCTCAACAGAAGCAACAAATGCAAGTCATGCAGCAGCAGCAACAGTTGTATTATGATTATCAACAACACTTATCCCAAATGCAGATGCATTCTACCATGCACCAAGGACAACCACACTTGCAGCATATGCAGCCTCAGCAGCTATTGCCACAGCAGCTGCAGCAGACTCAGTATTACATGCAGCAACAGCCCCAGCAAGGACAGCAGCGGCTCTCGATGCAAGAGATCCAGCAGCAGCAGCAGCAGAGACCGTGCCCAGTACAAATAGCTCAGTATTATCAAACACAACCTGTGATGCAACAGTTACAGACACCACAGCAGCAGATTCAAGTGCAGATTCCTCCCTATCACAGGGACCCTGACCAAAAGACTGCGCATGAAACACACCAGTACTCCCAGGATCAGGCTCATCCTGTGCAGCTTATACAGCTAGGAGCAGTGCCTCAGTACTTCTACCAAGATCAGCAGCAGCAGTATAGACACTTGTATCCACAGAGCTTTTTGCAGCAGCAAGAGGAAGATGCCAGTCAGCAAAAACAATACCAGAACAACAGTAGGTCTCAGACTCTGATGAACTCCAATATTGGCCTGCAGACCACAGAGGCAATAGAGGATGCGGCCCATCAGGAATTGAATTCTGTAGGTAATGCTGTCCCTCATCGACCTGTCATACCACCATCAGACATTCATGTAAATAGCAAAGGGCCCCAGCAACAGTCTCCAGATGCCATTTGGCCTCAGGTACGTAATGATTCCTCTTTCCGTACGGTTCTGATTGGAATGACAGCTGCTGTACAGAAATGAAATATCTGGAAGAGACTGTATAGACTAGGGTATGAGCAGCTGGCTGAGATAGGATGGTTCAAGGGACTGGTGATGGGGTTAGATCTAGGCTGGGTTGGCAGGTGTGGGTATTAGACTCCTCCCTTAGTGGCATTTCCTCAAGCCACCTCTCATATTCCTGGGCGAGGGAGGAAGAGCTGAGCCTTGGACCTAAGGAACCCTACAACAGCAGCAACTGAAAATTACCACTTTATGACTAAAGGCTGGCCTGTATCGAGCGAGTGTTGCAGTCATAGCTCATTTCCTGGTAGACAGGTATCCCCATCACACGCACAAATGTTATCAAAGCAATGCTGCAGAAATAGAATATTCTGCCTTGGAGGGTGGGTTGGACTAGATGACTCTGGAGGGACCCTTCCCCCTCTTCTCCCCCCCGCCCCCCCAAGCCCCTATGATTGTCCCAGCGTGGCATGAAGTGGCAGCCTCTCATCAGGCTGAATGAGCACGGAGGCCTCTCTGGGCATTGGGTGAGGGAGCTTTTGTTGCTGCTGTTTCCCACGGGCATCCACTTTGCAGATAAATACTAAAGTGCACTTTCTGGGGTGGTTAGTCCGTTCCTTTTTATCAACACTGCTTGCATTGGGAAAAAATGATCTAGAATAAAAAGTTGAGAAGATTTTCTCCGCATGTTAATATACTTTTTTAAAAAAATGTTGTTCTTTCCCCCTTCTCTCTTTGACAGCAGAGTCAACCGTCTGAGGGCAGACTACAGCCAGTTTCCCCTGAACAACAAAGGTATTACGAGTTTTATATGGATTTCTTAGTTGGGAAGATTGTTTCATGGTTAAATATGGCTGAGTTGTCCCATTTAAAAATAGTGCTTTAGGCTGCTTTTGGAAATTGTTGCATGAAGTCGCTGTTAAGATATTGTGCACAGTGGATGCGAAACTGAGCAAGCTCCCTAGCCATAAATTTAAATTACTTTGGAGTTTCTCTGTAACTTTAAAAATTAATAAAGACAGAGGGATGGTAAGCTTTTTAATGTTGATCTTACTTATGCAGTGGATCAATGGTATCACATTTTTCCTGTCGTTGGCAGCAGATGCCGACAATTATGCTTGTTTTCCATGAAGGTTCATCAGTGCTAGGAGGAGAACCACATGCAGACCCGAGTGGCGTTAGTAGGTTCCAGCCTAGAACAATTCTTGGTCCTGCACGTAGCTCCACGCTAGCTGATGAATCCTTGAATGGACCTCTCACGCTCCTGAGAAGACCATCAGCACACCCATTTGCTTTTCCAAGAGCAAAGGTCAACACTCTAGGCTAGGAGGTTCACTGCCGAGCCAAACCTAGGTCCCTCTGTCAAAGTCTTAGATGTGAGGCCAATTCTCACAACGTCCCTTACCACCTGGTTGCTCTTGACCCCTTGGAGATGCAGAAGCTGTGCTTGTGGAACTTCACCTACTGCATCAAGACTGGCCTGAGTCACAAAGAGGCCCTCTTCTAAAGGGCACCCACACCACTTGTAGAGTGTACAGAGGAGCCGTTTAGAATCAGGAAGGCTAGGAGGAGCACCATGCTGCCTCTCCAGTTGTGCTGTGCCTGTAGGCTAGCAATGGTGTGAGCCCCAGAAAGAACCCCATTGCACCAGACTCCTCTTCCAGAAAGCTCTTCCTCTTACAGTTGCTGGGCCTAGCGGGACTCAAGCATGCTCTGTAGCAGCCCTCTACCTGATTCCTCCAGGGTAATGAATGCAATGTTTCAGTGTCCTAGCTGTCTTGGCCCACACACCCCTTCTAAAAAAATCCTTTATATTCCCAAAGTACATCAATAGAACAACTAACAAATTTACATCACCACAGAGAACATACTGTAATCAGGGACTGGTGTTCACCGCATTTTCCCCATTGGCAGCAATGGAGAAAACACAGCCATCATGAGTCCCTGACTGTAATAATTGCTACAGTGAGCCCTGGCAGAAAACCCAGTTCTCAGCAAAAGCTAGAGATTGTTTTACTTTTCATATTGGAAACACATTTTGAGAGAGAGATATTTTTTTTGTGGGCCACCTGCCCTCACGTTCAGTTTGAGCTTTAATGCTCTCTTTAATGGCTATTTCACGTATCTGCCAGAGAGTAGTTTTCGATATATTTCACTTACCATTTAATTATCAGTTACTTGGAAATCTGCAGATTAAGAAGAGGCAACGTACAGTTGTCTGGCAAAATGATCTCCTCTTTGCTGTCTCCTGTTCAAATAATAGTGTCCAAAATCAAGGAGTGTTGACTGAGAGAGCTGACATGAAGAGCCGGTTAACGTGCTTGATTTGCCTGAAGGAGTTTAAGAGCTTGCCTGCCCTGAATGGCCATATGAGATCGCACGGAGGAGTGAGAGCATCTCCCATCCTTAAACAGGTAGCAGTTCTTGTATATTGTATTTGACCCTCTTTTTTCATGCTGATGTTGGCTGCTTGCTTTGCTTTGCTGTCAAAAAGTTATGTATTTTCCAGTTTTGTTTCAAATATGCTATGTAACATATAGAAAAGAATGGAAGGGTTTTTCTCCTCTGATTTTTTAAAATACTATTTTACAAATATCAGGGATGTCAAGTACAGTCCTCAACAACAAAACAAAACGGAAAGTCATCTTTGGATGATGCATATTGGAAACTTTTTCTCAGGCCTTAAATGATTGGTAGGAATGCTGGATTTTTACCACAGAGATTCCTCCCAAGTGTTTTAGCTGAGTAGTTGTAAGCAAAACTGTTTCCAGTAGTTTAAGCAGTCTTCTCCTCACCCCCTCAGTTAACCAGATTTCACTTTGGTGTCTCTGATGGCATAATCCAACTAGCTCTTTAGTTGCCTATGATACTGCAGAGTTAACAGAACATGAATGGATAATAGAGGAAAAACCAACTTTGATCGCCTTACTGCATCATAAAAAAAGTAAAGAAAGGCCATAAACCCTAACCTTTCCTTTTAGAAGGGCTATTCCTATTGTGGGGCTGTTTATTGCTTCAGCCAAAATCTAGTCTATCTGGACAGTTTTATTTGGTGCAAACATGTACTGCTAAAAATATGTTTGTTGTTTGTGTTGCATGAGGGCTGTTTCTTCCCCGGCCCCCAAGCACATTGTTGTGCTACTTTTCTAGTCTCTAAGTCTGCTAGGAACCCTCTCTGACTGAGGCTGAAAGCCTGTAATTGTCTGTACAGGATGAAGGAGAGAAACCACCACAACAGCAGCCGCCGCCTAAAGAGGTGGATAGTCTCACGCAAATCGTCATGCCTGTCTCTGTCCCTGTAAAGCTTGTGTCGCCTGAGCCCAGTGCCCAGGCTACTGAGGACAGTACCACAGTCAAAGACAAGCCTGCCAACACTGTATCAGACGACGAGATGCCAGTTCTTGTGAGGATGACTTACTCTCCGCCATGCTCCCCCAAAGTGGCCACCCCCTGCTCATCTGTGAGTGCTGCCTTTCTCGCCTCTATCTGTGCCCTGATGCTCAATAAATCCCTTTGCTTTTTAGTGCAGCTATATCTCTCAAATATTGTACCTGCAGTCTGCAACATGGAATATATTGGACTAGCATGGATCAGTCCTAGGAAACCAAACAGAAGGCCTCCAATATCTCATCAGTTACTCCTCTTCACCTTTCAAGAAATATTAATTCTATCTTTTGCTGGGGGAATCAATGGACAGAAACTAAAGCAAAGGGATTTATTGCCTTTCACTGATTTTTTTTTTTCTTTCTTGTTTGTGCTTATTTGTTTACTTTGTTGCTTATATGCAGCAGATTAATTTCTTCTTGTTTAAGAAAAATCGTATTTATATATATATATATTTTCTGTTGTGGGTAAATTAGCACCATGCATTTAACTACCAAAGGCTGGATGTTTGTTTATTTATATTTTTTATTTATTTATATTTCTTAGCTGCCCCCTCATGCCCATGGCATCTTGGGGCTGCTTACAACATAAAAAAAAGCAATAATTTAAAACAACAATAGAACACAAAAATTAAAACATCTAAAATCCCTTCTAAAAAACAGGCACCCCTCCCCAATTTATTTTTATCCCAACCCACCCTCCCCTCCTCCGAAGGCCTGGGAGAACAGCCAGGTTTTGCAGGGCCGGTGGAAGGCCAACATACTTGGGGCCAACATGCTGCTACACAGAGTTGGACTGGTCACAGAGATCCACAGTGTTGTTATTATTATTATTATTATTAAACATTTATAAAGCGCCAGTTGCAAAACCTGGCACTGTACAGAACATACAATCAGATGCGGTCCCTGCCTGTGGCTTACAATCTAAAAGACAAGGAGGGGGAGACAAGGAGAGGGGACAGTGGGAGAGACATGGGAGAAGACAAACAAACATTCAG
>QEPC01000373.1:1834930-1849734 GCA_003113815.1 Sphenodon punctatus
AGGGTAGGCTTTTTGAGGATGGGGGAGACAGTGGCATGTTTGAAGGCAGAGGGGAAGGAGCCTGTGGAAAGGGAGAGATTGATGACATGTAGAAGGGGG
The DNA here is from genome assembly GCA_003113815.1 of Sphenodon punctatus. Lineage (NCBI taxonomy): Eukaryota > Metazoa > Chordata > Lepidosauria > Sphenodontia > Sphenodontidae > Sphenodon > Sphenodon punctatus. Next base: position 1,835,030 of record QEPC01000373.1, read on the forward strand.
GGAGCGACAGTGGGAGCAATAGAGGTCAGGAGGCGGGAGGGGATCGGGTCAAGGGGGCAGGTGGAGGGGTTTGATGAAGAGAGAAGAGCGGAGATTTCCTGGAGAGAGGCAGGAGGGAAGGATGTGAGGAGGGAGGGGGGTTTAATTTTGTTGTTGTATTTAATGTTGTATTTAATTTAATTAATTTATGGCCAGCAATGTCCCTTCTGCTGAACAGTTGTGATTAGAAATGGGTCCCTGCCCGCAAGGGGCTTACAGTCTGGGCAAAGGAGGGGAGACAAGGTGAGGGGGGACGTAGGGAGAGTCAGGGATACTTTTGAGAAGTTGCAGGTGCAGATGTTTAGCTCTTCTAAAAGAAAGAGATTGTCTACTGTCGGAGATAGGATGCTGGGCTTGATGGACCTTTGGTCTGACCCAGCATGGCACTACTTATGTTCTTACGTTCTTATATAGCTTAGATAGAAGGGTAGGAGGTGGATCCTGGAGGGTCAGACAATAAGAGGCTTAAATGAGCAGTGTGGTGAAGAGCTAGGCAAAATCTCCTGGAAGAGGGAGGCGTTTTAAGGAGGGAACTGAAGTTTGGGAGGGAGGGAGCAGGGCATCTGCATTCAGGGAGGGAGTGCCAAGCATAGGGGGCAACACAGGGGAAGGGGCGAAGATAGTTTAGGGAGCAGGAGACTTTCGAGTGGGTGAGGGCAGTGGCAGAGGAGGAGCCAAGTTCCTGAATGAGAACGTAGAGGGTATTGAGGGCAGAATGATAGGCAGAAACAAGGCCATGAAGAGCCTTGGAGGTAAGATAAGGAGTTTGTGCCGGATGCAAAGGGAGAGAGGAAGCCAGTGGAAAGAACAGAGGAGTGGTGGTCGGGTTTTGGCTTTCTTTTCCCTAAGAACACATCTTAACTAGGCTTTTAAACTTTGTGATTTCTCAAATCCTGAAGGCCAAGTGATTTCTGGCTAGTGTTTTGTGTGTTTGTTTTATTCCATAAGGATTAAATCTTCTGATATTAAAGTAGTAACACGTTGGATGTAGATAACTAGAGGGTTTAGAGTGCATTCACAATTTCTCCACACCCATGCCAAGGAGACGGGTCCCTGCCCCAGGGGGCTTACACTCTAGCTGGGCAACTCGACAGATAACAGCACTCGCCTGATCTGCCCACAGCTTCCCTGGGCTCTTTCCATGTTGCATTAACTGTTTGGTAGCCAGAATGCAGGGCAATTGCTCTATTTTTTTCTCTAGGCCAGCTGTCCTGGATTTGACTGTCCTGGATTTGACTCATGGTCAGTCCACTACACAAATGCAAGAGAATAGCTGCTTGGATCTTGTAACATGAGTAAGAGCTCTTAGCCATGCACTGAAGTGACTATTCAGTTAAAGCTTTAGCACACTGAATTGGCTGCCTTTTTTCTAGTGCAGCAGAAATAGCTGCCATGGTTTCATGACTGCTTTCTATGTGCACTCACCAAGGAATTGTGGGAGGCACAAAGAGGACTGGGTGTTTAGGAATTGGGACATGTCCCCTAAGGTAGAGTTTCATAGGTGCCTCATTTCCTCTTAACTTTCACTTGGATGTGCCACTTACACCTTTTGAATACCTACCCCCAGGAATTAAAAGAAGCCGTTATTGTTACTTTTAATCTATGAGATAGCAGACCAGCTTGAGAACATCCATTTTCAGTGATATGTGACAGTGTATTTCACTACTTAACTATAAACTCCCTCCTCCTCCTCCTTTTTGGCTAGTGGAGTCAATTGCTAATTTACACCCTCTGTAGTAATACTCCCCCCCCCCCCTTTAGTAATACTCCCCATCACTCAGCTGAGAGCTCAGTTGTGTAGTTTCTCCCTTCTACTTGTAGCCCCCTGGGAATGGGAGTACAGCCTTGCTGAGGCCTCAAACTATATGATGCTTTTTGTGTAGGAGATCCCTTCAGGACAGTTTTTTACTTGTGTGCACATGTGTTTACAACGGGCTTGTCCTCAGGAGCATACTGTAAAGAAGGTAATAACTCCACAGCAAGTTTCCCTGGCATAACTACCTCCCCTGGTCTTTAGTGACACAAGCCGGGAGCACGAGGAGTTAAATAGCTCTTTCCTCTCCCCTGATCTTCCTCCTTGGAAACTTTTCAGGGAACTGCCAGCAGGGGGACCTAGAATAACAAGCAGACAGTGGATGTTAACAGACAAGGCAGTAGCTCAAAATAGCCCACATCAGATGGGTGACTGCCTGCCCATTTATTAGGTGGCCGCTAGATGCTCACTCGCACCCACCACTGCTCTTCCCCACAGCCCCTGCTCATCGTGTCGTCCTGGTGAATGTGGAGCCCACCATAAGGCAGGCAAATGACCACCCGTGTAGCTGCCTCCTGTCTGTTAGGGTGCACAGCCTCTGCACGTGTCCAGGTCCGCCAGGACCATAGAGCCTCAGGTGAAGCACCTAGAGCGGTCCAGGGAGAAAGCGCTCCCTCCACTCTTGCTCTCACAGGCACAGCTGTGCCTGTTTACTTTCACTTTTTGGAGCCAGTAGCTGGGCGTGCAAATGAGGAGGTAGATATCTAGCTGGCCGCTTTTGAGTTCATTCACTAGGAATGTGCACGCACACATTCTCATTGTGTTTGCTAGTTATACGTACACAATTGTACACACAACTCCAAAAACTAGGATCTCTGTATTTTGCATCAACGACCCGAGTGCCAACACAGGGGAGTAATTGTACCAATTAGAAATTGAGAAGATTTACTTCATTTCTTCATCAACAATAATTGTTTTGTTTAAAATCGCATTGTGCTTTAAGCCTTCTATAAAAAAGAGTCACAAAGATTTTTAGGATCAGAAAGAAAAGAAACTACTTTGGGGGCAAGTGCTGCAACAGCACAACACAATTTTAATGAGTCAAACAGGCAGCACAGCAAATGATGGTCTCGAACTGGAGGACGACAGATTGAGGTTAAAAATTAGGAAGAATTTCCGAACCATGAGAATACTCAAGTAGTGGAACAAATGACTAGAGGAGTTTTGGAATATCCATTCTTGGAAGGGGGTGAGGGATTAAATAAACTTGAAAGACATGTGTCAGATAGTCCTGCTTCAGGACAGGAGATGGACCACATGATCTTTTAAAGTTCTTTCCAGCTTTAGGATTCTTTGTGTCCCAGTGTTGGACCTATAATTATTTTAAGGTACTGCAGACTGAAAACAGTCCTGGGATCTGAGCATTGCTCTTAAGAGCTTCAGGAATTTTAGAGAACTGATTAAAATATGGAGCCGTTGACACGTGGCATCATAGATTTAATATTCAGCATAACTATTTTTCAAAAGTGTCATATGGCATGATCAAGATTAAGGAAAAGTTAAGCAGCTATAGTAGCATAAGGAGAAGGGAATTGTAGGAGGTAATTGCTCCATTTTATTGCAAGCCTTTCTGGTTTACAATCTAGTAGTTCCGTGCAGCAAGCACCCAAACTAACAAAGCCTGGTTTCTTAAGAGGGTGGAGGGGACATAGTTCAATGTAATTCAGTTGGATTTTTGGCTACTAAAGGGCGATATCTCCCTTCCAGATCCATCCACTGTTACAAATTTTGGGTCTCTGCTTACCTTTGGGCCTCTGCCCTTCTACCAAATTTGGCTGGAATTGGCCTAAGGGGAACCAAAGGTTACTACGTGAGAGGTGTGCACACAGATAGATACACACACTCTAGAACCCTGCTTGGGCTAGAAATGTGGCCCTGAAGTGAGCCTAATCCCTACTTTGGGCCTGATCTGAGCCCAAACCCAATGCAGCCAGGCTCTTCTGAGCTCACACCTGGTGTGCCTGGGGTGGCCCTGCCCTCCATGGAGCATCATGGCATCACAGGGCTGCATCAGATAAAGGCCTTTGCAAAGTGCCCCCCCCCCCTTTTGTGTTCAGTGACATCACAACAGTTTGTAGGGAAGGAGCCTAGACAGCACTGCTGTCCTGTGTGGAGCTCTGTGTCTCAGGGCTTCAGTAAGACTACTCTGGAGTAAGTTGTTTACAGATCACGACCTAAGAAAATACAGTTGGAAGGAAGAAGTAAGGTAGCCATCAGATCTCAGCTGCAGTTCTTGATTTCTCCCACTTTTCTTTCCTTTCCTTTCTTTTCTCTGGGAGCACTGGATGCTAACCATAAGGTCTGACTTTTGATGCTACAATACGCAGTTACCTGTGATTTTCACTGCTGTTAATATTCTATCCTCTTTTAATGATGTGCCTTTCTGCAGATTAGAACCCCTGTAAATATTAGATCTTTGAAGAAAGAATCTCCATGTGTTGGATAGAATGACCACATTCCTAAGCACGTTTGCTTGCTCATAAGTTCCATTGATTTCAGTGGGCACCGCTTCCTCATGGGAAAGTGTGTTTAGGATTGTGGTCCATGAGCTAGCAGAGAGCATAGGACCCATTTAATAGAAAATATTTTTACAAGCTGGAATGTTTTAGTAGGAAGGATGAATGATGACAGTTCCTACAGCATAGTTTTTGTTGGGGTAATATATTTCTCAAAAGCCACCCAGGGAGTTAAGATATTTACAGCAATAATTTACTTTAATATATTAGTAATAGTAACCAGATAATAGCTAAATTCTGCATATGGCAAAATTATGCTAGAGCTGCTAACTTTACATTTTTTCTGCAGTTTCTCAACCCCCACTCCTAGTTTTTTGCATGAGACCTAGAATGTAAGCACCTCAGAGTAATATATATTTAAAAGTAAATATGCCCACCCTCTTTCTACATTCTTAGATAAAGCTGCCTCAGCATTTGCCTAGATTTCAAACCTGTATAGCACAACTTGCCGTCACTTTGGAAAGTCTCTAGTAAAATGGCTCTAAATATCTTTTAGCATCTCGTTCAGTACTGCGTCCTCCCCAGTTATTGGTCATCTCCTGCCATTATCGCTGCCTAGAGAGAAGAGGAGATGATTTCCTTGCAGTTGGATTCCACAGATGGGAATGTAGTGATAAGAAGCAAAGAATTTGAATTTATTACATTCCGCCTCTGTCCCCTTTCACTGACACTGCAGTTTATCTCACTGAGCTCAAAATGTATCCCTCCTAGTAAAGCCAAGGACATGTGCAGGAAGCCATTTCAAAGAAAAGTTCTAGTAGACTCAGGTTGTGGTGGGAGAATGGGACAACTCTCAGCCATCCCGTATGCGTTGATTGTAATGGGAAATGGTGGCTGTTTTAGCTTCTTTGTGTGTCCATAGAAAGCCTAAGAGAATCCAGTTGTCTTTGCCTCACCAAGCGTTATCCGTTTCATGCATGCCTCTCCCCATGACTTCAATAGTTTTGATGAGGTGATAATATATATCACCTGTATCTGTTTAATCCTTTCTTGATCTCTGACGCTGTTACCAAGGTTGCCAGTTAGTGCCTGTTGTGGTGGTGGATTTTTTTTCTTGAGGTTGCCTGTTCTTTCAAAAACTCGACTGAGACAATTACTCTTATACCTAATTCTTAATGTGAGGTCATTGCAAACAAAACATCAGCCATCCGCTGACCTCGTATGCATTACAGAGACCTGGCTGGATGAGACATCTGGGCCTATATTATCCGAGATGGTACCAGCCAGGTACTGAGTGCAGCATCAGTGTAGGATCAGGGGCTTCGGGGTGGGGCAGTGTGACTGTTATCGGTAAAGAAACCTTGATCTTCCAAAGGTATCCAATGCCTGGCTCTCCCAACACAGGGTGTGTCCACCTTGTGTTGGAATTGGCATGGGATATATCGGGGATTCTGCTGGTGTACTGGCCACCCTGCTGCACAGCAGTCACCCTGATCAAGCTGACTGAGTTGGTCTCAGAGGTGGTCTTGAAGTCACTTCAACGTATGTGCTGGCATCAACCTTTTGGGGCCACAACAGGACTTCATGGCCTCCATGACAACCATGGGTCTATCCCAGATTATATCTGGCCTGACACATGAGGTGGACACACGTTGAATCTGATATTTTGTACCAACCTGGAGACGAGGGTTCTGATTATTGGGGGTGTTGTAATAACACCGTTGTCATGGTCAGACCATTACCTTTTGAAGGCCTGGTTCCCCACCCTCCTAGGTTGTGAACCAGTAGCAGTGGCAGCTGGTGGGTTTTGAGGTTGGTAAGGCAATAAAGACAGCTGGCCTGTTGGTGGCTTTGCTGCCGGCAGGCCGGCGAAGCCTTATGGCTGGCAGAGCTCTAGGGTGGGGCTTGTCCATTGTAGGCAGAGCCTCCAAAAATCCAGCAACTAGGAGTTATCAGCGTTAATATCTGATGGACAGAACATTAGTTAACACTAGGAACTCCTTGCTGCTGAGTAAAACCCTGCCACTTGGAGACAGAGAGAACCCTTCTACTAGCATCTCTTCCATTCAGTGGATGGGACTCCAGTAGGACGACTCTCTCTCTCTGTCCAACAGTGGTAGTGTCATAGCAGGATAAAAAAACCTGATCACATGTTTAATACATACAAAACTCAGGGCCATAACAAAACAGCTTTGGTATCATTTTAATCCTCGTGAAACACTGAGCAAAATGAGGTAAGAAAAACAATGAGTCACCTTAATTTATGCAGGCAGCTTATATTCACAGCTTAAAACGTCGGTTTCAGCAAAGCTGCACACTCAAACCATTTGCACAAGCCTGCCCAGGTTCAAAGCCCCGAAAGGCATCCAGGGACCCCCAAAGACAACAGCAAAACGAACACTCCACGTCATCAAGTGAACAAAGCCCACATTCCAACTGATCTTGAACCAACCAACTTTATTCCCAGGGCCCTATACACAGATCTATAAAAGCCACACATGAACCAGAAACAAACCTATAATGAGTCAACTTAATTTAGGCAGGCAGGTTATATTCACGGCTTAAAACGTCAGTTTCAGCAAAGCTGCACACTCAATCCATTTGCACAAGCCTGCCTAGGTTCAAAGTCCCGAAAGGCATCCAGGGACCCCCAAAGACAGCAGCAAAACAAACGCTCCATGTCATCAGGTGAACAAAACCCACATTCTAACTCCCCCACTGTGTCCCGAAGTGACCCCACCATGTCCCCAAGTGGCTCCCACTCCCCAGTGTTCCCCCCTTCCCCCGTGTGTCCCCAACTGACCCCACTCCCCAGTTAACTCCCTGTGTGTCCCAACTGATCCTACTCTCCAGTTAACCCCCATGTGTCCCCATCACCTTCCTGCACCCCAAACCCCTCCACTTCCTGCACTCCAGTCCCTCAGCACCCCAGCACAGCTACCCGAAGCACCCCCTACCTGCACCCCAAACTCCTCCACACACCTCCTCCAACCCCACATCCCCAATCTCTCTCCACCCCCCACCCCACCCACACACACAAACCAGAAAAAGCACATGGCTAGCAGGGGTCTGGACATGCTTGTTGCTGTAACCTTCACAGAAAAATCCAAACTCAAGAAGCAAAACCATCAATTGTACCTACAGCCTTCCCCCCCTCCCCTCCCCCAGGGTGGGGAGGGATTGAAGAGAACAAAGATTAAAAGCACAAGCAAACAAACAATTCTCAGGAGATCAGGGCAGAGGATTTTTTTCAAACCTTACCACGTTTCTGAAAGGATGAGACCTCCTGTTCACATTCTAGTCTGTCTGACTCTCATCTCTTCCCCCTCTCCTCTAGTGAGCCTAGCGGGAGGAGCAGGGAAGAGTCAGCTCTTTTCCCCCCCTTCTCCCACTCTGATAGAGGAGGGGCCAGGGGGAGAAAATGAGGTGGCCAGAACGTTTTGAAAAGACGCCCCAAACCTTGCTGATTGGCTGGATTTCTCCATAGGAACCCAGCCAAGGAACACATGGCACCTCCTCCACTCCATCCCCAATCCCCCAGAAAGCAGTGCATGTCTGGGTTGACGCCTAGCGCATGCTTTCTGAGGGTTTGGGAGACATTCTCTAAGTCCCCACCTCCCTTTAGCTCTCTGGCCAATGTGTGGAAAGCTAGAGGGAGGGGGGAGCAGCCCAGCATGAGGAGGATGATTGACTCCCCTCCCCCTCCTCCAGTTGCAGAGTTCTCTCCCTGCAGGGTTGTTTACATATGACTCATCCTGCAGGAGGAGAGTTACAATGTAATTAGAACCTGGGACAAGAGGGGAAATTGACCATGCTGCCTCTGGATCAGCTGAGGAGGAGCTTCTGGCTCCCCAGAAAGATCCATTAGATCAGCTGAGGAGGAGCTTCTGGCTCCCCAGAAAGATCCATTAGATCCATGCCTGTCCTGGCTGGTTAAGGCTAGCCGGGAGACACTGGGGCCGCTGCTGGTGGGGATAGTCAACGCCTCCCTTGGGGAGGACTGGGTGCCAGACTGCCTCAAGGAGGCAGTGGTGTGGCCCCTGCTCAAGAAGCCATCCTTGGACGTTGGTGTCCTGACCAGCTATCAGCCGGTCTCTAACTTTCCCTTTTTAGGGAAGGTTATTGAACGGGTGGTGGCTTGGCAGCTTTGTAAGCATTTGGACCGTGTCACTTTCCTTGATCCCTCGCAGTCTGGCTTCCGTCCGGTTTATGGCATGGAGACTGCGCTTGTGGCCTTGGTCGACGACCTCTCCCATGAGTTGGACCAGGGTCGTTTGACCCTGTTGATCCGGTTAGATTTCTTGGCTGCGTTTGATACCGTTGATCATGAGTTGTTGGTGACTTAGCTGAGGGACCGGGATTAGTGGGACTGTTCTTGAATGGTTCCGCTCTTTCCTGGCTGGGAGAACCCAGTGTGTGGTGCTGGGGGAGTTTTCATCTCCCCCCCCCCCCCCTTCCAGGGCCTCGCATGTGGGGTTCCACATGGTTCCATTCTATCCCCTCTCTTGTTCAATGTGTATATGCAGCCTTTGGGGGAGGTTGTCAGGGAGTTTGGTGTGAGATGTCATCAATATGCTGATGACACCCAGCTATATCTCACATTTTCATCTGACACAGGCCTGGCAGTCTCGGTGCTTACCTGCTGTTTGTCAGCTGTGGGGGATTGGATGAGGGCAAGCCACCTGAAATTAAATCTTGACAAGACGGAGGTGATGGTTGTGGGGAGGGCCGAGGGAGTGGTGGCCCCCATCATTGATGGGGTCCATCCTCCCCTGGTTTCTCAGGTCAAGAGTCTGGGGGTGCTCCTGGACCCACAGCTCCGCCTCGATGCCCAGGTAGCGGCTGTGGCGAAGAGGGCATTTTGCCAGTTACATCTGGTATGTCAGCTTAGGCCGTATGTCTTGGACTCTGATCTGGCCACAGTCATTCATGCTTTTATTCCCTCGAGACTGGACTATTGTAACACGCTCTACGTGGGGCTACTCTTGGTGCTGGTTTGGAAGCTGTAGCTGGTGCAGAATGCGGTGGCCCGTCTCGACTGGGACAGGCCGATGCGAGCACCTTACACCGGTGCTTCGCTCTCTGCACTGGCTGCCGATAGTTTTCCAGGCCCAATTCAAGGTGTTGGTGTTGACCTTTATGGCCCTAAACAGCTTGGGCCCCACCTATCTGCAGGACTGCCTCACCCTCCAGGACCTGGATTGGCCTCTGTGGTTGGCCAGGGGCAACCTCCTCAGGGTCCTCCGGGTTTCTACCATGAGGAGGGTGTTCTCTGTGGCTGCGCCACAGCTGTGGCACTCACTCCCGTTAGAGGTCCGCTTGATTACTGACCTCCCCTCTTTCTGCAGGCCTTTATCGAGTGAGATGGGGTGGGTGGGGTGGGTGGGTATGGGTTTTTTTAGGCTGTTCTAATTATAGTTTTATTGTATGTTTTTAAAATGTTAGCTGCCCTGAGATGTCTGAGGCAGGAGGGGGCGGCATATAAGTTTTAATATAAATAAATAAAAATAAATCATATAAATAAATGGCTTGGGCCCACCTATCTGAAAGCCGGCCTCTCCTTCCATGCTCCACTGTGACCCCTGTGATTGGCTGGGAGCGCCCTCAGTCTTGTCCGTCTGACAAGGGCCCACCCACAGAGCGTTGTTCTTGGTTGCTGTCCCAGTACTATAGAGCTGCCTTCCCCCAGACGTCCACCCAAGTGTGAGCATATTCCAGAGGAGGTGGAAACCATTTTTTTTGTCAAAGCATTTGACAGGCGGGGATAGAGGTTGGGTGGGTGGGTTTATGGGGTGAGGGTAGGGATTTTTAGGGGATTATTGTATTGTCTTGTATTTTTACTGTTCTTTTTGTGCTTAAACTGCCCTGAGCTTTTGGGAGAAAGCGGAATATAAATAAATAGGTCTCTGACATCCCATCAGTTTGACCCTATTATTCAGGGTCCCCTTCTCCCCTTAAGTAAAGCATGTGTACTTGTGCTGTATCAATTTAATGAATCTATCGCTGTCTCTCCCTATGTTCCCTTCTCCCTTGTCTCCCCTCTCTTCTCCAGTCTAGATTGTAAGCCCCCTGGGGCAGAGACCTGTCTCTGATTAATGACTGTTTAGTGCCAAGCAAATTGCTGGGACTATATAAGTATGTAATAACAACAAATGTTTATGCTACTCAGGGTTGGGGGAATTTCTATATAATGTAAACCAAATTCATCATAGCTTAATATTTTAATACTATACACTTTTATTTAGGAGCTTAACAGAAAACCCCATCAAAGTGTTGCAAAATCTGAAGGAAACGTCAAGCCTCTGCAGGACAAGAAGAAATACCGGCATAGGCCTGAGCCTCTCTTCATACCTCCTCCTTCCTTCAACCTCACTGCATCCTACTCGGGAGCTACGCTGTATCAAAGCCAACTTCGTTCTCCCCGCATCCTAGGAGACCACCTGCTAGACAGGACCCATGAGCTTCCTCCCTACACACCACCCCCTATGCTTAGCCCAGTGCGGCTGGGATCGGGTCTCTTCAGCAGTGTCATGGCATCATCTCACAGCGTACCTCACCCCCAGCTACCACTCACTCCTTTAACGCCCACTCCCCGAGTGCTCTTGTGTCTATCAAGTAGGTATTTCACGTAATGTGCATCTCACTCAGAGTCACAAATCACAGCTCATAAACTATATTATTGCACTAAGCTATGTTCTGTGCATGCTTTCTGTTTTGAAATATCCGTCTTAGAAACAAGGCAATACATATTTATACTTATTTTTCCAGTATAACAGAGTGTTCTTTTTCAGTCCTGTGTATGTCTGCCTCTCTGCTAAACTCAGTAAGAGTGAGGTTAAAGCCACAGAACATGCAAGATACATAACCAAAATGTCTACTTGAAAGATCAAAGGACACTTATTTAGAAGAAAACCAATGTTGTAACTAGCATTGGAGGCCATTGAAATGGAGGCAGGAAGGGGAGGGGGGATGACTTGCTTGGGGGGATGGTTGTCATGAAGCTTGAAACATTCAGGGGTACAAAAAGAAAAATTCACAGCAAAAAAGTAAAAGCCACAAAATGTGTATTTCAAGACCCTTTTAGTCAGCTAAATCTAACGTTCTGTATTTCCATAAAATGGGAGTAGGAGGACAGGAACGTAGCTTGAAGCAGCAGAAAAAGAGCAAGAAAATGCTACCTAAAAATAATTATCTCCGTATATGTAGAAAAACTATTCTTCTTTCTGTTTCAGATAATATTGATGGAGGCAGCTTTCCAGTGACTCCAGGGCCTGGAGAACAGACCGTTGACATACAACCGTAAGAAAGAGTTCATCATTGTGTTCGTACTGTAAAACCTAGTGGATGTGACTCATCCTACCTCATCTAGAGAATGTGTTCTTGTGCATTGGGAGCTGCTTAAATTACACTATCCGACTTGGTTTGCTAGGCAACACACTGGGCCTGGATGCACTTAGAGCTAACCTGGTGCAAATCCAGTGGCTCTGGTTCCTAAAGGCATAGTGCAGTGTAGAGATAGGTTACTGCAGCACAGAGTCACCAGAGCTCCCCTTGCACAGGTGAGAATCACAAAGGACAATATGAGCCCAAAGGGGTGGGTGGAATGGGGTTCAGTGCCTGGAGGAAGCCCCATGGGAGATCACTGATCAGTAATACACAGGTGGCGCACACAGATACGCTGCCCATTCTTTACATGCGACACTGCCATTGAGCTAGCCTAGTGCTTGATCAGGAACAGTTTCTGGATGAACAGCTGATAGAAGGTGGATCCAAGTAAAACACAAGTTGTGCTGATTGACTGAGAAAAGAATTTGGAGATTTTACAATCACACTGCAGTCTCCATTATTATTATTATTATTATTATTATTATTATTATTATTTATTATAAACATTTATATAGCGCCAGTAGTGAGACCTGGTGCTGTACAGAACATAGAAATAGACGCAGTCCCTGCCTGTGGCTTACAATCTAAAAAACAAGGAGGGGAAGACAGGGAGAGGGGACAGTGAGAGAGACAGAGGAGAAGACCAACAAACAACAAACATTCAAGCGAATGCGAAGTCTCAGGTGTGTGTGCTTGACTTGGTTACAATCAGGTTGGTTGCAGCAGTCTGCAGAGGAGGGCAGACAGTAAGTATATGGGGAACGACTAGCAGGCATTGGGAAAGGCGGCGAGGAAAAAGTGGGTCTTGAGGAGGGATTTGAAGGAGCGGAGGGAGGGGGCAAGGCGGATGTGGGTAGGGAGGGAGTTCCAGGCATGGGGGGCAGCGAGGGAGAAGGGTCGAAGGCGGTTAGGTGAGCAGGAGAAACGAGGGAGAGTGAGGGAGGGGACAGAGGAAGAGCGGAGAGCACGTGCAGGAGTGCGTAGGGAGATTAGGTCTGAGAGGTAAGGGGGAGCTTGGTCGTGAAGTGTTTTGAACGTGAGTACCAGAAGTTTAAACAGGATACGTTCAGGAAGGGGGAGCCAGTGAAGAGAGAAGGAGAGGCTGCACATGGTTGAAGCGACGGGCAGAGTGAATGACCTTGGCAGCAGAGTTTTGGATTGCGATAAGGGAGGACAGGTGAGAGCGAGGGAGGCCAGCAAGGAGGAGGTTGATCCAGCTGATCAATTCAAGCTGCTCTTTAGAAGAGCCACCTGTTATCAGGGTCCTACCTATCAGGACAGTATCAACTTTTCTAGCTTGCCAGGCAATCTCACGCTGCCTACCTGAAGGGAAAATAATCTCCAAGATTCCATTCTGGGTCTCTTTCTGTCTGGGCCACTCTGCTGGGGTAAATTTGCTGTCAGTTAGTGCTAGTGGTAGTGTGGGAAGGGTTCCCACCAGATTTCCAGTAGCTTAACCCTTTTCTGATTTGCCAAGGAGAGGTGATAAGGAATACCTGTCTCTGAAATCTTAATCTGTTCCCTCCGTAAAGTGTTTTGTAGCTGAATTTCTTTTTTTCTTTTTTTTTTTTAAAAAGGCGGATTAATATTGGATCAAGATTCCAGGCAGAGATCCCTGAACTACAAAACAGATCATCCTTGGCGAAGGAAGTACACAAGGCAACTTTGGTTTGGAAACCCTGGCCAGAGCTGGAGAACAAAGCCTTCCAACAAAGAGGTAGTATGTTTTGCCATTCGAGCACCGTTGAGTGTGGGGTTTTTTCCCCTCAGAACACTATTTAGTTATTTATAATTATATTTGTATGCCGCCCCCTCCTGCTACAAGCATCTTGAGACAGCTAACAACATTTAAAACATATAATAAAATCCATTAAAATCGACATTTTTAACCCCACATTAAGATAACCCAACAATAAAACCCCACCCTAGCCCAACCCACCCATCCCAACTCCCTCGGCAAAGGCCTGGCGGAACAGCCAGGTCTTACGCTGTCTACAGAAAGAGGGGAGGTCAACAGCCAGGCGGACCTCCAACAGGAGGGAGTTCCACAGCTGCGGTGCGGCCACCGAGAATGCCCTCCTCATGGTCGAAACCCGGGAGACGTCAAGGAGGGCACCCCCAGCCGATGGCAGAGGTCGATCCAGGATCCGGAGGGTGAGGTGGTCCTGCAGGTAGGTGGGCCCATTCCAAGATGTATGGACCTTGTATGGGTTGCACGCATGCACGAGGGCAGAACATGCAGCTACCAAGCGCAGAACGTGTGCACACTGCATGCACACTAAACATAATGCATACATACTATGCGCACAACATGTGCATACCTTGGATTGCCTGATACAAAAATCATAACTTACTTTTAACCCTCATAACTATTTTTTCAACATGAGAAGGTTACAGATAGGCAATATATTTCAGTTGCTATATGTGAGAAAATGCAAGTAGCACAAAAAACATAATACAAGTATTCAGTAATTTATTCAATATACTCGGAATGAGACTCTTCCCTTTAGAACATAAGAAGTGCCTTACTGGGTCAGACCAATGGTCCATCTAAACCATCATCCTGTCTCCAACAGTGTTCAACTGTTCAACTTCAATTGCTTCAGAGAAGTGCACCGCAGATCATAATGTAGTGACCTATTTCCTGCTAACGGGCGGATTGGGAAATCAAAGTGGCCCGGGAAAATATAGTGTTATTTGCTCTGTGCCGGCGGCTTTGCCGCCGGGGCGCCAGAAATAAGCCAAGGGGGCATGGCTTGGGGCGGGCAGAGTGCACCAGATTTGGGGTCTATCGGAGCTGAGTCCCCAGACTCAGATCCTCAGCAGCCTGGCAGGGGTGAGCGGGAGGTTATGGGGGGATGGCAGGGGGGAGACTGCCACTGGGTGGGTACTGGCCCTCATTTCAGTGCTCTGGCTCCCCAAATCACTCCGTTTCAGTGCTCAGTGGCCCCCAACCAAAAAAATCACTCTGTCCCTTGCTATGCATCCTACAGTAAGGCTTCTTCATTCCT
>QEPC01000373.1:1851354-1923172 GCA_003113815.1 Sphenodon punctatus
ACAAGCCAGGCCCCCCACAATTCCCTCCAGGCCAGCCCCACCAGCCCCTGGTCCACCAGCCCCTGGCCCCATCAGCCCAGGCCGCCACACACCCCCACCCAAAAGAGACCCCAACTGGCCCCTCCCAAGCAGGCCCCTGGCAGGCCCCACCTGCTGCCCCGCAAGTTGCCTGCGCCGGTGTCTGCCGCTGCTCCTCCACACGCTCCTGCCGCTGCTCTGCTGCGCTCTCCATGAGAGTCCAGTGGAGTGAGTCACTGGCTCCTGCGCACACAACCCAGTTGTGAGAACGTTGGGAGCCATCTCGAAGAACCTTCTTTACAAGGTAGCAACCTTCTGATCAGCACATGGGCAGGAGCTGTTTGTAAACAAACAGCCTTATCTGCCAGCCCGATCGCTGTCCCAGCTACTAGGAGGGAGAGTCAGGTAAGCCCTCCCCCCTCCCTCCAACCCAACCCAACTCGACAGGGGTCAGGACCAACAATTTTTTTTTGTTTTTTGTAAAGAATAATTTAAAAAAAGACGGCTGAGCCAGCCCACCGGGAATCCTCCCGGTGCATTCAATGGCCAATCCGCCCCTGCCTGCTAATCATTCCCAGTTCCGACAGAAGCATCATCCCCTGATCAGTTTGACTAATAGCCATTTATGGGTCTCTCCTCTAAGGGGACAATCCACTGGCCCATGTACACTGCCTGCAGGCGCCGTGTGCAGGCCGGAACCTGCACACACAGCACAGCTACCTAGGGCCATGCTGCGCGCACGCACGTGTTCTGGCCTGTGGGTGGTACATACAGGCCGTTGGATCGTCCCCTAAGAATTGATGTATTCCTTTTTTGAATCTAGTTACACTATTGGTCTATTAGAGAATATTCTTTAGCAACATTCTCTACCAGTGAGTTCCACAGATTAATTGTGCGTTGAGTGAAAAACAACTTCCTTTTATTTGTTTTCTGGTTTTTTTAAGTTTGCTGCCCATTTATTTCACCTGTGTCTGCTAGTTCTATTATTTTGAGAAAGGGTCGATAACCCATTTATTTGCTTGCCACTATTCATGATTTTGTAAACTTCTGTCGTATTCCCCATCGGTTGTCTCTTCTCCAAGTTGAAGAGCCCTTGTACAAAAGCCATTTCACACCATTGCCAACCTTTTCTATATCTTTTTTCAGTTCTCCTATGTCCTTTTGGAAACAGGACAACCAGAACGTGTCACATTATTCAAGATGTGGGCGCACCATGGATTTATATAACAGAATTAGGATTTTTTTCCATTTTATTTTCCCTTCCTTTTCCATACTTCCTAGCATTCTGTTTGCACTTTTTGTCAATGCTGCGCATTGAGCTGATCTAACCTTAATAACTTCAAGAACTTTTTCTTGAGTGGTAACACTTGATTGTATATGTCAGGGGTGGGAAACCTCAGGCCCGGGGGCCAAATGCGGCTCTTGACAAAATTTTATGTGGCCCCTTTCCGGTGCCTGGATCCTGGCCCCTGGATCCATTCTCTACCCCCAAGCACTGAAAACCTGAGCTCATGATAATGGAGCAGAGAGGAGGGCATGCACACAAGGGTAGGGGGCAGATCCAAGACACAGATCCATGATCTGGGCCCTTCTTTTTCTTCAATAAACCCATTAAGCACCCCCAGCCTCTACGTGGCCCTTGGAGCTCATACTAATGTTCAGTGTGGCCCCCAGGACAGAAAAGGTTCCCCACCCCTGGTCTATGTAATGACTTTATATTATCCTTAGTGTTGCAGAGTGGTGGAAATATTTAACAATATTGCTTACTTGTCTCTGACAGTGGAAGACCTCATACATATGTCCTGTTCCAGTGTGTTACCCGGTGGAGGAACTAATTCAGAATATGCTTTGCACTCTCTTTTCGAGGCCAAAGGGGATATCATGGTAAGAAAGGGAGCTGAAGATAGAAATTATATTTATGACGTGTAGAATAGCAGGATTTATTAAATGGTTTTTGAACTTTCCACTCAAGAGAAACATTCTGATTGATTAGCAGTGACATCATAGCCATTTCTTATAACCGTGCAAGTGGGGGAAATCCCTTCCTATCATTCTTTGCTAATAAATTAAAATTTTAAGGCAGTGTCTTTCTAGGAGGTTCTTGGATTAACTGGCATCACTCAACCCTTGTTCTTAATATCTATACCTGTTCCTTTGCAAAAGCCAGGTCTGTTGAGTTGGCCAAAACTGTAGCATTATTGCTAGATTTGGCTCAAAAGAGTCCAAGATGTGGTAAATTCCAATATTTTGACTTTTTTGTTGTTGAAATTAAGTTCCTTAAGTAATTCAGTTTGGATTAACCTGAAACAAAAACAAGTGTGCAAACGTGGGTCCATTACAGAGCACAATGGGAACTGTAGCTACATTGTGTGCTAGGGTAGCCTGGTAACTGGAAACAAGAAGTTCCAGAAATCTTACCAGAAAGGGATTATCTCCCCAAATTATGCTTTTGGCAAAATGTCTCATAGGAGATTCTCTGACCACAAGTCACTGGCATTCTCTGTTCTCCTAAGCATGTTTCACTGAAGGAATTAAATGTTTTGGTATTGTTGCTGTGACTGCATCAAAGGCCCCCAATCAGGATCAGAGCCTCGTTATACATTAAAAGTACATTAAATTGTACATTAAAAGTACAGTCTGCCTGTAAAGAGTTTACAGTTCAATTTAAAAAGATAGGCAAGACATGTTTCTGAAGTGCAAAAGAAATTCAAGAACTGAGGATAATAATAGTAGTAGGAAATGAGGAAGGGAGAGTAATGCCGCTAAGATCATACTGTTAAAAAAGATAGCTGCACGCACTGCTGTTGGTTTCAGATCATTTGGAAGAGCTGTCAGTTGGGGGAAGGGAGTGACTTTAAAATAAATGTGCCTCAGCCTAGCCATTATTAGTTTGCTGACTCATTACAGAAGTTGCAATGAGAGCAGTTTTGACGACATTTGTAATGTGTGAAAATCAAAAACCAACTCAAGTGTTACTGTTGGTGTATGACGCTGGAATGCTTGCCAAGCATGTTCTGTGTCTGGTGGTTATATGCAGTAGGTAGCGGAGTTTTAAAGCCCTGTTTCCCCTATGTGCTTTGTAGGTTGCTGTGGAGATGCTGCTTTTGAGGAAGCCAGTCAGACTGAAGTGTCACCCTTTGGCAAATTACCACTATGCTGGTAGGTTTCCAAACAGCCTGGTTGTTTACAATTGGAAAGAGCACAAGGCTAGGATCATGTAGTTTTAGTCAGTTTGTGTTTTTTGTCTCTGGCATAATATCTAATAATATTTTTGTAATGGATCAGTACCTGGCTCCATTAGTACTGCCTTCCTTCACTATTTTCAGCTGCCCTTAAGGATTTGTTGTTTATATAATAAATATATAAACAAGTATAGTTAAAGCCATAGACAGTAACTGGAAGAACCTTGAAACATCATTTACTATAATTAAAAAGAATGAACAGCATCCTTGTCCTTTCTGGTATCTGGGGGACCAACGACTGTGTGTTTAACTTACTGTAGGGAGCCCTGCATGTTGCTCAAGCAGGGGATTTCACTTCAGTGCGGTGCCCAGTTCTTACTGGCTTTTAATGGAATCTAGGTACTCGTCTTTTGTCCTTTTGAAAATCTACCTTTTAGTTAAAAGGTAGTGTAAGACTATGGCCATAGAGAAAAATACAACATAATAGAAATCCAAAATGGGAGAAAAAACTGCCAAAAACCAGGAACTCTGACAAAAGACCTGCAGACCAATAATAGGAAAACGTGACTTGCATTGTGAATACAGTCAATACGATGTCAACTGCCTGAGAAAGGGCCCTGTGTAGGCCAAATGTTTGTAAGGTGGTCCAGTAAAGGATATCTTCTCCCGGGGGGATCCTCCTGGCCATCCAGTCAGGATAGTAGGGTAGATCCCGCCGGGTACCACTAGGAGGCAGACAAACTAATTTTCTAGACCCCTGGTCCTCGGGATCTATCCTCTATTCCCCAGCCTTATGTCTGCCTGGGCACAGCTAGGACGCAGGCTGACTGTCTCCTGATTGAGACAGTCCTAAAAGTTAAGGAAAATCTTCAGCATCAGGACAGGACAGTGTCTTAGAGCTCCGGGTGCTAGGGGAGGAGCAAATCCTCTCCCTGTTCACCTCCCTTCGGTGAAGGGATCTAGGAGCGTGGCCGGGCACCCCCTTCCCTGTTGGTGCGGGGGTCCCGAACAGCGGGAGCGGCAACCCAGCGGAGCGTGCTCATTCCCTCCTCGCTGGAGCACAGGGAGAGAGGCGCAGCAACCCTCGCCTCCTGGGAGACAAGGCAACAGCAGGGCAAGTAACCCAGGCTTGGGAAAAGGCCCCGTCGGACCCTTCCTCCCTCCCCCGCCATCTCGGAGCTCCAGCCGTGGCATCCCGGCTTGGGTAGCTCCGGCACACAGAGCCTCGGTCCCGGCTCTTAGAGGGCAGTTCCTCCCGTCCTTGCCACGCAGCCAGGTAGCGGGAGCAGCGGCTTGGCACTCCCCGCACGTACAGTCCGGCTGCCAACTAATCCAGCCCGTGGCGCCGCAGCGGCCCGAGCGTATGACCGGCCCCACCTCCACTCGTTCCTAGCGGCCACAAAAAGGGAACGAACATGGCCCCCAAACGCAGGGCCACAAATGAACGGGCTGAAGCGGAAGAACCCTCAGCCTCAGGGAGCCCCGCGCGCACACACACCCCTCCAGCTCAGGACCTCCAGATGGAGGTACTAAAGGAAATCCTCCTGGAATTAAAGAGAAAGAGATTTCCCCCCCCTCCCCCCCAAGGAAAGAACAGAACGAGCCTTCAAGGGGAGCTCGAAGGGGGCGGAGAAGGGAAAGCACCCCAGAACCAAGAGGCCTCGTAAGTCCAGCAGACCACTGGAATCTACCTCTTCAGACTCTGAGCCCCCTGAGGAGGTGCTATCTGTACAATCCTCTGAAGAGGATGAGGTGGGGGCTAGGAAAAGGAAAAGAAAATGCAGACCCTTGCGCAGAGAGAGCAGCGAGGAGGAGGGGGAGGTCTCTGACCAAGCCTCAGACAGTGAGGAAGGCTCGGGGAGGAGGAACAGGGATTAGATGCCCCGTCTGACCCAGACAGGCACTTGCCCAATAAATATAGGGACCAAATATATGATTTGGTCACCAAGGCTCTCCATCTCAAGGAGAAAGGAGCTTCCTCGGAGTCCTCAGAGGAGGAAGAGGGCCGAGAGTACATCCCCCGAGCAAGAGATAGCGATAAGGGGATGTTATTAGACAGGGCCTATGAGCGCATTATTTAAAAAGAATGGCAGCGGCCCAATAAGGGATCCAGGCTATCCAAGGCTCAGTTGGCTCTTTACTCTTTGTCCAAGAACAAGAACACTCTTCTTCCAATCCCCAGGGTTGACACAGCAGCAGCCTCCCTGGCCAGAAACTCGATCTTTCCCACTGAGGGGGAATGCTACCCCCAAGACCCGACGGAGAAGGGGATCGAGTGCAACCTGAGGAGAAACTTCAAGGAGATTTCGCCAATCATAAAGATGGCCACCCTTACCTCCTATTTCTCAACGGCCCTAATGGCCTGGATAAAGCGAGCGGGAGATCCAGGGACATCTTCAAAGACGACTAGGGTTCTGTCAACTAGAATTCAGCTCGCTTACGCATTCGTCGCCGACTCGTCGACAGACATGCTCCGCTGGGCATCCAGGGCAGCAGCGTCCAATGTGGCTGCACGACAACGCCTATGGCTACGATTCTGGAAGGGCGACATCATGTCCAAGAACGCTCTGGCTGGGGGTCCATTCCAGGGTCGCAAACTCTTCGGGGTATGCCTGGACAAGGTTTTGGCCGACGCCACAGATAAGAACAAGAAGCAGATGCTGCAGTGTGGGAGCCCCAAAGCGTTCCTTTCGTCCTTACAATACATCATCCTCGGGGACAGGGGGCTCAAGGCATCCATTCTTACCCCACAGGGGAAATCAACAGAGGTACAGGAACCGATGACAGAGGCAAAGGGGACAGGACAACCGAAACAAGCAGTGCCAAAATCCAGGCCGCCCCAAGCTGGATGCCTGACTGGGCCGCGGACTCTGGAGAGGACCAGGAAAAGCTGGGGGGCAGACTCCCAACGATTCACAGAACAATGGAAACAGGCAACCACAGATGCGTGGATCATCCAGATCATAATAAGGGGATACACCATCGAATTGTCTCGTTCCCCCCGACAGTCCTTCTGCTCCTCTCCAATCTCTAAAGACCTGGCCAAGCGGACTGCAATGCGAAAGGAAATATCCAGACTGGGGTCCATCAGGGCCATCGAGACCGTTCCTTACCACGAAAGAGGCCAGGGTCTGTACTCCATTCTATTCCTGGTCCCGAAAAAATCAGACGAGTGGAGAGCGGTGTTGGACCTAAAGATTCTGAACCAGGTCATCAAGATTCAAAAATTCAAAATGGAGACCTTACAATCCATTCGCATTGCTCTCTCGAAAGGGGAGTGGCTCACTTCTCTCGACCTGAAGGAGGCCTACCTCCACATCCCAGTGCTACCAGCACACCATCAATGGCTCAGGTTCAGCTACGCGACTCAACATTGGCAGTATACAGCGTTTCCCTTTGGTCTGGCAACCTCACCGAGGACCTTTACCAAGATCCTGATCGCGCTCATAGCGAATCTACGAACAGAAGGGATCAAACTGCACCCCTACCTGGCCGACATCTTAATACGGTCCCCAACCTACGAACAAGCCCAGAGGGACGTAGCCAAGACTATCAGATACTTACAAGAGCACGGGTTCGTGGTCAACTTCAGGAAGAGCCATCTCAATCATTGGAACATCTGGGAGTGGTGTTGGACACCAGAGTCTGCAGACTCTTCCTGTTTCAGCAGATACAACGGAAACTCCTCAACCTGATCCAGCAAGTCTCGGAAGCTGGCAGAATCAGATTAAAGACCCTAGCAAGCCTTCTGGGAGTCATGACCTCATGTTTAAGGATCATACAATGGGCCAGGTTCCATGCCAGACCCCTCCAGCACTTCCTGCGCCCTTGGCAGGACAACATAACAGGGGGAGAAAACCCGTGGGTTCGGATACCAACCGATCTAAAGAGGTCGTTCAGGTGGTGGGTACTACCATCCCGATTCATTCACGGGATGCCCCTCACGGACCCGGAGATGACAACCCTAACGACAAACGCAAGTCTCCACGGTTGGGGAGCACACACGCAAAGCTTGTCAATGTAGGGGAAATGGAACACATGGGAAAAGGAGCACCGCATCAACTGGTTAGAGCTGAGAGCAATCTACCTGGCACTTCGGAGTCTGACCCCGACTCTACGAGACAAGGACATACTCGTTTACACAGACATGGTAGCGAAGGCCTATCTGAACCATCAAGGTGGCTTGAGATTGGAGACACTCCATCGGATAGCAGCCACGCTGATCAGATGGGCGGAGAGGAACATGCGATCCATCAGGGCACTCCATATAAAGGGACAAGCAAACACCCGAGCCTACTGGCTTAGCAGAATAGACCTGGACCAAGGAGAATGGTCTCTGCACCCGAGGGCTTTCGAGGCGATAACCAATCGGTTTGGCGCCCCCACAGTATACCTATTCGCTTCGCCAAACAACGTGAAAGTGAAAAAATTTGTATCTTGACATCCGGACAACGAGGCAATAGCCTTCGACGCCCTGAATATCAAGTGGCCTCGGGGTCGTCTGTACGCCTTCCCTACGTTGCCCCTCGTCCAGAGAACAATAACAAAGATAAAAAACAAGGGCGCGGAGGTCATCATAGTGACCCCTTGGTGGCCACGGAGGCCGTGGTTTGTGGATCTACTAGACCTCAGCGCAGAACCTCCTCTCCGACTGCCGCCCATACCAGACTTCTTGTCTCAGGGACCAATACATCATGACAACCCGACAGCTCTCAGATTGACAGCCTGGAGATTGAAAGGAGAGCCTTAGGAGAGTTAGGTTATTCTAGCAAGGTTCTAGAGACTATGCTGCAATCCAGACGGCCGGCAACTAAGAGGATTTATCAAAGCACCTGGGCTATGTTCGCTCGATGGTACCAGAGTAGGGCAGTCAGGCCTGACAGGGCCCCTATCAGTAGTGTTCTAGAGTTTCCGCAACAGGGCCTAGAGAGGGGTCTGAAGCCCAACGCTTTACAGAGACAGGTAGCGGCACTTAATAGCATGCTAGGCACTATCAGGGGTCATAGTATCTCTGTTCACCCCCACATAAAGCGGATTCTCAGGGCGGCCAGAATTATTTCTCCTCCTGTGGTTCATCGCTTCCCGTCTTGGAACCTGAACCTGCTTCTCGGGGCCCTTACCAAAGTCCCTTTTGAGCCTTTAAAGGAGGTCCCCCTTTATTTCTTATCTCTGAAGCTAGTGTTTCTCATAGGGATTACTTCTGCCAGGAGGGTGTCAGAATTGGGGACCCTATCCATCGATCCAGCGCTCTGCTCCTTTAAGGAGTCTTCTGTGGTCCGCAGACTGGATCCAGCCTTTAGCCCTAAGGTGGATTCTCGCTTCCATAGGGAGCAGGAGATTAATCTCCCTTCTTTCTGCCCAAATCCAGGTCACCCGTTAGAACGGACCTGGCACACCTTGGATGTTTGCAGGGCCTTGAAGTTCTACTTATTGAGAACCAAATCTTTTAGGAAAACCTCGGCCCTGTTTGTTTCTTACAACCCCCAGAGAAGGCATCCAAGGCCTTGATAGCCAAATGGATGACGCTCTGCATTACGGAAGCCTACAGGGCTTCAGGCAGGCTACCTCCAAGGGGGATATTCGCGCACACCCCAAGGGGCGCGGCTACCTCTCAGGCCTTCACGAATGCAGCCTCCTATGGGGAGATCTGTCGTGCCACGACGTGGTCCTCGGTGCATTCCTTTACTAGGCACTATAGGATCACGTTGCATGACTCGATGGAGGCAGCCTTCGGGAGGAGGGTCCTTCAGGCGATTCTATAAAGGGAGACAATGGCGAAGGATTATTTGGGGTCCTCTTTGGGGCTCTCTCCTCTCTGCTTCCCTCCCATAGTAGTGATCTGGGGTACTGCTTGGGTACGTCCCTACTATCCTGACTGGACGGCTAGGAGGATCCCCTGGGAGAAAGGAAAATTGGTCACTTACCGCTGAATTTTCCTTCTGCGGGGGATCCTCCTGGCCAGCCGGTCCCCACCTGAAGCATCCAGAACTCTGTGGTGGCGGAGCAAGGTGTGATTACCTTGTTGACTGGTTTCCTTGGGCCATAAGAACAATTCTGTGGTCTTAAAGAAGAGGAGACAGAGAGCGAAAGTGACAGTGAAATCATCTCTCGTTTAGTTTCTCAGTTTAGTGGGTTCATATGTTTGATAGGTTAAGTTACTTGTTTAGTTCAAGCAGGTTGATATGGCTTGGAAAGACTGGGGAATAGAGGATAGATCCTGAGGACTAGGGGTCTAGAAAATTAGTTTGTCTGCCTCCTAGTGGTACCCGGCGGGATCTACCCTACTATCATGATTGGCCGGCCAAGAGGATCCCCCACAGAAGGAAAATTCAGCGGTAAGTGATCAATTTTCCTTTCTGAAGTACTTTGTATCACTCTCATTATTAAGTCAGAGCCACTGTAATATGACCATATAGATTTTTTAAAAAAATAATTAATCTTGAGTTCAAAGAAGTTGTGAGAGCGCAAGAAAATAAGCATGTTGCAGAAAAGTTAAATGAATTCTTAGACTCAGTTTTCTCCACTGAGTGCTGGTTTAAAAAAATAAGAGACTGTACAGAGACTGAGTGTGCCAAAAGTGGCAGCAATGATGTTCCTTGTTTGCCTTATAATTACTAGGGATTTTAAAAAGAACACGGACCTGTTTTCAGTAATGTACATCAGATTTCAGCACAAAGATTCAGAGGTGATCTGTGTTTCCTTGAGCAGTTAATCTAGCAAATTTGGCAATTATATAGGGTCTGCCATCCAAGCTTCGCAAAACACTTTGCAGACATTATGGCTATGAATGTAAATGCACTTGCAAAAGCTTCAGTGGGATTCTTCTAACTGAAACGCATTTTAGAATTGCATTGTACTGCAACACCTACAAAGTGGCTCAGCATCACCCCCATTTTACAGATATGAGAGAAATGAGTCACTGAGATGGTAAGTGATTTGTCCAGGGTCATAGAATGAATTTCTTGCACGGGCTAGCCTACGTTCCTTCCCCTAAGGAGAAAAGGAGAGATGATTAGTTGGCAGTTATAAGTTGCTTATAATTTATTTCATTTGTTTTAGGATCTGACAAATGGACCTCCTTAGAAAGAAAGCTGTTTAACAAAGCATTAACCACTTACAACAAAGATTTTATTTTTGTACAAAAAATGGTAAGAAGGCCTCTGTTCTTTGGTTTGGTGTTCAACTTTGCTTACCAGTTTCCATTGTATTTATTTATTTATTTTTATTTTATTACATTTATTTGCCGCCCCCTCATGCCCATGGCATCTCGGGGCAGCTTACAACACCAATGAAAGCATCAACACAATTTAAAACATCTAAAAAACACCTGAAACCCCACCACCTCTCCCCCACTATTAACCTCCCCCCCCCCCGAAGGCCTGGGAGAACAGCCAAGTCATACAGGCTCGGCGGAAGGCCAACAGACTTGGGGCCAGACGGGCTTCCTCCGGGAGGGAGTTCCATAATCGCGGCCCAGCCACCGAGAACGCCCTCTCCATTGTGGCCCCCCACCTTACGCGGGGGACCTCCAAGAAGGCAGATCGAAGTTTGGTTCTGTCCTTTTGTTTTTCACCAGCTAGTAATAGCCCAACTTGATGCTTACGAAGAACCAGTGAATGTTTGAGAGATTGCATAATGAATTGAGAGTTTGTCATATTTGGTATTAGCTGTAGAGTGAAATTCTTCTCCACATCTCTTGATTTACCTAGCTGGAAGGTTTTATCTGGGAATATTTATTTATTTATTTATTCAGTCATTCATTTATTTATACCAGCATTTGTATACCGCCCCCTCCTGCTCGGAGCGGTGAACAAATAAAATTATATAAAATATAAAGATATAGAACAATATATACATAAAATCAATAAAAACTCAACCATGGACCCACTAAAAAGGCCCCATACATACAACTAAAAACCCACCCATTACCCACCTCCCTCACCAAAAGCCTGATAAAACAACCAGGTTTTGCACTGTTGATGGAAGGAGGCAAGATCCAGAGAGCAACGGACCTCTGCCGGGAGGGAGTTCCATAACTGTGGCACGCCCACCAAGAACGCCCTCTCAGACGTGGCCCCCTGAGAAACCTGGGGGACCTCCAAGTGGGTGTCCCCAGCTGATCGCAGGGGCCAATCCAAGATACGAAGGTTGAGGCAGTCCCTCAGGTATGCGGGGCCCAAGTCGTGTAGGGTTTTAAAGGTAATAACCAACACCTTGAATTTTATTTATTTATATTTATTTATTTGTTATATTTATTAGCTGCCCCCTCATGCCTACAGCATCCCGGGGTGGCTTACAACACTAAAAGCACAACAATAAATTATCAAAATGTAAACATTTCTAAAAACATCTCCCCCCTCTCCCCCCCCCCAAACCAACTCAGCAGGGTGGTGAGNAGGGAATTCCAGAGTTGCAGCCCAGCCACCGAGAATGCCCGTTCCATTGTGGCCCCCTGCCTAACACGGGGGACCTCCAGGAAGGCACCCCCGGTAAACCGCAGGGATTGCTCTGAGACGCGGAGGGCGAGGCGGTCCCTGAGGTATGAGGGGCCGAGACCGTGTAGGGCTTTATAGATCAAAACTAACATCTTGAATCTGGCCCAGCACGCTATAGGCAACCAGTGCAGAGCGTGGAGCACAGGTGTTATGTGCTCCCACCGATCCGTCCCTGTAAGGAGACAGGCCCCCGCATTGGACCTGGAAGACTATAGGCTGATAGCGCAGAGAACGGAGCACCGGTGTTTTATGCTCCCAACAACCCATTCCCACCAGAAGATGTGTCACAGCATTCTACACCAGCTGCAGTCTCTGGGTCATTACCAAGGGTAGCCCCACGTAGAGTGTGTTGCAATAGTCCAGTGTGAGGTGATGAATGCATGGATGATCGTGGCAAGATTGGCGCCCGAGATATACGGCCGAAGATGTTGGACTAGATGTAATTTACCAAACGCATTCCTCGCCACAGCCGCTACCAGGGCATCCAGGCGGAGCTGTGAACCGAGGAGGTCTCCCAGGCACCGAAACTGAGGGACAAGGGAGGGATGCATCCTATCAATGATGGGGCCTACCACTCCCTTGCCCTTCCCTACTAACATCATCTTCGTCTTGTCGGGATTCAGCTTCAGACAGCTCGCCCTCATCCAATCCCCCACCGCAGCCGGACACCAGGCAAACACTGAGACTGCCGGGCCTGAGTCAGATGAAAACGAGAGGTATAGCTGAGTGTCGTCATATGCTTGACATTAATATCCCATGGAAGAGTATTAATATAAAGCATATTGAACATAGATTTGTCATTAGGAATGAAAAATTACTCGACTAGACTAAAAATAAATAAATAAAAATATTTAAAGCACTGCTTTTCTTTAAGACACTTGAGTGACTTTCATTCCATTTTCTGCATATAAAGAACAAAGAAACACTATCTTATCACATGTCTCGGTGTTTTAAATATTGATGCCAAAATACTTGTATTGTTGCTTGATGTTAGGTTAAGACGAAAACGGTAGCACAGTGTGTGGAATACTACTATACATGGAAGAAAATCATGCGCTTAGGACGGAAACACAGAACACGTCTAGCAGATATAAGAGATGAATGCCTGGTGAGCTTAAAATGAAAAATCAACGAATAGCAGTGTGTATTTGTGTATAGCCTTGTCTGCCCTAGGGGAATATGGAATTTATCTTTGCATGAGTGCAGCACGTTGCACAACTGTAGCTTCTAATGGTGGCAGCTGTAATGTAGGAAGGAGAGAGGCATTTTTACTAGAGTGGTGTACTTCTGCTCTGATAAAAAATGCACATCCTGCCTGTGCTTCTGCTGATGTTAATGCAGGTGCAGAAAAATCTGAGCTACCTTTTGCAGTGTAAATGCACGCATGTTGGGTGTGTAAATATAGACTAATTTTCACTGCATAAGTCAGACATTCCTATAGATTTTTAAATATGCCATTGGAAAGTTTATTTACCTAGACTGGCAATAAAGTCTGAGTACGTGTGCCGATGCATCTGGTACAGGCCACCATCTGAGACAGGACTGGTCCAACCCAGTATGGCAGGCCTTATATTCTTACACTGTGTACGTATTACCGCTGCCACCCAGATAACAGTGAAGCATTGCATGCTGGGATGTATAGCATTGCATGGAACCTTTTCTATTAAAGATGAGAGCAGTCTTGGACAACATTGTAGAACTCCATGGGGGTATATTTTCCATCCCTGATACTACATAGAGACGGTAGGCTAATTATTCATAGGACACGGACATGTATTGGGGGGGGGGGGGGGGGGAGGAGCTTACAGAAGAGCCCTACAGGGATGGATTGCCAAATGGTTTTCTGTTTTCATTGCTGTCATTGCTTTTGTGCTTTGCTTTCATTTTTGATCAAATATTTAGACCACCTTAAAATTTAAATTTCAGACAAGTGGAGAAGAGGAAGAATTAGAGGAGGAGGAGGAGGAGGAGGAGGAGATAGAAGAAGACAGGAAGTCTGTAAAAGAGGAAGAAAGTGAAACTCAAAAATACCCTGAACCACCGCCTATAGTTCTTATTGCACCTATAGACCTGCCACCCCTTCAAAGTCTCACGCTTCCTGCAGTCTCTTTTATCTGCGAAATGCCAAACTGTGGTGCTGTAGGTGTATTTCCTATCATTCAAGTATACGGGCGGTAGTAAGAGCTAGTTGATCGGCCAGTGGCCTGGGGTTCTTTCCAGCCCAGCTGTTGAACTGCTGGGTCACTACGTGCCTCTCTTTTATTTTCTCTCTCTAGGAAAAAGGGATAAGTCGAGGCCTGTTGACAAAAACAGCTATAAACGAGCTGGATATTTTAATTGTCATTGTTATATATTAGAAATTTAAAATATAACGTAATTGCATAACTGAAAGTCTGCCACTCATCTTATATTTACTTATATGTATTGAGTGAAATCCTGAAACTACAGGGGACCCGGCTGTGCTCTGGGGGTGCCAAGACCAGCTGATCCTTGTGCATAGAGGAGCATTGCTCCCTTGCCTCAACCTGCCAGAAATGTCATACTCAACAGAGAGTAAGGTGGACGCCAGACATTGGGGGGGGGCGCATGTTGCCACAGCAAGTCCATGCTGCAAGATTGGAGTTTGCAGAACTCTGAAGTGCCCTGTGGCAGAGGCAGCCTGAGCTATGGGGGCTGCATCTAGGGGAATTCATCCAGCCCACGCTCAGCACAGTGGTTGAGCCACTGTGCCAGGTAGCAGAGTTCATTCTCCGCCACCCAGCTGCTGGATGAAGCTCTGAATAATAACTGAGTGAAAAATAACTCCAAGCAAAATTGGCTGAGCAGTGAGATGTTTACATCTCTAAACAGTGCAGTTACTTACACACATCAAGATAATACAAATTACTTTCTTTTTTTCATTCCATTTTGTTTCTTTTCCAGGTGTTCAGCTCCCGACAAGCACTAAATGGCCATGCTCGCATTCATGGGGGTACAAACCAAGTGACAAAAACCAGATGCACAGTTGCTACCACTAAGCAAAAATCCAGTGCGCAGAGTGGCTGCTGCTCCGTTAAGAGTTCACCTGCTCACAGCACCACAAGTGGTGAGACAGATCCTACAACAGTTTTCCCTTGTAAAGAATGTGGCAAGTAAGTGGATTTTTCATCATGACACACAGAAAGTTTGTCTTGTATCAAAAAAGAAACAGTGCTTTAACAAATTCCTGGTAGTATAGCCTAGTGGATAAAGTATTGGAGTTGGACCTGGGTGACCAGGAGTCGCATCTCATTTTTGGGCTCATTCACTTGTGCGGGAAAGTGTCATTAGAAGGTTGCGAGAGGGAATGCGCATGCAAATCAGAAGCAGCTTTGATCACATCAAGTTTAGTTTATTTATGGCGTGACACAAGTCATTGCCGAAAAAGACTACAATAAAACTTAATATGCAAATTACAATTTAAATATATGTCTTACAGTTCTAAAATGAATAATTTCAGAGTTATATCAAAAACACAATAATAATAAAAATAAAAACCAGCATTTACCCCAGGGTTTCTGCTGTATTAGATTTGAATTTCAAAAACCGTTCCCTTCGCTTGAGAGCTTTAACCAGAAAAACCATGACATTACGTGTAAGGTCCTGAGACTCATCCATCAAAAAAATAAAAAGTAGCTCTGAAGTTGATCTTCCAGGGAATATCCAACCAGGTGGCAAGGTATAACTCCCTCAAGGGTTGATACAGAAAACAATCAAATAAAATATGCGAATGGACAAAGTCTAAAGGCAAAAGGTATCTTAGAGGGGCCAATCGGTGCCTCTCTAAGATACTAGTAGGCAAAGCATTCAACCTGGCCAGGCAAAAATATGTTGCGTGGGCAGGAAAGCACTGATAATCCCAGTACAAGGTCTTTTTCCCTTGGGGAAGGGCCAATGTATAATATAGTCCCAATGATGGTGAAGCAGTTACTACAGCCCGATCTTGCTTGTAAACTATGTCATTCACTCTGGATGACAGCTCCAATCTGGCTGCCCTAAAGCCCGTTTTCTGACAATAAGACAAAGAGAAACCCATATGCTGTATCGGTTGGTACTTGATCACATCAGACTACCTAGAGGCGGGTGATTGAATTTTTTATGCACATTTACAATGCGATTGACTGAGCTCAGCTCTGTGCACATTTACAAGTGTCATTGACCTCCTAATGACACTTTCCTAAATGAGTGAATGAGCCCTTTGTCATGAATTTTCTGGTTGGCCTTGGGTAAGTGCCTCAGTTCCTCCTAGGTAAAATAGAAATAATTCTATACTCAAAAAACGATGGTTTAAAGAGATGTTAAGGCCCGTACACATTTGATCATGCTCCAAAAAGCATGGAAATCGTAAATTTTATTTATATATATAAATTTATAAAAGCTTATATGCTGCCAAGGCATCTCAGGGCAGCTAACAATAATAAAATAATAACATAAATACAATATATCTAATAAATACATAAAAACCGTACTAATACAAATTGGGGAAGTCAAAAACAAAATATAAAAAAAACGCAAACACCCTAACCCTCAACTTCCCTCCTATCTCCCTCACCAAAAGCCTGGCAGAACAGCCATGTCTTGCATTGTCATCGAAGGGAGGGGAGGTCCAGGGCCACAGAAGTTAAGCTTCTGTGTCATGGAAGCAGTAAAGACGTTGTACAGTCTCGCATATTGTGCTCACCTACAGCTTAGGCTCCATGCACCCACACTTTGCCTTCGTCTTTCAGCCCCAGTCCTCTTCCTCTTCAGGTTGGGGGCAACACTGACAATGCTATATAAAAGTTTAATATGAATTTAAAGTTGCATACATATTGAAGTTAATAACATGGAATGCCCATTGGAAGGAATGGAGGCAACAGTTATGCCAATTTGGAAATAAATCCTATTGTCATTTGCAGACCCTATTAAGTGGCTGCAAAAGAATACAACAGAACTGCATCTTTGGAAGTGAGGGAAGGGGGGTAAGAGGGTGTGGAATAACGAGGAAGGCACTGGGGAGAGTGAGTGGAATGGGTGGAATGACAGGGAGGAACAGGGAATAGGGTGCAGCAGCAAGGAACTGGGTGGAATTACAGGAGGAACGACATGACAGACAGGTAGAACAAGGTTCTGAGTGAAATAAGAATTCAGAAGAGTGATA
The DNA here is from genome assembly GCA_003113815.1 of Sphenodon punctatus. Lineage (NCBI taxonomy): Eukaryota > Metazoa > Chordata > Lepidosauria > Sphenodontia > Sphenodontidae > Sphenodon > Sphenodon punctatus. Next base: position 1,868,208 of record QEPC01000373.1, read on the forward strand.
GGATACCATGGAGAGAGCACTCCTATCTTTCCACCCAGTTGCCATAGCTGCCCCCCTGTCGTTCCAGTCCCTATTGCCTCCTCCTGTGTTGTTCCACCTCCTCTCCAGTTTCCTTTTTTGTCATCCCCACCCCCACACCCCATTACTCCTATTCCATATCAGAGATACAGCTAATTGTATTTTCCACAACACTTGGGTTCTCTGTGAGGGGAGTGCAGGCTAGTGGGTTAAAGTGGGGATTGGGGGCTGGGAGCCAGGATTCCTGGGTTCTCTGCTACAGGGTTGGAACCTAGTGGAATAGCACAGGGGAGCTGGAAGCCAGGGTTCCTTTGTTCTTTGACAGGGCAGTGGAGCTAGTGGGTTAAAGTAGGGGTGGGGTAGGCAGGGGTGGGCAAGTGAGCAAAAGGGAAGGGCTGGGAGCCAGTACTTACCCATCCCATTCTCCCCAACCTAAATGAAAGGATACCCTGTCCCCAGCGTCAATGGGTGTTTTTACACAAACATTTCTCCTGCATGTTTGCTGTTACATCCTCACCCAGATCTCAACATCTGGCTTGTTGAACTTCTGCACAGAGCATCTCCCAGAACTTTTCCGTGTAAAAAGTTCTCCTGGTAAACTGCTGTGCTCCAGGCAGCTGTGGTCACTTGGTTTCCATGGCAGCCCCTCACATCTACAGCTGTGGCAACAGATCTCCTCTCCTGCCTCCCTTGAGGAAATCTCTTTGCTCTCTTCCGCCAACCCCTCCACCTGCCCTTTTGACCCAATCCCCTCCCACCTCCTGATTGCCATTGCACCCGTTGTCGTCCGTTCCCCACCCCCCTTTTTACATGTCATTAATCTCTCCCTCTCCACTGGCTCCTTCCCCTCTGCCTTCAAGCATGCCACTGTTTCTCCCATCCTCAAAAAGTCCACCCTTGACCCCTCTGATCCCTCTAGTTACCGGCCGGTCTCCCTCCTACCCTTCGCCTCTAAGCTTCTGGAACATGTTGTCTACTCCCGCTGCCTGGATCTCCTCTCTGCAACTCCTCCCTGGACCCTCTCCAGTCTGGCTTCCGCCCCCGTCGCTCCACTGAAACTGCCCTTGCCAAGATCACCCAATGATCTACTTGTCGCTAACTCTAAGCACCTTTACTCCATTCTTGTCCTCCTTGACCTCTCTGCTGCCTTTGACACTGTCGACCACTCGCTCCTACTGGACTCTCTTCATTCCCTCGGCTTCTGCAGCTCTGTCCTTGACTGGTTCTCCTCATACCTCTCTGACCGCTCCTTTAATGTGTCCCTTCCCAATTCCAGCTCCTCCTCCTTCCCCCCTCTCGGTTGGGGTTCCCCACGGCTCTGTCCTGGGTCCTCTACTCTTCTCTTTCTATACCGTGTCCCTTGGCAAACCCATTGCCTCCACGGCTTCCGATATCACCTCTATGCTGATGACACTCAACTCTATCTCTCCACCCCCTTTCTCTCCTCTTCCGTCCAAGCTTGCCTCATCAACTGTCTCTCTGATATCTCCGCCTGGATGCCCCAACGTCAGCTCAAGCTCAACATGGCTAAGACTGAACTCCTTATCTTTCCTCCCTACCATTTCTCTCCCTCTTCTGCGTCCATCCTCATTGATGGGGTCACTATCCGTCCCGTTCCCCAAGCCCATAGCTTTGGCTTCGTCTTCGATTCTCACGTTTCCTTTAAACCTTACATCTACTCTGTTGCCAAGTCCTGTCGCTTCGCCCTCCATTAACATTGCTCAGATTTGCCCCTTTCTCTCTGTCTCCTCAGCCCAAACCCTTGTTCACGCCATGGTCATCTCTCGCCTCGATTACGGCAACCTCCTCCTTGCTGGCCTCCCCCGCTCTCACCTGTCCCCCCCTTATCTCCATCCAAAACTTGTCTGCTAGGGTCATCCACTCTGCCCGTCGCTTCGACCACGTGCAGCCTCTCCTCTCCTCTCCTCTCTTCACTGGCTCCCCCTTCTCGAACGCATCCTTCACAAACTCCTGGTATTCACCTACAAATCCCTTCACAACCTGGCTCCCCCATACCTTGCAGCCCTAATCTCCGTACATGCTCCTGTACGCACTCTCCGCTCCCCCTCTGTCCCCTCCCTCGCTCTCCTTCGCCTCCCCTGCTCCCTTAACTGTCTTCATCCCTTCTCCTTGCTGCCCCCCATGCCTGGAATTCCCTCCCTGCTCACATCCGCCTTGCCCCCTCCCTCCGCACCTTCAAATCTCTCCACAAAACCCGCCTCTTCCTCACCGCCTTTCCCGATGCCTGTTAGAACTTTCCCCTCAATATTTACTGTCTGCCCTCCCCGCAGACTCCTGCCAACTGCAACCAAACCAAGCACGTGCACCTGAGACTTCACATCTGCTTGAATGTTATTTATCCCTTGTCTCTCCCTATGTCCCCTCTCCTTGTCTCCCCCTTCCATGTCTATTAGATTGTAAGCCATAGGCAGGGACCGTGTCTATCTTGTTGTTCTGTAAAGCGCCAGGTACACAGCTGGCGCTATACAGTGCTGCTTATAATAATAATAACAGGCTGCCTCAGGGCAGTGTTTGTGTGAAGAATGCATCCAGGAACTGCCTCAGGGCAGTGTCTGTGTGAAGAATGCATCTGGAACTTACTTGTGGACTTGTAAAAATGCCCAATGTTGCCCCCAACCTACATAGGAAGAGGATTGGGACTGAAAGACTAAGGCAAAGTGTGGGTGCATGGAGCCTTAGTTGTAAGGGAGCACAATATGTGAGACTGTACAATGTCTTTACTGTTTACATGTCACAGAAGTTAAGGCAGGAGCCTTAACTTACAATTCCATGCTTTTTGGAGCATGATTGAATTTGTAAGGGCCTTAACATCTCTCTTAAACCAAAGTTTTTTGGATAGAATTTCCTTGTTTTTTGAAAATGCAATGCATTAAATTCCCCCTGTGCCATGATTAGCACCCTACCAGTGAAATTTCATAATTTCAAAGCCTCACCATGTACTGAAATGCAGCTGCCTCTGGGCTGGAGGCAGCCATATATACTGAAATCCCTCATCGTGTCCTGAAATGCAGCTGCCTCTAACATGGGGCTGGCCATATAAGAACATAAGAAGTGCCATACTGGGTCAGACCAGTGGTCCATCTAGCCCAGCATGGGTTGTTAGATAGAGTATTATTGCTGCTTTTATGTATTATTGTTTTAAATTGTTTTTAGATGTTTTATGTGGCACACAGGAACTAGTGCAAGGAGTAACTGTGGCCGAACCAATAGGCAATAGAAATCATAATATAATCAAATTTGACATAGTTGCTGGAGGGAGAAAGTTAATTAAAAGTACAGCACTGACTTTTAACTTTGAAAAGGGAGACTATGCCAAAATGAGGAAGCTAGTTAGAAAGAAACTAAAAGGCACAGTTGAAAGGACTACATGTTTGCAAGAGGCATGGAGGCTGTTGAAAAGCACCATCTTGGAAGCCCAGATTACATGCATCCCACAAGTTAAAAAAGGTAGCAGGAGGACTAAACGTCTACCACTGTGGCTAAATGGAGACGCAAAGGAGGCTATTAGAGCCAAAAAGGCATCCTTTAAGAAATGGAAAGCTAGCCCCAATGAGGAAAATACAAAGGAGCATAAACACTGGCAACGTAACTGTAAGGTGCTAATAAGGCAGGCCAAGAAAGAATTTGAAAGGAGACTTGCTAAAGAGGCAAAAACAAATAATAAAACCTTTTTCAAGTATATCAGAGGCAAGAAGCCTGCTAGGGAGTCGGTTGGGCCATTAGATGACCAGGGAGTAAAAGGGGCACTCAGGGAGGACAAGGACATTGCAGAGAAGCTAAACGAGTTCTTTGCTTCGGTCTTCACTGCGGAGGATGTTGGGGAGATACCCACGCCGGAACCCTACTTTGTAGGTGATGAATTGGATGAACTGTCACAAATCAGCGTGACCCTGGAGGAGGTTCTAGAGCAAATTGACAAGCTTAATACGAACAAATCACCAGGGCCAGATGGTATTCACCCCAGAGTTCTGAAGGAACTCAAATGTGAAATTGCAAACCTACTAGTAGTAATTTGTAACCTAACGTTGGCATCTGGCACTGTACCTGAGGACTGGAGGGTGGCAAATGTAACCCCAATATTTAAAAAGGGTTCCAGAGGTGATCCTGGAAACTACAGACCGGTAAGCTTGACGTCTGTGCCGGGCAAAATGGTGGAAACTATCATTAAGAACAGAATCACTGGGCATATTGATAAACATGGCTTAATGGCAAAGAGTCAGCATGGATTTAGCAAAGGGAAGTCATGCCTCACTAATCTCTTGGAATTCTTTGAGGGCGTAAACAAGCATGTGGACAGGGGAGACCCAGCAGATATAGTGTACCTGGATTTCCAGAAAGCTTTTGATAAGGTCCCACATAAACGACTCTTGAGAAAATTAAAAAGTCATGGGATAGGAGGTAGTGTTTTGCTATGGATTGGTAACTGGTTAAAGGATAGGAAGCAAAGAGTGGGACTAAATGGCCAGTTTTCACAATGGAGGGATGTAAAAAGTGGTGTGCCCCAAGGATCTGTACTGGGACCAGTTCTTTTCAATGTATTCATTAATGATCTGGAAAAGCGTGTTAAGAGTGAGGTGATCAAATTTGCAGATGACACCAAGTTATTCAGAGTAGTCAGAACACGAGCAGACTGTGAGGAGCTGCAGCAAGATCTTACAAGATAGGGTGCCTGGGCATCTAAATGGCAGATGAGATTTCATGTGGACAAGTGAAAAGTGATGTTCATTGGGAAAAATAATCCAAATTATGAGTACACAATGCTGGGTACTAAGCTAGGAGTTACTGCTCAGGAAAAGAATCTGGGAGTGATTGTGGACAATACACTGAAATCCTCAGCCCAGTGTGCCGCAGTGGTCAAAAAAGGAAATAGAATGTTAGGAATTATTCGCAAGGGAATAGAGAATAAAACTGAGGATGTCATAATGCCTCTATACAAATAGATGGTGCGACCGCATATTGTGTGCAGTTCTGGTCGCCCCATCTCAAAAAAGACATAGCGGAATTAGAAAAGGTGCAGAGAAGGGCAGCAAAAATGATCCAGGGTATGGAACAGCACCCGTATGAGGAGAGGCTTGATAGGTTGGGGCTCTTCAGCTTGGAGAAGAGACGGCTGAGAGGAGATATGATAGAGGTCTATAAAATCATGAGTGGTGTGGAACTTGTAAACAGGGAATGGTTATTTACCCTCTCAACTAGGAGACACTCCATGAAACTCACAGGTGGCAGAGTAAAAACAAACAAAAGAAAGTATTTTTTTCACTCAGTGTACAATTAGGTTGTAGAAGTTACTGCCAGAGGAGGTGGTCAAGGGCAGCAGTATAGCTGAGTTTAAAAGAGGTCTGGATGCATTTCTGGAACATAGTTCCATTAGCAGCTACTAGCCAGACAGGATTGGGGAACAAAACCCTTTACTGTGGGGAGCCTGGGAATGACCCACAGGGAATGGATAGCATGGTGACCTGTTGGGTGCTTTTCCCAGGCCCCCGTGACTGGCCACTGTTGGAGGCAGGATGCTGGGCTTGATGGACCATTGGTCTGACCCAGTATGGCACCTCTTACGTTCTTATGTGTTGTTTTATGCCACCCCAAGCTGCCCTGAGGCAGCATAAAAGCTGAATAAATAAATAAATAAACAGCAGCCCCTCTCTCACACTCCCTCATCCCCTCGCCACTAGACCACATCTCAGCCTGAGGTGCGCTTTGGCAGGGAAGGGTCCCGCTCAGCTATAAATTGCCCAGAACCGCTTGTGAGCACCATGGTTTAAAGATGCAGTCCCCAGAACCACCAGCCCCAGCACATCCCCTGCAGCCTCCCTCTTCCTCCTTGGCAGAACCTGCCTTACAACCTGCTGGGATCTGGGGACTGGCCACTATCTTCTACTGAAATGCAGCCTCTGCCTCTGCTGGCCAGCTGACGGCAATGCACATGCGTTCAAGATCACATTCTATCCATAGGATAAAATAGGGACTTCAAAACCTTATAAAATAAGGTTATAATAAACCTTATAAAATACTACACCACAGGATTTTCAAACTATACATGAATAGCCAAAGGTACTATGCACAAACGGATTTTCTAAAACCTCTACGCTGATACCCCCCAAGATTCTAATAACTTTAAAAGGAGCTTTCTCAGCATTCACAGCTCTTCAGACATCACAGTGGGTGCCTCCACATGAGCTGCAGAGGGATTGATCCCTGCACGCACCCCGTAGTGGGCCATTGCTGCTGCCATGCTTTGGGGCCAGCACAGAGAGCAGGATGGTTCCCTCTCCCTCCAAGGGCAGGTGGGCTGCTGTCATCCATCCCTTCGTGGCAGGTCGAGGCACTGCCCATACAAGTGGGTGCCCGGCCCCACCCCCTCTCCCAGCCTGCCCAGTATCCCGCCTCCAACCATGACGTGGCTACATGGAACTGAAGCTAGTGCTCACTGCTCCAAGCCCCGCAGCAGACGTCACCGCACAGCGTGGCAGACAGAAACCAGGCATGCAAGCAGCAGCACACTACCGTGCCTTGGGCAGCCTTGCCGCTCTTTGAGTAAGGCTGCTACGTGTTACATCCTCGGCCTTTTTCCGAGGACACAGCACGTAGCAGTCAGCTGCCTGCCCTGCCCTACACGGGGAATATCTGGCGGCCACCAGGCAGACAGTGCACTGCATCGCGTGGTTAGGCTGTCCGGAGTGGGGGAAGGCTGCCCAAGGCAAAGCAAGTACGTTATTTGGTTGCACCCTAGGAGACATTATTTACGCTCCCATTGGCTAACATGAGAAATTCCAAACCCTATGAGTGCAATCCAACACCTGACTTATGCTGGCAGCAGGCGCAGCACCAGGCTGGGTGGCGTGAGCTCCGTTGCACAGGTGCGCCGCACACACAGCAGGCCGTTTTGGAAGGGGCGTGTCAATGCCCGCGTAGCTTGTTGTGCTGGCGACGCACGCACCTGGGCACGGGCATACTGAAATTGCACCTCGCGTAGGCACAGTTTATCAGGGGGTGTTGGATTGCACCCTAAAACTTTTAAACTACCAGATGGATTTTGAAAAATAAAACAGGCGCTGGAAGGCACCATTGAATTTTCTAACGGCACTACACCCCCACAAAAAAATTCTTAAAGCACACTTTGAAGCAAATACAAAAAGATCTGAAACAGCTTTACTCCAGTTTTCAAACTGCTTTAACCTTTCTGTTTGTCATGTGATTGGCGTGAAATTTGGACAGATTGTACCCCTCACACAAGTAACCCTCTCTGCCAAATGTCAGACAAATATGGTAAATTGTGCAAATGCCGATTTTATAAGCAACAGTTAAAGCAAAGGATGCAAGCTGTCCTTAATGATAGATCTATAATAATGACCTACCTCACAGAATTGTTGAGGCTGTTGTGAACACTGAAAGCACTATATAAATTATTTATAATAATAATGTTTTGTTCTTAATTTTGCTGTGGTTGTGTGGGATGGGATTTCAAAAGAGCATTAGTTTCCTTTGGCATGCTATAAAATGTTCCCTTTTTATCTCCCCACTCACCCAAATGCTGTAATGCAACTCAAAAGGAAAAGTTAAATCGTACATGGGAAACTTGTTTTAACTATTTTGGAAATTGGGACAGCTTGCCTACTGAATTCAATCTTTTTCTTTAATTTTCTTCAGTCTGCCCTCGTGCATGTGTTGAGTATCCTCATTCCAACAGGTGGTGACATTAATACTTTTTACTGAAGTTGTAGAATTCTCCTTGCATGTTGCCTATTTCAGTGAATCACCTGTCTTCAGCTGCTGTGATATTCTGGCTAGATTCAGTGTTGTGGAACAGAGAACCTAATTTTGTCACTCCCATCACATCAAGCAGAATGGCTACATTTCCATCTACCCAAAAGCCATGCAGATTTCAATCATCTTTTCTCTTCCACACAAAAAACCCCATTAGGGCCAGGTATTGCTCTGTGTACATTCCAGTGTAGACAAATCCATTCTTACAGAAGGCAGTGCTAAATTCCTGCATGTACTGCACACTTTGGCTGCAGTCCTAAAACCATTTACTCTGAAGTTGCCCCATTTAAAGTCAGTTGAAGCTACTTTAAAATAAATGGTGGATGCTTTCTGCTGCCCTGATCTTGGGATACAAAACCGTTCCCTGGTGCAAATTAGCCGATCTTCACTTGTGATGGTAGAAAATGGCTCATAAAAAGCCGATCTGCTGAAGATTTTGCACCCTCAGCTGATGCCTTACAAGGAGTTTTATTTGCAGCACCAGAGCCATGACACAAATTATGTTTTGTTTTACACTACTGAAAAAGAAATTAAAACCTTCTCCCTTAAAATGATGATGGGATGTACCATAGGGTGTTTTTAAACAAGATGCGGCAGCAGGTGGGGGTGGGGCCCGTGATCAGGGCGTGGGGCAGCAGAGGGGCGCCCGCAAACAGGAAGTGTGTGGGGCGGGCTTTACACGAGCGGCTCCCAGCATGGCTGTCCCGTCCACGGAGGCAACCACCCTGGCACACACAGGGCACTCCAGATTTTTCAGGAGTGCTCTGTGTGGGGCGTGGACGGCCAGTGTGTGGGACACAGGTGCGCGCCTCCGCACGCACCAATTCAAACGAGCAGTTGGATGCGTGGACACTGGGGGGCCATGCATGGACACATCTCTTAAAAACACCCTCAGGTTTCCCCATCTCTCTCCAGCCTAAGATGCCAACCATGTTAATATGTTTTCCAATAGGTGCAGAATACGTCACCTAAAGTTAAATTTACTTTCTGTTCTTGCAATTTTAGGGTGTTTTTCAAGATAAAAAGTTGCAATGCTCATATGAAGACTCATAGACAGCAGGAAGAGCAGCAAAGACAAAAGGCCCAGAAAGCAGCTGTTGCAGCAGAAATGGCAGCCACTATTGCAAGAACTACTGGGCCAGTTGGCCATGGTTTGATTCCTCTGGATCACTTGGGTTTAATTAAGCATGTTGAGCATGCAGATGATCTTGATAATGACGTTGTCCAGGAATTAGGAGATGTGATGGAAGATACTGAAGTAATGGATGCTGACCTCTTATTGGATGAAGAAGATGCAGATTTACTTCAGGATGACGTTGAGTTGTAAATATAGAGCTGTCATATAAAGACTGCTGAATACAACCTCTCAATCAGGAAACTGGGGCTAAAGTGTTTATTTCTTATTGATTTTAAAACTCTTCATTTAAAAAGAGAACTCTTTTACCCAGGTCTAGAACCCCACCCCCCAATTTGATTCTGAATGGAGAATTTAAATAATTGTAACAAATATTCTTGTACGGTATTCATCTGAGTTCTTTTCCCCAGAGATCATTCCCCATACCAGAAAAGTTCATGTTTCTATTGCCATTCCCCCCGCCCCCCGATTTTCATAAAATCTTAATCCCCAAAGTCAGTGTTTTCTTTTCCCAACTAAATGTAATCTAGAATGTGTTTCATTTTATCCTCTTCATTGTGCCACCATATGTCTGCAAGAATTAATTGCCTGTACTTGGAACTTACGGTGTCCTGAGCACAAATATGATGCTTCTTGAAGATGAGAACTTGGTGTATTCTTCTATTTTTCATTCTTGCTTTACCTAGAGCTAAAAGAAATTTGGCCAAATATGAAACAATTAAGAATGCTGTATAATCTGTCTAACAATACACTTTCACTTCTACCTGAATGTGATCTCTACCTATTAATTTTTTTGTGGGGGGGGGGGAGTGGAGACTGTTTAGACTGTACACTTCAGAGCTTCAGTTTTAACAGGGTTCAAAACAGGGTGCCTGGCATCAGAAAGACCTAATCCAAGGATTGAAGGAAATCGTTCTTCTGATGTTTCCTGCAGTTAAGGTACAGAACCCGCCCCCACCCCCATGTTCTTTGACTGGAGGTCACTGGATTGGGAGCTCAACTTTGTAATTGGATTGCAGTAAATACCTCTGTTCAGCAGTGGGGTTTATTTTCACAAACAGTCATCCCAAGGTTTTAAGGGGATGAATTTTTTAAAATCTGTCTGCTTAGAAGCCTTTTCCAGAAGATGGTAAATGTCAGCAGACACTCACCCCCCACAAAGAGAATGGAGTGGGTGGTGGTCAGCATCAATGTGAAACATTTTTGCAGAAATACATACTTTTTCAGAAATACTTCCTAGGCCTAAAGTAATTTTTTGTTTCATTATTATTTACTTTCTACTACACAGAGAGATTCTTGTGTAATTACTGCAACATTTATATATAACAAAGAAATGAAAATTCTACAGTTAAATTGTGTGGGTGTGGTTTTGTTTGTTTGTTTTTTTGCAGGAGGTGGAGGGGGATTATTTTCACTGTGACTGATATGTTCACAAGAGATCCATCTCTTTAAGCAAGTTTGACCTGCTCCTCACAGATGCCTAGTACTGGAATCCTGCACTTGGGAATCCTAAACCTCAGCAAAATTAGGCAGCCTTTTGGGAGCCTAGGTTAGAGCCATCGACTTCACTGCAAAACGGAAGTGTGTATGTTCTGCTCTTGCAGCATTGATGCTCTTGTGAATCCCGCACATTAGTACAATGCTGCAAATTTTTAAAATACTTTCATGAAAATATTTTAAGTTTTGGCAAGTATTTCATTCTTTTGCTGCAACTTGTCACTTTGTAAAATAAGGCCACTTTCTCTCGTTACCGGGGGGGGAGGGGGGGACTTCTGTGAAGGCAATCGTGGCTCTATTCTCACAGGAATTGGCACATGTAGGAATGTGCTTTCCACTTTTCTCCCACAAGAACACCTGTGATTGCAAGAGCTGCATGTACGAGTGTTCTCCTGAGAGAAAAACAGACTTCGCGCATTCCTACATGCACTAATTCCCATGAGAATACAGCTGCAGTTGCCCTTACAGAAGCTTCTTCCCCCTCCCAGGTAATGTGAAAAAGCAGCCTGAGAGATTGAGCCTATCCCATTTCTAAAGTTAATTACACCTGTGCAAAATGGGGGTAAGCATCAATAAAACCTGTGTTTTGTACACACCTTGTACAAGTATAAGTAATCAGCCCAGGCAGAAAGACAGGGATGCTTCTGTCAAAGCCAAGAGACAAAGTACTTAAGACGATACCTTTTATTGGGCCAACTTCTGTTGGTTAGAGTGCGAGCTTTTAAATGTACAAAGCCCCATGAATGACATGGGGCTAACTGCAGGTTTCAGTTCTGCCCTTTTATTTTTGCCTGAAGCCAACTAAGAGTGGCCCTGGTTTATAAGATGGTGGAAACTATTTCCTGGCTTCTAGTTTCTGAGTTTCATGTGAACTCCTTGTGTGTTGAGCGACATCTATTCTTTCCCCTTCTGTGAAAGGAGATGGTGGTTCCATCTCTGAGGCTGCTTGCCCATGTTACCTGGAGTGGCAATTCTCCTGCCAGCAAATCTTACATTTAACTCTGCACGTGGGTGCAGGATTAAAAGTGTCAGCAGCCGGGGGCCGTGGCTTTTTTTCTTATGAATGACAGGGCTGGATTTTGAGCCCTATTATTCTTAAGAAAAAAAGCCGCAGCCCCCGGCTGCTGACACTTTAAATCCTGCACCCACGTGCAGCGTTAAACATAAGATTTGCTGGCAGGAGAATCGCCACTCCAGGTAACATGGGCAAGCAGCCTCCGAGATCCGACAAAAGCCCCTGATCAGCAACCCTCTGCACCCCCCAACCAGCTCACTGCCATACTGTGATTGATTCTTACAGGTGCCATGTTGTCGGGTTCATCCCAAGTGCCTCAAAAGGGAAGAAATACTGTAAGTTTCTGTAGTCTGCAACTTTTATCTGTGGACACTCTAGCTCATTAAGAATGTGCATAGTCAGGGCCTTTGTCTACAAGAACAACTTTTGGCTGTGTTTGGTGGGTTGGGGATGGAAAGAATCACATGAAGGTTTTCCTGACTCATCCAAAACCATGGACTCTTGAATCTGAAGATCCGTTATGGAAGGCTTTCTACAGATTCAGGGTGATAGTGAGAGCATGTCACAAAAGTGGCATTTGATAGTGGAGCAGAGACTTGGGGTGTTTTCAGACAAGATGCGACCCCACATAGCCACCCAGGAGCCCCGGAGCAGGCCCCCTGTCTGAAGGTGGAGTTGCTGGATGTGCGCTTCCATGAGCCATGGCGCACCCACTCATGGTCCTGCACAGAGCACTGCCAGGAAATCCTGAGTGCTCTATGCATGCAGGACCAGGCAAATGTATGGTGGCAGCCTCTGTGGCCAGGGTAGCCACACTCGGAGCCACCTGTTTGAAGCGCCCCCCTCCACCTGCATGGGTGCTCCATGGCAATGCCATTTGCCAGCCATAGACCACCCCCACCCCACCCCAATCGCTCCGTACATATAAAAACACCCTTGGTCCTGGAGGGACACCTGTGCCCTTATTTTTTTTACTATCTACCTACTCAGGTAAAAGTGTTACTAAAGTTGACAGGAGCTTGGCCTGAGTGAGAAGTGAGGGAAATAATAAAAACTGGCCAAATGTCTACATATTAAATCCATGTAACAAAACATTTGTCCTAGAGATTGATCCTCCAGTGAAATCAGCGGTGCAGGACTAAGGCCACTTTCAGGCATTGCCCTCCCCCCCCCCCCCGCACATATTCGGGCTGTGGGGGTGGGGAATGCGCAGCCCGAGTATGTGCAGGGATCGACTGGTCTAAAAGCCCCCCACACCCCGCGTGGCTTTGCCAGCAAAGACACGCAGGGATGCAGAGTTCGATTTCCTGCTCTGCCTCCCTGCACGTTTCTGCCGGCAAAGCCACGCGGGGGGGGCCTTCAAACCAACCGATCCCCGTGCATATTCGGGCTGCACTTTCCCCCCGGCAGCCCAAATATGTGCAAGGGGGAGTGCAATGTCTGAAAGTGGCCTGAGACCCTAAATCCACATTTTATATTTTACATCTTGTGAAATAGTGACTATCTTCTAAATAACCAAAGAAGTTGTCTGTAGAGAGGAAACTGCAGATTCCTAATATATAGTATTAAATGATAATTTAAAGATGTTGATTTTGTATTTTAAAATGTTGCACATTGCCATCTGATTTTATACAAATGTTGTTCTGCCTACATAAATCTAAATGTGGTTTAGAATTTGATTTCAGAAAAGTTATTTCCTTGTGAATGAATGATGCAAATCTTTGTTTATTGTGGGATGGTTTTCACTAGCCAATTTAGCTGTATTTGGAAACGCCTGTACATAGCAAAGAAAAATTTTAGTTTATTTTATGCAAAAAAAATAAATAAATCTTATTTTCAAATATATTTAACTGCTATTTTATTACAGGAATGTTGTAAATATTTCTAGGAGCTCAATTGTTTAAAAAATTCTTTTTGGGAAAAGTAATGGGAATGTATGTTTTAAAGTACCTTGTGATTTCTTGTTACAGCTTCATATCTGATTTGCATGCAATTTAACTTCTGGATTAATTTATTAAGGTTTGCACTAGAATGATTTAATTTCATAATCTAACTTGTTTTTCTGTATTTTTCTTGCATGCAGCATAATTGGTACTTATGAAAAAGCACTATGTATAGAATATTTGTTACTTTTTGCTGATGTAACAAATAATTTTATTTGTAAAATCAAAGGGATTTATGTAATATTTTGACAAAAGCAAACTGTTTTATACTTTTGATAAAATGTAATTGGTTAATTTTTTGTGAACAAGATGCAATTTTCTTTTAAATAAATTAATCTGCATTTTAAATTTAGGGGATTGAAAAGTTACAGATGTATAAATATTACAATGGCAAAACAGTTTTAGATGGAGCTGAGTGGAGCATTCTGTCCTAACTATTAACTCAGATTATTAAAATTCCAGATTTTTCATATGACAAGGGAAACAAACGGCCCAAGGTCTGTGGTGGTCTGGTGTACATAAAAATACTGACTTTTGTCTGTCTTGTAGTTTTATTTTTTTAAAATTATTGAAACCTTCAGAAAGGAGAAATAACTTGTTTTCAAGTTAGTATATCTAAAAAAATTTTAGATATCATACTGCCTCTACTTAAATTAGTAGTGATACCCTGTGGGTTTTTTTTAAGCCTTTTGGTGCTAAAGGTTTGACCAGTAGTGAAGAGTTGTCCTATAAATATGTTTTTACTGTAATGAGACTGTCCGGGGGTAGGAAAGGCCAGTGGGTGTCACTACAGTGCTTACATTTAAGGCAAAGCCCAGTGTGGATCAGGGGAAGGGGGCGGGGGTAGGAGGCAGGCACAGAAAGGAGTTGAAATGGGGTAAGAAGATTAGTTTGGGGGTTTTCCCTCTGCCAATAACAGGCCCCCCTAGCCAGGGTGTGTATCTTAGTTCATAACTTTGGGCTAAAACCTGTCAACATCCCCTGCTGTACGGGCCAGAGCCATTCGTGTAGAAGGGGCTGCAGGGCACTGTGGGTGGGGGGAGGTCAAGCCAGGCCGCCACTTCCCCGGCTCAGCCCATCACGCTCCCCAACACGGCATGGGCCGGCCAGGACAAGCCCGGTCATGCTTCTGGCAGCTGAGCTAGCTGTTGGCTAGAGGGATGGGCGGCGCCACTGACCGGAGAAGGGCGTGGTTTCGGCAGCGGGCCACACCCCCATCCCCACCCCGGAAGCCCAGCACGGGCAAGCGCCGAGGTTGCCAACAGCAAGATGGCGGCGCGGGGAGGCCCAAGCTGCTTGTGGCAGCAGCAGGTAAGAGCCCCTGCGTGGGAGTTGCTCGTGCCCGTGTCCTAGGCCGCTCGCTGAGGCCCCTGTTGAGCGCTGGGCCGGTCAGGCAAGAAGCCTTGTCGCGATTACCAGAGGGAGCCCAAGCAGCCCCGGGGTTAGCAGGGGTCCCCCGGCTTCTCCCTCGGCCCTACTAATCGATGCAGGAGCCCGATTGCCTTCTGCCCCACTCTGGGCTAGATGAGTTCATTATCTCACCCGGTGTCCTATCTGCCACAATGACCAGCACTGGATTTTGCAGGGGAAGTGATTCCCCCATTGCCCAGGCCTTCAGTCCTGCACTTCTGCCTCCCTGCTAGGTCACCAGCAGTGTGTGAGATTTTATTTATTTATTAATTATTATAGTTTTATACCCTGCCCCTTCTGCAAAGCAGCTCAGGGCGGCTTACAATTTAAAACAAAAATATAAAACACAAAATACAAATATAAAAAACTTTAGGGGGAAGCAAGAAAAAAATAAACATTAAATTTTAGCAAATTATGATCAACAAAGAGGAGAGCAGTAGCATGTAGGGATCTTTTCCTGACCAACCAAGACCACTTACTCCAAAGTAATCCCACAGATGCTCGCGGGCTCCAGTGAGACTACTTCCGAGTAAGGAGCTTGTGAGTCACTCACTGCCCAAGGCTGCAGTTTTAAAGCCACTTGTTTCGGGACTGCAGCCCTAGGGTGAAAACACATGACGCTAACCACCCTTTAACCACCGTTGGTAGTTATTTATGCATGTTGCGGGGCTGTACTGGTGCCCTATGCAGCCCTGCAACATGCATAAATGACCACCAAGGGTGGTTAAAGGGTGGTTAGCATCATGTCTCTTTTCACCCCTAGACAGGCTGAGTCTTAAGCCATGGCTCGTGAAAAGGAGTAAGATTTGGCTCATGAGAAGGCTGCAGTGTCAGACCCCGTCTCATGCCTTCCCAGCTGAAAAACAGAGGCAGCAATGGAACTAAGATAGTACTAGCTCAAAAGAGAATTACCATCGCGGCAACAGGATGACTCCTAGGAGAGAGGACTTTTTTTTTTTTTAGTAGCAAGGTCAGTCCACTTTATAAAATATACTTACAATACTATGTAAGCATGTTTTATATCCTTTTTACATTTTAACGTGGTGTGTGTGTGTGTGTGTATACTGATATTTTATTACAAGAAAGTTGTAAATGTTTTTATATTTTATGTTTATGTTGAAATACCCAGAATTAGATCAGAGGTGGGGAGCCTCCGTCAACTAGGCCAGTAGCTATTTACTTGTTCCTTTCCCAATACTGGATTTGGCTAGGGTTGACAATCCCCTTTCATGAGGAACATGTTCAGGGGATGGATTCAGAAATGAGAACATGCACTTGAAGAGGGGACCCCAACTTCTTTAAATCCTTTAATTTTTGTTTAAATGAAAGATTAATCTTCCTGCATAAACTTGTAATAACTTAGTAATGCAATAATAGTATTTAATGCAAACAAAATTTAAGGTTGTAGAGCCTGGCACCACACGCTGGCACAACTCGCATCTTGAAAGCAAACCAAACAAATGTTTCCACCCAGAATGAACATTGAATAAGCATAAATTATGAAGAATGAATATTCTGTTCAGCCGGTAAAAACAGAGGAGACTACACCAATGGATAAAGCTTGGAGCTACTTATATCATGTATTTTTAACTTTAATGACAACCATTTGTAGCAGAGCCTTAAGTATGAATTTTGAAGCAATTTGAAAAAATCTCTGCATGGTTTAAATTGCTCCTTTTATACTTCTCATTTTACTGTCTTCTCTTTCAGGATCACCCTCTTCCCTTGCAACTAAGCTAAGCATGTGCACCTGTGACTTCTCAGTTTCATGTGTCTGTGTCCTTTTGTTTCCTCTACCATTGGCCATTCTAGATTGTAAGCCCCTTCGGGCAGGACCTGTCATGACAATTCAGCACCATACAAATAATAATACAACTCAAATCTATATTGACGTTGTTAAGCAATTTGGGGGGAAACAGCTGTTTTTACTATCTTCATAGAGATCAGGGAATTTTCCTGCAACGTATTCAAGCAGAATAGCATCAAAACAATATGGATTCCTTCTGTAAGTATACTACTAAAACATTTGACTGATTATTTTTTTTGTATTATGTCATAATTATTTTAAAGGATTTGTATTGTTTTCTTCCTTATCCAGAAACAAGGACTTAATGTGGGTTCAGTTCTCCAGAATCCACAATGATATTCGACACAAGGAAAATTCTTCAGTAAGTGCTTATTACATAGTTGTTACATACATTACCAGGCAATAAAACTCCTCTATGGGAAAGTATTTTTGACTTCAGCACAAATCTCTCTTCAAATTATGCCATCTCCATCTTAGGGAAGGGCAGTGGTGGATACACAGGATATTTTCAGAAGTGATGCTACCATGCTTAGACCCAATCTGGGGTAACGGCTGCCACCCTGCCCCAGAACAGACATGATGGTGTGCCTTGCCCCACTTTGCCCTGAACCATTTACCAGTGGCTGTTCCTCGCAATTTTCGGAGATCACGACTTCTGAAAATACCCACAGAAAACACAGGGCCCTACAACTTGAATTGGTAATTATTTACTGAGGGCTCTTCTGCTGTGAAAATCTGGGCTAACATTTACCTTTAAGATATGAAGTGATCTTGATGGAACTCCTTTCACTCCTTATCTTAAGATACAAGGTAAAAAACTGAAGTGCCAGAAATGGAAGAGGCATGGCAGCTCTCAAGCCTGGTGTGGGAAACTGCAGCCATCCCTCCTTGGGGTGGGGCACCAAACTAACGTACCGCATGCCCCGGGTAGGGCTCAACATGCAGGTGGTCAGTCCTGCCCACGCCCTGCTCCCAGCTATGCCTGACAGCCATGGCGGCCTCTGCCCGAAGGTGGGGATGGCAGGGCCCAACAAACGTGCTGGCTGATGTGGGTGGTTCTGAGCCCAGACTAGCCACCTGCCTGTCCCAGGGCAGTTCCAGGCCAAAGTGAGGCACATCTGGTTTTACCCAGTTTCATTTTAAAAGCTGGAAACATGTTAATGCTGCCGGGCCTTCACCGAAGGAGATGGGATGGGTAGGTTGAGTTACGGAGGGTTTATTGGTACTCGGTTATTTTAACTTTGGGATTTTTTTATTTTAGTGTATTTTATCTCTTATTTTAAAATGTTGTTAGCCACCCTGAGATGCTGGTAGTAGGATGGAGCGGCATATAAACTTTAATAATAATAAATAATAATAATTCCCCACTTAGAATTTTATGCTTACAAATTGAGCTAGTTCACAGTTCTGCCATACTACAGAATTGGCAACGTTTCCTAATCATTCAACACTTTAAAATACTTTCTCTCTTAATAAATAGGAAGGTGTCCAAGTTAAGGAAAGATCTGGTATTCATTAGCTGAACACTTCCTAGAGCTGTAACCTATTAATATGGTCTGCAGCCTTGGATGTATAAAGTTGCCATTTCTAGCCTGGGGTAGGTGATGTATTTGCATGTGCCATTTCCATATACTTATACACGGTAGTACAGCACCACATATATGTACAACCTAAACGTTGTATGCTGATTTAATCTCTCTTACAAATTGTAGATAACCATTTAAAATGAACCAGACACCTTTTATACAAAAAATTGTCAGTCTTGGTTAAAGGCCATGATAAAACAGTGTTGGATAGTTATGAATATTTTGCGCTAAAGAACTTGGCATCTTCATTGAAAAAATGTAAGTAATATTGATCTCTCTAAAACGTTTCACTGCTGCCTACAAATACCATCTAATATAGTAATAACACTTGTCAGTGCTATCAAATCTATTTTCTGTTGGAATTATGTTTTAAGGAGAAAGAGCCTGTTTTCTTTATCGTACTATCAATACTTTATTTTTAATTTAGTATATATTTTTTTTAATTAGTATCTTACGAATGTTTTGAGATAATGGTTAAGTACTTTTTTCTTTCTGTATGATTTGACCAAATGGTCGTTGATAAAGCATTAGAAGCAAGTGGTATATTCCTTCAACATGCTGTTTTAATTAGTTCCTTCTCTGGGTAATTTTAGACGTTACGAGACCACGGTCAACCACAGTGATGTGGTGGCTGTTTGTCCCGTAACATCTATTTGATTTCCGCCAGATGTTCACCATGGTGAACCTACGGCGGAAATATAATTGACCATGATTCTGGACCTCTGGCCGCCCAGAGGTCCAGAATCGTGGTGGGATCAGGCCCCAACCATGGTTGGATTGGCCACAATCCAGAAAGGGCCGAAGGTAACGTCTGTTACCTTCAGCCCTGCTGGATCGTGGTCCTGACCATGGGACAGGATCGGGCGCAGCGACCGGACTGGCCGCTGCACCCACCTGTCTCCCAGAAGGCGGGCAGCCGGGGGAGCGTGGCTGTGCGGCCACACGCCACGCCCCCCTCCCCGATCCCCTGTAGGAATCAGGCCAGCACGTCTAAAGGACGGCCGGACTGATTCCTGACCAGCATCCGAAACTGATCCCGGTCCGTGATTGAGCATAGCGAGCCGCTGGGCCCATCATGTCTAAAATTACCCTCTGTTAAAAAATTCCACAAAGCTTAAATAGGGTTTTAAGGCCAAAATCTGATGGTCTCCCAGTGGTAATACTCCTGTTTCCTACTATTAGAGGAAGTATGGCCGTAGTAAATCAATATGTTTTGCCATTGAGTTCCAAGCAATCAGGATTTAATTTACCTGCTCCTAACGTGATTTCAAGTAGTTAGAGATCTTGACATGATCGTGCTCATCTATTTCTGTAGATACTAAAATAGTAAGTTGATACATTATGAATGGACCTTAAACAATTTATATTTTAATGACTATGCTTGTTAGATATAAACCTCCGAAGAAGATAGAGCGATTTACTCTTCTAAAATCGGTACATATCTTTAAGAAGCACAGAGTTCAGTATGAAATGAGGACACACTACAGATGTTTAGAGGTGAGTGATCAGCTGTAATATTAAAAGTGTAAAAGTACAACTGATCTTATTCACATCGTTATTCTTGGGAACCTTGAAATTTACCAAAGGTTGTAGAATATCCTCTTACCACCTAGTCATGTTTTATTGTCTAAGTGGAAAACACTTCTGTTATTGATACTCTTCATGTACCTAGTATAACACAGCTTGTGGGAGAAATGAATTTTATGCATTAGCCATTGCTGGTCTTAAATTCTTCAAAGATATTGGGCATCACTAATATCCTATGTCTTAAACAAGGATTGTTAACTATGTGTACATTGCCTAACAGAATGAGGGGCCTCTACACAGCTCCACAATGTAAGCATTAATCTACCAACAGTCCAAGTAGAACCGTACACAGATCATACTGCTCTATGTTAAGAGAGCAATGACCAGATTTAGGCCATCTAAGAGGAATTGTAGCTAAGCACGTTCAGATAGATATTAAACCCGACTTCGGAAGTATTTCTTCCCACTTTCCTACTACTGTAAGTGTGTCATAGAGAACAGGCAGAGAAGCTTCTTGCTTTTGCTGAAGAATGAGCCTTTGACTGCTTTAGCTTTCTAATTCTTTCAGTAGATATTTCCACCTTGGTGTGTACCTGAAGCACATAATAAGCAAGCTATTCGCAGTAGTTTATTTTAAAACTTTTGTTCTTTTAGTTGAAATATTTAACTGGCAGCACAGCGGATGTCTATTTGGAATACATCCAACTAAACTTACCTGAAGGAGTTGCCATGGAAGTAAGAAAGGTATCACTGAAGTTCCTTCTTGAGTCTCTAATTAAAAGGGGGGAGGGACTAGTTTTTAGAATAAACTGAACAGAAAGCAGCAGAAAAGTCTATGGCGGGATATTTTGCTGAGTTTAAAATGACTACTCTCGTGCTGCTTTCACCACCTATTGTGTGGGGTGGGTTTTGGCATGTGATTTGTGCAAATATTACATCTGTTCAAAGTTGCTAAGTATAGTAGACAAAACGCTGCTGCTGCTTTCCTTTTAGACCAGATCTGAGAAGCCAGTTTGGGACACACTGTCTCAAGTAGAAGAAACTGTGTGTCAGAAGTATTCCAAGTCTACGTGACCTACATTCAGACTGTATCCATAAAGTCTACGGGGGGGCTAGATAGAAATTTAAAGTAAAATAAAATTAAAATTGAAAAACCTTGTCTTCTCATAGCAACTTCCTTAGCTGTAGCCTGAAACCCGATTTTAAGACAATACTGCAACAGACCATACCTGTTTCCTTGATTAGCAAAACTGATGTTGAGGATCACTTTGTCAAGGGAGGCCAGTCCATTCAGCAGAAAAATTGAAACGTTAGGGAACTTTTATTGTTAAAATCTGACTAAGTGGACCGTCCATTTTCACAGACGTAATGACTGAATCCCACTACCTTCAAAAAGCCTAATGAAAAGCTTTCAGTTGTAGGGAGCCAGTGTTAGTACATGGACACACGTATGCTGCACATGTATAGATTTTCTAAAAGCCTTTCCATTGTTAACTACTTAGCAGTACCCCAGTTAGCACTTAAGTTATGTGTAACTAAAGTCATTTTTAGACAAGTAGGGGAATTTGCAGGTTCAAATGACTCATGCAGGCAGTGTGCATGCTACTCCCCCATTAGCTGTTTGTCAGGGCAGGCAGCGAGAGCGCAGCCAACATGTAGGCAATGCTACATGACTTGGTGTTCAGAGATTAATGCCATGATGACAGTTGTTGTGCGAGAGATTTTTAAATGCATTAGTGAAACCTTAATCCTGAGGTTTTACTAATCTTGGGAGTTTCTCTGACAGCTCGAGCAGCTAATTACTGCATTTACCAGGACAGTCGCAGGTCTGGAAGCAGAACCCTGGTTATATGCTAGTCTTAATCCTTAAACTCATGAAAAAAACCAAGAGGCAATAAAGGACACACAAACACCATCACCTCATTTCCAAAAATAATGTTTTTTGTTTTGTTTTTTTAAAAGTCAGACAAGTCTCAATCCTTGCAAAACTTAGTTTATTATGAATGGTACAGAAACCATTCAGTCGAGATGAAAGTAGATTCCCTGGTGCCACGTTTTCCATATATAGTGCTTTTCAGACTAGTATTTCTGTAGGCCGGAGGGGGAAAACAACAAAAACACTGAGATTTTTATTTTTGCTTCCTTTCAGACATCTTACTGGTTCTTAACTGCAAATTGAACTAACCGCTTAACTAAAAAAATTATTTTCTTTAATAGAACTAAGGGTAAGCAGCTTGACTTCTCAAAATTAGGAAGCACAAAGGGAGGGAGAGATCCATTTAGGTTATTCCTTAAATAATACATTATGAGTGTTTGCTACCAATGTGCCATAAACAAACTTTGTGGCTTCTTTACTCAAGCAGTTAAAAGAACACTACCTTATCAAACTGTTCGAAGAATAAGCTCTGAACTGGAAATATGTGAATGCAAGCATAGGCCAAAGTAAATTCTACCAAAAATGAGGTAACCTTGACTGAGCTCTAAATAACAAAACCAGCATCTCACCTTTCTGTATACAAGAAGTTAAAATACCTGCATTGGAAAAAAGTTATATCATTATGTATAAATTTATTCAAAATTCAACATGATAAACACATTCTTTAGGATACTTAGTTCTGGGGGAGGCACTCCTTTAATCCACAATGACCCACCTGCCGAGAAATTAGAAAGAGACAAAGATTAGCTTTGCAGCCAGATCTGTCATTGCAAGTTTTCTCACAGCAAAATATTTATTCTGCACAATCTAAGGGGATGAGTGGGAGAAGTGAAAGTAAATTTTACCTGTTAGTATACTCAGTATCTTCAGCCAAAACAGCCTCCCTGCACAAATCTCAGCAGGCTGTGGCAGCCCTAGGATTACTAAACAAGAGAGTTAATTCCCGTTTTACAGAAACACATTACTATCTGATGGCTGATTTATACATTTGTTTAGTTCCTTTACAACAATTTTTCGCTTTTCCGTTCAAACTTGAGTAACCGTTTTGGCTGATTGGCTGTTTTATAAGAAATTCTCCAATAGCCTCATCTAGGTAGGCACGCAAACATAACTTCAGTGGCTGAAAACAAACGTGACAGTGAGCTGCTGTGGACCACGGGTCACTGTCACGTTCATGCGCGGGCCCCCAAATGTTAGCCCTGGACTCACCCTGAGCATGTTGGCGGCTAGCCTGGGTTGTTCCTTGGCAAAGTACCAAAGTCATAGAATGGGCTACCCCCCACCCTCACCGCAACAGGGTCAGTCCAGGCCATAGCAGGGTAGAATGTATGTTCTGGTTCACCGTGATTAAACAAATGTATAAATCAGCCATCCTAGATCAGGGCTGCCATGGCTGGGAGGGTGGGGACAACTCCCCGGCCGGAGTCGTGGGGTCAGTTCCTTGATCTGAGCCCAGTTGCATCAGCAGCGCAAGCCGAGCCAGCCAGGGTTGCCGCCATTCTGCTGTCACTTGATTTTACTCAGGGAGAGGGACATGCAAGTAGTTAAAATAAATGGACGTACTTTGAGGAACACATGCCTCATGTTTTAAGACTCCCTTAATGTTTTAGATATTTTATTCAAGGCTTTTATTTTACCAATTACTACAGGCACGGCTGCAAAGTTAATTTTTGCCCTAAGTTTTACATTAGAAATGGGACATCGAAAACCAGATTGCACAGTTTCAGTCATCAGCAAAGTGGATTGCTTTACCATGCATGCTCTATTACGCTTCTTATATAATGACTGTCTTATTGATTAAACAACTAATGCTATAGGGGAGTAATAAATGGATCTCAGGCAGCTGGTGAAAATATTTTATTAAAAAGCTATTTTCGTGTCATTCAATGTAACTTATTTATTTTTAACCCCAAAATTTAGATGACAAGACTTTCTCTAGACAATTACACAATTTTAAAACTAGGATATCCCTTGCCATCATTTAGACACCTGGTCAAAGTCATCATAGTCACTTTACTCTTACATGTACAGTATTATTTATACCTCCTTCCCTAAGAAGCCTGCTAGTACCTTGGTGAAAACTGAATGCTTTTGCAAGTCTTATCGTAGTATACATATTACAGGTTCTGTATTTCTGACTGGCTACGCTCATGCCCGAGGAAGGGCCCTGTGTGGCCCCAAAGCTTGCTCATTCTCACCAACAGCAGCTGGTCCAATAAAAGATAACGTTCTAACCACTTTGTCTCCCTCTAGGTTCGTAGTGAACATACTCGCCTTTTGCTTCTTGAATTCCAAATTGATTCAGCTTTGTCACTTATAAATTCCCAAATCAACAAAATATAGGTCTTAATGGCAAAAAGGAGTGAAGTAGTTTCTAAACAGACATTACAAACAAGAAAGAAAAGTCAATCTTTGGCATACAGTGCAACCCTAGACAGAATTCAAAATAGCATTTTTACTCTTGGCAAAGCTAGTTTGTTTTGTTTTTTAAAAATGAAACAAACTTGCATTTCAGTCTCTCATCTAGTTTTCTATACTTTTCATAAGCAGAGAAATGGCGAGAAAATATTTTTGAAACACTCTCACCTCAAATAAAGACTCGATGTAAGCTCTTCAAAAGGTCTGCATACCATCTCCAATTGGCCTCAAAGGGTGACTATGTTACCCTTTAGAAGATAATAATAGCATCATTCTTTCACCACAAGACACACAGAACAGTAAAGGTCTATAAATCAGCTAACTAATGTTAGTGGTTAACACAATCTTGCACAAACTATATACAACAGTCGTGCAAAAAACACTTTGCTAGATAGTAAAGATTCTAGACAATTAGTGTTTAATAAGCCCATTTCCCCAATGTGACATACTGTATGTTAAATGCGGTATATATATTCTGATTTCTCAAGAATAAAATATGAAAGTTTAAATATTAGCTTTCAGAATGAATTAAGTCTATTGAGAATCAGAATCAGTATAAACCAACTATGGTTTTACCACTAATACAATACTGAACTTCACAATTTTGTTCAGAGAATGTTTTACCGGAAGTCGGCTATAAAGTGGGAAATACCCACCTATTTGGACACTCATACCTCAATTTATTGCTTTCTTCGTATATTTTATTTCGCTTGCAGGCTTTGGACTCAGTGTAGGGATTGCTTAAGTTAAAAAGCCCCAACTGCACCAAACTGCTAAAAAAAAATTAATTCAGCCCTCAGCACAAAAGAACACAGCACGTTTTAAGAACTGAAATAATTTACAGACTGTGATCATCCTTGATGTTAAACAGCACTGTTTCCACAAATTACAATTACATCTATCATTTCAACAGCACAAGCAAGACAAGATTTCACGTTTCACTATTTTGAAGTCTATTTTTCACATTGACAAAAGTTAAATTAAATGGTCAAGTTGATTATACAGCAAGCCATAAGTTTAACAGTATGTAACAATTATAGTTTTTAACATTACTATGTGTTCACATAGTTTGAAGTAACTGACATTTTAACTTGATTTTATGCCAAGGATAATGCAAATGCATACACCAGTTGTACTATACAATTGGTCAAGTGTTCAGTTACACACTTTGTTTAGCAATTACATTTACTTACACAACTGGACATTTAAACAATGAGGTCAAGCTGTGTATAAAGAACAATTATTAAAAATTAAAACAGAGTCCACAAACTTGTTTTATGGTTCATTCATGAACTACTGATGTTTGGTTTTTTAAAAACATTCACAGATTTCTGTTTCATTACATTTAGTGCATCAGGTAACACTTCAAAATGTAATATAGTATACTTCTCCCAAATATTAAGCAATTTGCTGCATATACTGTTACCAAATGTTAGTGTTTCCAAAACCTTCAAAGTTCACAAAGTTTATACACACAAAGTACTAAAACAAATCACGTTCTACACTAAAAAAAAAAACTGCACACAGTTTAAAATAATTAGTTCTATATATTAAATGAAGGCTTGACCATTGTAACAGACATGTTTTCCTTTTAAGTTTAGTGTGCAGAAATCAGCGTCCACAAGCTTAGACTTTAAAAGGATATGCTTGAAAAGAGTCCAAGGAGTCACAGATTTTTTACTGTTTTAAATATATGGCTTTTGCCAACTGGTGCATGAGGGCTGTTGGAAAATATTGATGCCAAAGTTCTATTAATATGCTTTGCCATCTTTAATGTTTTATAGGCAGTTGTTAGTCCAGCCTTTTCAAATGGTCTTAAGATAACAAGAAAGCGCCCTGTTATGCAATTTAAAGAATAAGCCTCTTTAATAGCGTCTGCCACCTGGCGGTCTAGGCCATCTCTGGCCCCGTCCAGGTGGCAGAGGGCGAGGTGCACCGGGTCCATTGGGAAAGCTGTGTAAAAGGATAAAATCATAATTGTTTTTTTCCTCAAGATTTTTTTTTTTTTTTAAAATAACAAAAACTACATCACTATATTCAATTTGGGCTTAAAACTTATTTGATCTTAACTATCTCATGCATATTTAAAGGGCTTCCACATTAGTTAAAAATACAACAATGGAATCCAAAATGGTTATATACAATACACAGCCTTTGATTTTAATACTTTTTTTTAAAAGCTAGCTTTAAAGTTACTCAATCAGTATTAAGTGTACAAGAAAATTAGTTGTGAAGGGAAAAACAAAGAAATCTTCTTACCCTCTGGGTAGTGGAAAACGTCCTCTTCGCAATGGTGGTGGCATTCCTCTGCCTCTAGGATATGACGCTCTGCCTCGGAAGCCCAGTGGTCCGGGTGGGGGTGGGAGTCCATGTCTGTGTAGAGAAGTCCAGTGTCATGGAGTTAGGGAAATACCCTGGGCTTTTTGGGGGGGAGAGGAGGCAGTTTCTCATTTAAGGAACCTGGATCTCTGCATTACAATTCCATTGCTTTTAAACCAACACTTTTCAGTTGGTGTTCTTAAAACTAACCTTAGTGGAGGAGGCAGAAAAGGACCTCTCATCATTCCTCTCATAGGTGGAAAAGGTGGTCCCCCTCTTAATCCTCTTCGGCCCCTGGGGTCAAAATACGGATGCATTCTTCCCATCCCACGTCTGCAAAGGTATGCATTTTCAGTACACTATTATAACCTAAAATCAGCACTACGAATTGATACTAAGTACTGATCTTGGAGCTGTAGAGAATATGTTGCCTATGATTTTTACATGCAATAGACAGGCATGTTTACTGTCGATTTGCAAGAAAAAGAGGTATTTGTTTGTTTGGGGTTTTCTGCAATACTTTCCTCCTGCCCCATATCATTCCACATGGAACTAGAAAATAGAATGTTAGCTACTTTCTAGAGAGCAATTGAACATGAAGGTTAAAGATGTAGTTGGTTTTGTAAAAGATTCCAATTCCTGCTTCAGTGGACACTTAACTAAGCAATTTTTTAAAGTACTAATATAAGGTTGGTATTGCCCAGCAATTTTAAACAGTTTTTTCCCATAAAGATAATGTATTATCTCACGTAAACTTTCTCCAACTGTTAGTGGTAATCACTGCAGAGGGCACTACTGAAAGTCCAAGGATAGAAACTTTATTGTTTCTACTAGATTTATCTGCAAAATCATAAGCAAACAAATTGGCCCCGTTGATTTCATAATCTGTGGGACTTCAAAGGAAGGGGAAGAATAAATGGGGTTTCCACCTCTAATGTTTTCATGTCTGTGAATACATTGTTCAACACTATATTAAGTATGTTACAAAGCATCTATAATTTGCCATTGCAACATAACACTATGCTGGCATTACTGCTGCTCTTAATTATTAATTAGGAACATGGTCTGTAGTTAATGTCCTAATAGTCAGCTTCTCTTTTCCCCTCTCAGGTATCTGCAAACATTGTCATTGAGACAGGTGCACAACAAAGATATAGTTTAACTTCAACCAAGAATTTCAAGGCTTTGCAAAAGAAGTGGAATGCTTTCAGAGATCAGAATTTTGAACAAAATTCAAAATGTTCACTTTGTGTTACAGACTACTCTATAGTAAAATGCCTTTCAGAAAAGCAGATCGGGGATGTAATCAAAATAGCCTTTTCTATTTTAAGTGTTACCTCATTGACCCAAAGCCATTAATTGCTTTGCCTCACATTTTTCCTCTGCTAAAAGGAATGTGTCCTTTGTTCCCAAATCCTCTGCCACCTCGTCCTCTGCCCCGACTTCTTGGTCCCCTGACAATAATTAAGGGAAACAAATTAAAGTTAAACCAATGCCTTTTGTTCATATAATGGGCAATTGCTTATTGCCCTCTCAGGACCTCCCCAGTGAGTTCTATTCTGTTTCCCCTCTTGTTCAACATGTATATGAGGTTTCTGCGTGAGGTCATTCAGAGGTTTAGGGTGAAGTGCCATCAGTATGCTGATGACACCCAGCTGTACCTCTCTTTTTCATAGGACCCAGACCCCGCAGTCTCATTGCTCACCGATGCCTGGCTGCTGACAGGGACTGGATGAGGATGAGCCAATTGAAGCTGAATCCAGACAAGACCAAGGTGGTGATGGTTGGCCGACCTTGCGACCTGGAGAGGGTTGGAACTCCTGTTGATGGAATCCAGCCCCCTCTGGTCAGTCAGGTTTGCAGGCTTGGGAATGCGTCTGGGCCTCTTGCTGCACCTGAATTGTCCAGTTGTAGCAGTGGCCAGGAACACCTTACACCAACTCCATCTGGTGAGGAGGCTGTGGCCTTTTCTTTCCGATTCTGATCTGGCCACCATCATCTATTCTTTCATCACTATTAGGCTAGATTACTGCAACGCACTCTAGATGGGGTTACCCCCAATGACTGTTCAAAAGCTGCAGCTAGTGTGGTGCAAAACGTGGCAGCCCTGTTCCTTTTGGGGAAAAGGTGCTAGGAGCACATTACACCGGTTTTATAGTGTGCTGGTGCTCCAAAGTCTGCACTCGCTCCTCATAGCTTTCTGGTCACAATTCAAAGTGCTGTTTTTGACCTTTAAAGGCCTAAACGGTTCGGGTCTCCCATATCTGAAAGACCGCCTGTCCTTCCATGCTCCATCACAGCCCTTGCAATCAGCCAGGAGCTCTTCCCTGTGGCTACCATCTGTCCGTAAGCCTTCATACAACAAGAGCTTGCAGCGTGGCGCTCTTGACTGCTACCCCAATGCTATGGAACTTCCTTCCCCCAGAGGTTTGTTTGAGCCTGAGCATCTTCTGGAGGTGGTGTAATACTACTTATTTGAAAAGGTATTTGGTGGGTGGGGATAGGGGTGGTTTTGGAGTAGGGGTGTGAGAAGAGTTTGTATGGAGTGAGTGTTGTGGGAGGGTTGGGGGTGCTTTAGGGGAGGATTTGTACTAATTTGTTTTAATGTTTTATGAGCCGCCCTGAGCCTCTTGGAAGGGTGGCATATAAATTTAAATAAATAAAGTAAACACACATGAACACAGACAAAATTAGGAGATACAATCAGTTACCTTAACTGTAAAAGGAATGCAGCTCTGGTCCCTTTCACACATAATTTACAGGAAGCACAGGTGGGACCTGCTTGTGGTCCCTATAATGGCTCTCCACTAGGCTGAATAAGTGATAAGTAGTTCGCAGCTAAAGGAGAAACTAAGCAAATCCAGTTTTGATGGCATGTCCACCCCTTCAATACTGTGCAGTTCTGGTCACTCCATCTCATCCAGAATATCGTAGGACTTATTATAGTGTGCTATTAATCCGTGGAACTTGTTGCCAGGCAACGTTATACAAGCCAATAGTATAACTGGCTTCAAAAACGGATTAGTGGATTAGATAGGATTGTCCCATTAATGGCTATTAGCTAAAAGGTGGGATATAACCTCTGACTACAAGAAGCTTCTAAGGGGATACCCAGTTTTTGTCATAAAGTCTCTAATGCAGACCACTGGCGAAGGCTGGATAGCGGGCTAGATGTTCCATTGATATGACTCACTGGGTAAAGCCGCTCGAAATAGAGCCATCTGAATTCCCTGTCCCAGGGAGGGTGAATGCAGCTGCAGGGAAACTGGGTGGGTGGGCCACCGTCCCAAGTTCCACCACACCCCTAGTCAGCCAAAGAGCCGTCCACAGGGCAAGGGCAGGACTCTCAGACTCCTGATATCCAGCAGGATTGGGCCTGCAGGAGGAGCCCATGCACCCCAGCCGCCAAACAGCTGATGTGGGGCCGGAGGAGCATGCTCACCCCAGTGGAGCAACAGCTTTCTCTGGCGGACGCATAGCATGGCAGCCATCCATCCTCCCCTGCACCCCCAGAGGGTGAACATCTGGTGGCACCAGATTGACAGTCAGCTTCATCACAAGCTAATGTGGGATAACATATCATGTGGCCTTACCCACTGCTGCAGTTCTTCTATTCTTTAGTTACAAGAATTGTGGGGTTGGAAGATACCTCAACGGTCATCTGGCCCAACCTCCTGCTTCAAGCAGGATATCCTCAGCTTACAACACTGCAGACCTATGCTTGTCTAGTTGGGTTTGGAAACACAAAGGGGGAGAGAGAGTCCACAACCACTCCTGACAACCTATTCCCTTGCCCAATAGCTTTTACAGGGTGAACTGTTTGTCCAGGATCTCGCCACTGTTGCATCTGTTTTTACCCGATCTCCAACTTCATAGTCACTCTCAAATGATAACTCTCCACGTATGTACAAAATAGAATTAAAAAGTTTAAACACATGTCCTAAGCAGCTTGGACCCTTCATATCTAAAAAGACGTCTCCTCCCCTATGTTTCATCGTGCTCCCTTCGGCCAGCCGTGTGGAGCTGAGGGGAAAGGCCCTCGTGCCACCATTGTAGGCAGTCTGTACGGTACAGCACGCAGCACATTCTGGTTGCTTCTCCTGGAGATTTGCCTAAGCTTGAGTATTTTCTGGAGACAATGTAAGCCCTACTTATTTGACCAGGCTTTTAGCAGACAGGGGTATAGGTGTCAAAGGGTGAGAGTGGTTTTAATTGGAATTTTACATAGTTTAATATTTTACTGGTTTTTATATTTTTCTTGTTGAGAGCCACCCTGAGCCTTCGGGGAAGGGCAGGATCCAAATCAATATGTAGGGAGTTCAACTTTGTGTGACTGCCAAAACAAAGCAGTAGAAAGTTTCTGTAGAAAGCATTACACTACAAGGAAGAAGAGTTCAGGTTCTTCTATTCTATGCACAGTGGCTAATACCCTTGCAGATTTCTGTTGTGTTTTTATATATGAACTTGTTAAAGCAATTTCATACTGTGAAACCTAATTGTGTGTGTACTTTATATGCAAACATACCAAAGTTTCTACATATTTTTTTATATAAAAAAAGAATTCTATTACAATAGCATTTTTCTGAAATAGAAAAAAATCTGCATCCAGACTTTATTAGTGATTAAATGAAAATTAATTTAATCTGTGTTTAGCAATGCGTGATGACATCTCAACCCCACCCTATATGTGTCTTTTAAACGGGGATGAAAACCCTTACAGTTAAATTAAAGCTTGTGCTGCTACCTGTACCTTCAAAATCACTCCCTGAAATAATACACAATTATTTGGAAAAGTGCATTTCTGTTCCAAAAAACTATTCTTTATTTTATTTCAATTTTAGAAGCAGTAACTCACTTGTTTTTAATTTCTATCACTTCTGCATTTTCAGTGGTAGAGTCGTCCTGATCCATTGGTACCTCAGCTTCTTCCTCCATCTTTAAAAAAGAAACAAACAAAAAATTCATCCTACAGCCCCGGTTACCAGATTGTCCTATGGTTGCTATTTAAAGCTTTATAGACCATGTTGAAATGGCAGTAATCTTTATCCAGTGCCAGGACATCCCCACTCTGATTTAGGACTAACTTCTGAGGGTGGGTTGCCGGGAGCATGTTAGGCTTTTCGCCCACGACTATGGGGCTGGTGGACCTGGAGATCAGGAGGAACTTGTGCACAGCTTCCCAAGTGCCTCCCTGTGGGCACCATCTGTTAGCCTTGTTCATACGACAAGGGCTCACAGGGCAGGGGGCCTTCTTGGTTGTTGCCCAGTGCTTTGGTACTCCCTGGTTCATTTGTGCCTGAGCAGCTTCCAGAAGCAGTGTAAGACTTTTTTATTTGAAAAGGCATTTGGCAGGTGGGGATTGGGATGAGGTTTGGTGGGTGGATTTGGGGTAGAGGTGTTGGGGGGTAAGTGGTTTTGGGTGGGTCTTGTGGGGGTTTTAGGGTTTTGTATTTTAAATGTTTCTATTGGATTGTAAGCCGCCCTAAGCCTCAGGGAAGGGTGACGTATAAACTGAAATAAATAAATACTATCAGTGGTCCGGAGTTTGCACTGGCTGCCAATAGTGTTCTGGGCACAATTCAAGGTTTTGACCTATAAAGTCCTAAATGGCCTGGGTCCTACATATCTAAAAGACCATCTCCCCCATTGTGCTACCCCCCAGGCTCTAGGTCAGCTGCAAGTGCTCTTTCTTGCAAGTTCCATCATTGCACGTTGCACCACATCCATATGACCCAGGCACACACGGTGAAAACAAATGAGATGATAGCTCACACCAGGTGCATGTCCACCTGCTTATTTATTAGGTGTTCACCAGATATTAGCCGCCATGCGGCCACCACCCACCTGCCACTCATGGCGGAGTCCAGAGACCTCACATGCCCACCATGTGAGTGAACCGGGCGTGAGCCCACATGGTCACGTCCTGTCAATTAGCTTGTGCGCAGCCTCCTGCTGTCCAGGTCCACCAGCACCATAGTCGTGGGCAAAATGCCTATAGCATTCTGTAGAGCGACCGCTTCTCACTGGTGCATTAAACACCCACGCACCATTTTCCCACTGCAACTTCTCCCACTACCAGCTTGGAAGCTGCAACTGCTGGCAGACATCTATCCATGCCTGCGCCTGTCCTGCTCCAGAGCCAGCACAGGTTGACAGACACGGACACCCTGACTCTCACAGCTACAGCTTGAGAGCCTGCCTTTGTTCAGTGGAGGTTTTTGTAAATGCACTGGGGGAGGGGGTTGTTTTATACAGCTGCATTATTTATTTATTTATATTTATTGGCCGCCCCCTCATGCCTATGGCATCCCGGGGCGGCTCACAACAAATAATAAAGGCTTCTGTTTACTGTTATCTAGCGATAACAATAAACAACACTAACTATGCTCTTGATTGTTTACTGTGTTGCCAAGTGACCAGGAGAATTAGAGAAGAAGCAGGAAAATCACCAGGAAATAGCTCTACGGGATGGGAAAGGTCTGGATGGGATGAGGGAAGGCATCATCGCAGGCCCGTGGGCTGGCACAGTGGTGGAAGCTGAAATGGGGGGGGGGGGGGGANNGGGGGGGGGGGGGAAAGAAGAGGGGGAGCAATAGCGGGGGTTTCTCCACAGTGGGCTGGCATGGGGAGGGGAAGCCAAAATGGCAGGCAGGGGGGAGGGAGGTCGCAAATGGCAGGAGGAGAACCACAGTTAATCCAGGGGAATTGCATCCATAGGTTCAAATGGTCATTTCATAAAAGTCTGCAAAACAATGTTTAAATCGCAGCTAGGGAATATTACTCTAGATGAGGGGATAAGATCTTATTGTCCCTTTCAAGAAATGGGAGACCATACTGTTCATGAGCAAGGAACTTCCATTTACAAGTGCCCATAATACATTTATTGAAGTTAAGTGGACCTTTACAGATGATACTGCTAATACTTTCTCCAAAGGAATCAGATAAAGTAAAACCAGACGTGACAGCAGCTCACTTAGGTTTGCGGACTGCTGTCATGTTTGGTTCTGGTTGCCAGCTGTTGACCCGGGGTATCCCAGGTTGTGTTGGCGGCTAGCCTGGACTCTTATCTCGGCACGTTCTCCCCTCCCCCGGGCTGTGCTGCTGTCGACCCGGCTGAAAGCATGTCCATTTCATGCTCTGGCAGGCACATGCCCTGTCCACCAAGACTCTTGCATCCTGGGCCAGCCTGGAATGCAGCAGCCTGGCCATCACGTGTGGTTTTACCCATAGTTTAAAACAACAGGTATAGGGGCCGAAGCAGGAGATATACCCTTATCCATGTACCACGTGGAAAATGTCTGCCACTTAGATTTATATGACCCTTGTGTGGACAATTTCCTACTATCCAGTAGAATTTGCTGTTCTTTACCTGAGCACTCTGTCTACTTGATTAAGGAGCGCAGCCTCCAAGCTGTGAGGTGGAGAGAGGGTAGGGCCGGGTGCCATGTTGTCCCTTCGTGGAGGGATATCCGGTTTGGGATGTTGGGGAGAGACCATGGGGTGTCTACTGACGTTTTCCTAAGGTTCAAGAACCAATACTGGCAGGGCCAATCTGTTGCTATCATGATCATCTCCCCTCCCTTTTCCCTCAGGATATCTAGGATTCTGGGAATGATGGGGATAGGAGGAAAGGTGTACAGACCACCCTTTGGCAAGAGGCTATGAGAGCATCCTCCTGTGATCCATGTCCCTCTCCCGCCCTGGAAAAAGCGGTTGGGAGTTTTTTTGTTGTCCACGGACGCAGAGATCTGTTGCAAAGACCCCCCGGCACGTCTACAAGAGAAAAACCAGTGTCTTCAATGTCTATTCATTAGACATCAAGCTGGCATGACTCAGTCCATCTGCCTCAGTTTTCTTGTCCCAAGATGCAGACTACCCAGAGGGATACCCCTCTGAGGAGACACCACTCCCATAGGTTGTACGCTTTCTGTAGGAGGGAGTGGGACCTGGTTCCCTCGTTTGCTTACATAAAACACTGCTACCATATTGTCCAAATATATTAGGATTGCAAGACCCCTGAACTGTGGCTCGAAACCCCTTAGTGCTAGCCGAGCTGCCCTGAGCTCCAATACATTTGTGTGCAATGAACACTTTTCCTTTGCTCAGAGCCCGCTGACTGCAAGGTTTGGGGACATGTGAGCCCCCCATCCCTGCAGGGACACAGATGTAATAGTTTGGGAGGGGTGCTCTTATTTGGACAGCACCCCCCTGCAGACATTTCCATAACTGCTCCACCAGGCCAGGCTGTGAATGAACTCCAGCAGTAGCATCAATGGGAGCCCTGGATCTTCTATGTAACCTAGTCTTTACTCAGGGAGCTAGCCATCTCTGAAGGGGTCTTAGCCTTGCTAGGGGCATGGTGAAAGTGGTGGAGGCCATTTGTCCCAACAAGCTAGTAAAGAGACTATAAGATTGACAGGGGTTGTTAACAATAAGGGATACCACTTCCTTTATGTCCTAGAACCAGTGGGTGGGTGGACGTGAATTCCTTAGGCCTGCTTAAGTCAAGTATGGCTCCAATAAATTCAGTGAAGTCAGTCAGGGTTAGGACTGATTTGTCCCAATTAATATGAGTACCTAATTCAGTGAGAAAACAGCAAGTCATGACAATCTGACTAGTCAGGGTTTCAGGGGCGTTTGTCCTAAACAGGCAATAATCAAGGTAGGGGGTACACATGTA
Source organism: Sphenodon punctatus (assembly GCA_003113815.1). Lineage (NCBI taxonomy): Eukaryota > Metazoa > Chordata > Lepidosauria > Sphenodontia > Sphenodontidae > Sphenodon > Sphenodon punctatus. Next base: position 1,903,287 of record QEPC01000373.1, read on the forward strand.
AACCCCACCTTCTCAAATGGGCAGTCACTGGGGCTAAACATTTTATAAACACCCTGGGAGATATGGAGAGCCCGAAGGGAAGGACAGTGAATTGGTACAGTGATCCAGGGCAAAAACGAAGAAGCCGCCTATAATCCAGGTGTATCGATATATGAAAATGTGCATCCATCATGGACGCAAAGACATCATCCTGTCTTAGAGCAGGAATGAACTGACCCTAAGTCACCATTTTATTTATTTATTCATTTATAAAAGATTTTTATCCCACCCCTCCTGCCCACAGGGCAGCTCGGGGCGACGAACAGCAATATAAAACAATAATACAATAAAAACCATTTAAAAAGTTTTAAAATCCCATATGCATTGGTACCGTGATTCAGGGCAAAACAAAGAAACCTCCTATAATCTGGATATATGAAAATATGCATCCACCATGGATGCAAAGACATCACCCTATCTTAGAGCAGGAATGAACTGACCTGAAGTCACCATTCTAAACATATACATTTAACATGTTTATTTAAACATCTGAGGTCTAAAACCCTCCATTTGGGGGGGAAACCAGAACTTAATGACAATTCTGGGACCAAATGCTGAACAATCTCAGCCCCCAGTGCATCTGCTGCCAGGCAGTCCAGAGGGACTGGGGCGGAAAGAAATCATCCCTGTAGGGTAAACAGAAATGAATCCTGTAATCATCTTGGAGAGAACCCACTAATCCATAGTGATGCGTTCCCAGACCTGAGAGAATGGAAATAAATGATTCTGAAAAGGGGGGGGGGGGGTGAGGCACTCTTGCTAAAACAGCTTTTGGGGCAGTGTCAGATGAGGGGAAGAAGCAGGAAGACACTGACCACAACCCCGAAAGGTTTGACCTTGGGCTGGTCTAATGAAACTGCTTTGAGCTGATTGTATTCTAAAAGGGGGGAGGAGGGGGCACAAAAGACTGTCCCTGGTATCGAGAGGGTTCTTGTGGCTGCTAGAACGGATGAAACCTTCCCCCTACATCAGAACATGGACCTGGGCCCAGTGCCGAAATCTTAAGACCCATAGAACGAGCTGTGCTTCTGCCTGTTTTTAAACTGTTTGAGCTCCTGACTGGTGGAAGCTGCAAACAATCCATCCCTATCAAACGGGAGGTTCTCAGTTACACACTGAGCCTTAAGGGAGAGACACGAGTCAAGTATATCTGTACTTGGCTATCGCAATCTCTTACTCCTGTGGTAGGTATATCATAAGACACCGTGGTGAAGTGTCTCAATACCTGCAGCCACTATTTACAATGGTGGTGACCTGTTCCCTAGTCCTCTCAGGGAGATCAGGCATAAAGTGAAAGAGGATTTCCATAAGGTGAAATTAAACCATGCCATAAGGAACAGGCTGCTTTCATACATAGCGCTGCTGCTGAGTAGGATTTGCACCCAGGGCATCTATGCACTTTTCCTCTCACGAGGGTGTGTGTGTGAGGTTTTCCCCCTTTAGATCCTTCTGCCACAGCTGTGGCTATAAGTGAATTAGGGGCAGGAAGAGAGAGCAGGAACTCGTGCCCGTCCCCCAGGACAGGATACATCTTAAGGAGCCGCAATGACACCATGAAGGCGCATGCAGCTGAACCCAATAGCACCTCCCTGTGGGCATTGGCCAGAGCAGGTGACGGATGGGGCCACTCAGAGTGTGAGCCTGTAGACATAGCCTTTATTGTGAGGAACTCAGCAAGGCCCCGGGATCTCTCTCGTCTGCTGTACAGTTTACAGCAGTGGCACACAATGCAGGTATTGGTATTCTGCTCTGCAAGCAGAACAGGCAGTACATTTCCTGAAGCCCTTAGCAAGGGCCATACACCAGTCGTCTTGCTATTCTGAGCCTGCTGGAAGGTGAGGGGGGAAAGAACGGGGGAGACTTGGTCAGGTGCCTATTTATGGGCAGGGGGACGGTGAGGGATGGCTGACGTCACAAGGGCGCGAAGTGTGAAACTGGCTTGCTATTCTCTGAGTTTGCCGCTAGATGATGTGAGTATAGTGGGACTACACAGATAAGAGGGTAACGAAGAAAAAATCACCTTGATCCAACAGAAGCAGGCTGCTTGAATCTGCTAAATCGCTTGCAGGTTCTGATCAGCAGCAGTCACGAAGGCCTGGAGTGTAATAACCAGCACCATGAACTTCTCAGCATGCATCTCCACTAGGGCTGAAACGCGCCGTCACATTCTCACATAATCTCAGAGAGAAACAACTTATTGCGCGAATTTCACGCAGCCGAAAATGGGCACTGCGCATGTGCAAAATTTGACCACTACAGCCATTTGACCACACACACGGGCCCCAGCAGCCATTTTGTGCATACGTAGTGCTGGTTTTAGGGTTTCTGGAGGACCCTCAAAAACCACTGCGCATTTGAAAAATGGCTGCAAGGGCCTGACGAGCATTCACAGAATGGCTGTAACAACCATTTTGCACATGCGCAGAGCATTTGTCGAGATTCTCGCATACCTCGGCAAGAACATGCGAGATCTCGACAGGGTTTGCAAGAAACTCATGGATTCTTGCGAGAATGCACTAATCTCCACAGCTGCAGTTCCAGGGACCTCCCACTACCTCCCAGTCCCAGTACTGTACTCTTAACCACTACACCTCACTGGCTCTTTATATAAATATGATTGATTTGAAAATGACTCCACTTAACATAAAAAATTAAACTTTATTGTCTGTGGTACAGAAATACATCACCAACACGAAAGTTCTTGGGTCAACAGTAATCTCTCCCCCTCCCCCATGTTAACAGTAAAATCTCAACAGCAATGGTATTGATTTGAATTGAACCCCTCCCCAACCTTTTTGGAATATAAAACAACATTTTGAACTAAGAATTGAACATTATAATAACTATAAATAAAAGGAAACAACAGACTTCCTTGTGTCGGGGACAGCATCCCCTACAATCTAAGCAGCATAGAGAAAGAAAGGCAGCCTCATACTGTGAGCTAGCAGTTGACTCTTGCATGGTCACTCAGGACAAACAAAAAGTTTAAAGGCAAGCAAGATAAAGTGGGCGATAAAGACAAAGACACTATATTTTTGGAGTTAACACTCAGTATTCATTTGCAAAAAAGATAACAGGCTATACCTGAAAAACATTCCAATGTTCTTGGGAAACACCATTCATAGGCAAAGTAGCTGATAACTTCACATACAGACAGTTTGTCTCCATTTCAATAACATGAGATCACAGTAAATAATGGAGGGGTTGGAAATGACCCTAGAAGCCTAATAGGTTCAATTTTTTCATCACAAGATTGCAAATAAAAATAGTATGGCATACTATGAAAGGGTTAACTGCTGTGTAAATCTAAAGATAAAACAAACATGATAACTTAGTAAGTGGAATTTTCCACTGGGGGGTGTAATTGACACCCCCCCCACCCCCCGGAAATGTCCTTGTAGTGATATTTTTGAAAATGGCATATTATGAAAACACGCAAAATGCTAAATTGTGTTTGAGATTAATATGTCCCCATTACACTAGGTGTGCAGTGCTTTCATTTCCCCATTCATTCCAATTGGGGATCAACCGTACCTCAATAGCGTTTTAGTAATCACCTCACATTTTTAAAAAGCACAACTGGGGGAGCATGAACCAATGGGGTACAAGTGAACCCATTATTGTTGAGGAATATATCGAGTATGACATGGTACAGGTTTGCTAAAAAAGTTTTATGAATTTATTTGTATGCTTTCCAGGGTACCATGAGACCCCGTTGGTGGAAAGGTTAACAGTAAGGTTTAGGATATGGGGATTTTTACTGCATATTTTAGGTGATTTATGGGTTTTATTTTCTGTATTTTATATGTATTTTTTTATGATGATGTTAGCCACCCTGGGCCTTCAGGGAAGGGTGGGATAAAAATCAAACTAAATAAATATTCTGTGGCTCAAACAGGAATAGCTTGCCCCAGGATAACTAGCAAGAAGAACATTATTTGAATGCTAAAAGTTATCCCACAGTAACTGCCTGTGTGAATAAAAATGATCTACCAACATGACTGAAGGAACTGATGGAGGGTATTTTTATTTATTTTGGGATATTTTTATCCCGCACCCTCCTGCAAAATAGCAGCTCAGGGCGGCGTACAACAATCCTTACAATAAAAGCCAACACAAAGCCAATTAAAATTTTTAAAACCATAAAATACAAAAAAACAGAAATCAAATCAAAACCCTCCCCCCGCCCCCTCCCCACCTTCCTCCCCAAAGGCCTGGTGGAACAGCCAGGTCTTACACTGTCTCCGAAAGGAGGGGAAGTCCTGGGTCAAGCAGGCCTCCGTCGGGAGGAAAATTCAAAGCCTAGGTGCGGCCACCAAGAATTCCTTCCCCATCATCGCCACCCAGGAAACCTGGGGGGCCTCGAGTTGGGAATCCCCGGCCAACTGCGGGGGGCGTACCACTGCCCGGGGTATGAGGCGGTCCCACAAGTATGCGGGGGCTAGATCGTTTAGAGCTTTAAAGGTCGTTGCCAACACCTTGAATCGAGCCCAGAAGACAGCAGGCAGCCAATGCAGAGAACAGATGACTCGTGAAATGTGCTCGCGACAACCCATCCTCGTTAGAAGACAGGCCGCTGCATTCTGCACCAGCTGCCGTCTCTGAACTGTACTGGGGTAGCCCCATGTAGAGTGCGAAACTGTAGTCCAATCTCGAGGTGATGAAAGCATGGATGATTGTGGCCAGGCTGGAGTCTGAAACATACGGCCGTAGCCGACATACGAGATGTAATTGGCGAAAGGTGCTCCACGCCACAGCCGCTACCTCGGAGTCCAGGCAAAGCTGTGAGTCAAGAAGCACCCCCAGGCTACGAACCTGGGTGGCTAAAGGGGGGCAGATCCCATCAATGACAGAAGCTACCCCCCCATAGCCTTCCCCACCAGCATCACCTCCGTCTTGTCAGGATTCAATTTCAGACGGTTCACCCTCATCCAATCCCCCACAGCTGCCAAACACCAGGTAAGCACCGAGACTGCTGGGTCTGGGTCTGCAGAAAAAGAGATGTAAAGCTGTGTATTATCGGCGTACTGATGACAGCGTATGCCGAACCTTCTCACGACCTCGCCTAACGGCTGCATGTACACATTAAACAGGAGAGGGGACAGAATAGAACCCTGTGGGACTCCACACATAAGGTCCCAGGGAGATGATGAACATTCCCCTAGGATCACCCACTGAGTTATCCTGGCCAGGAATGAGCAGAACCATTCAAGAACAGCTCCTCCCACCCCAGCCTGGTCCTGCAGACAAGCCACCAACATCTCGTGGTCAACAGTATCAAATGCTGCTGACAGATCTAGTAAGATCAGAATAGATGATCTGCCCTGATCTAATTCATGGAGTAGGTTGTCGAGCAAAGCCACAAGCACAGTCTCAGTGCCAAACCCAGGACAAAAGCCGGACTGAGAGGGTATCAGTGCTACCTCAACAAGGGAAGCAAACTACAGATCAGATATTCTGCACGTGTGCATAAATCAGGTTTATGACTGTGCATAAGAAGAACTTGTGGAATGCTGTTAGTGAAGTGGACAGACTGTTTAAATTGGTGCAGTTAATCAAAATATGTATGGAAGGCACAAAATTACGTGTAAAAGTGGGAAATGTATGAAGGAAGAATTCTCTGTGGACACAGGACTCAAGCAAGGAGATGAACTCTCATACTTTTTATTCAATCTTTTCCTCAAGAAGATGGTTTAACAAGTATTTTTTGGTACCAAGGGGAGTTAGGATGCATGGGAATTAATTTAGAATTTTTGGATTTGCCAAAATTGATGTGGCTTGAGACACGCAGGAATTTGTGCTGCATCTTGGGAAGGAATTGGCTTCAACAGCAAGAAACTTTGATTAAGGAATAGTGTGGAAAGACAAAATACATGAAGATGAATAGGGATGCAAAAAGGTGAAAAAATTAGTTCTTATTAGTTGTATAACATTTAACTTTCAGAATAATAGAATTTTAGGGTTGAAAGGGATCTCATGGGTCAGGCAGGATATTCCTGCCTATAGCATCGTGAACAGATGCTTGTCCATCCGGATTTTGAGAATCTCCAAGGAATCCACAACCTCTTTGGCACGGCTGTCAGGGAACGTTCCATCGAAGGGTGAAAACAGACATGACGCTAACCACCCTTTAACCACCCTTGGTGGTCATTTATGCATGTTGCAGGGCTGCATAGAGCACCAATATAGCCCTACAACATGCATAAATAACCACCAAGGGTGGTTAAAGGGTGGTTAGCGTCATGTCTGTTTTCACCCTAAATGAGCATAATGAGATGGGTAGAGAAATACAGGCTTGTTTACAACACAGTAAGTAACTGATCCTATTAATAAAGCTGGACATCTACACCTATATGATCTTACCAACAGTGTTTAGTTCCCCAGCACAAGCTTGAAAATGTTGAAATTTTTTGTTCTCTCATTGGTAGAATATTCTGTGCTGAAAAACTCAAGTCTGAACAAGATGAAAGAATTGGGAAAGCAGGAAGGGTGTTTGCATCAGTGGCATAGTGACATGACCAGTTTAGCTAACAAAATTAGAATGCATAATAGCTGTGTAATATACACATTAATTTATGGCTCGGAAATATGGTGCAAGAAAATAGAACATAGGAGGGTCTGACCAGTTTGATTCAAAATGCTTGAGAAGAATATGGAATGTTAAGTGGCAAGATCATGTAAATAATGAGGTGGCTCACTAAGTAGCATAAGGTGTCATACACAACAGCTAAAAGGCTGAAGTAGTTGGGTCACGTTGAGCAGATGGCAGGATCAAGAACTGCAAAGCAGGTAAGCTACTGGAGACCAACGGGTAAATCCTAGTCAGAAAATCAAGAACGATTTGGGAAAGAACAGCTACAGAGGGTGTCAACAGATTGGTAATAACATGGCATGGAGGTAAAGAGGCCTCAAAGAATCAAGCTAAATGACATAAGATGACTGCTGCCTTATGCACTTGCCAAAAGGTGTGAAGAGTGTATGTATGTAACATTATAGGGTAGCAAATGTTGGATTATAACAAAGAAATTAGGCAATTAGTACCTTGTGAAAATAAAATCCTCAAGAAAATCCTTTGGCCTGTTAAGGATCCTAACACTCAACAATGGAAAAGATGATATAATAGAAAGTTCAGAAAATGTAAAGGTGACATCAGTTTAAAATATTTATTTTTGCATTTTTATGCAGCCCCCTCCTGCACAAGCAGCTCGGGGCAGCTAACAGTATTTTAAAACATATAAAATGAACCACACATATTTTAAAACATATAGAATGAATCCCACCCTAATCCAACCCACCCATCCCATCTCGCTTGGAGAAGGCCCGGCAAAACAGTCAAGTCTTATAGTGTCTACGAAAGTGTAAATATCATAAAACTAATCACATACACTGGACAGGAAATGGTGCACAATGTAGAGAGAGTTATTGAAATGAATTATAAATAGAAATCTATAAGGAACTAGGCCCATATGAAGACCTCAGTTAAGATGGAGAGCATGGCTACCTGAGAAAATCAGAGTCGATAGCAACTAGAAGACTGTAGCAAAGAATGGAATAGCAAATGTTAGAGACAAATCTTCAAGGTCTCTTTCTAATGTTAGAGCGAGTAGGTGTACAACATGATTGCGGAATCCTAAAAGACATCATATCTCAAGGAACAGCAGAATGCAATGAGCAAGAGACTACCAGAGGAATTTCATCAAGGGATGCTTAAATCTCTTGCTCCAAGTAGACCTAAAATGAAGAATGTCGGCACGTGCTGCTTGGTCAAAGCAGGGTATTCACCAAGATTTGTGGGTGTGACACAAAAACATACTGACTTTCCAGCTGTTTTTGCCATTTTCTGATTTTTTTGCATGTTGAACGGGCCAGTCCTAAGCCATGTGTGTGTCCTGCGCTCACCCTGGGGGCTGTGGAGATGAAAACCTGCTGGCTAAACACCAGGGAAGTGTTGGAAATTGCCATAAAAGTGCTTCAAAATTTTCATAAAACTGTCATCAAATTCCCAGAAAATGACAAAAATTCCCAAAAAGTGACAAAGAAATTCCCTGAAAGTGATGAAAAAAATGGTAGAAGCGCAGAATCACTCGTCTCAGCCCTAGCTGTAAGTGTCAAGTTGATGACTGGAAACGTGCAAGGCAAAGTCACCTACCTTGAAAGTACTTTAGCAATCTAAAATCTAACCTCTACTCAAAATTGAAGATGCTGCAAATATAGGGTATTTTCAGACGTGACGCCGTCCCAATTCACCACAGTGAATCCCCGCTGGGGGTGAACACAACAACCACCCCCCGGGGCCAATAAAAGCCCCGAACAGATGTGCTGGGAGATCCCGGCAGGGAATCGGGGAGGGGGCGGGGCCGCCCCCCCCCCCACCCTCTGGGGAGACGGGCGGGCGCCGCGGCCAATGATCACCAGCCAGATGTTACTTTTATTGCTTCTCGCTGGGAATTACTTTGACCACACTTTCCAAGCTCGTCCCATGGGGAGCCCGGGAAGTGTGGTTGAAACTGACCGCATGTGGGAATCGGCCGTGGTGAACATCTGGCGGCCGCCAAACAGATGTTCAGGGCGCCTTGGTCCCGCAGTGAAATTGACCGTGGTTCACTGTGGTTGACTGTGATCTCCTAACGTCTGAAAATACCCATAGTTGTTAACAACATGGCTGAGGAAAATACAGATTCTTGTGAGAACCTTGTTCTACCATCAGAAGTTTCCAGACATTTCATAGTAACAGTGGAGAAGGTAATGGAGTTAATTCTAAATAATGAGATCTACTCCCAAGAGTTGGGGTTATTTCAGTTGACCAAACTCTTAGTTTTATCTCATGCCATATGGCTAGGGTAGGATATAAATACAAAATATACAGTATGTATATAACCTCAAGAGTGGACCCATCTAGAATTCAATTGAATGGATGCATGTTTTCCCCCTGCAACTAATATTTACATTGTATAATAAAAATATTCAAATAATATCTTAATGACACTCCAATATCTCTTTATGTTCATGGAATAATCTAACAGCTTCATTAGTCTTCGAAACAAATTTGCCAGAATTATAGCCTCACATCAAATAGGTTATATTAATTACACCTGAAGAGGAAGCAAGTCATTTTAGAATTCCTACTGTTCAGTTTTTTAAAAAATAAGCCCTCCAGGTTTTTATCACATTGGAATTTACACCATAAATACTGCTAACCCAAAAGGATCAAGAGAGCCTAGATGAGTCAGGACTGGGCTCGCGTCAGTTCATGTGCAGTAAGGTTTGGTCAGGGCTCAAGCCTAATGTTTGAACCTGTGAAAAACTCTCCTGTTCTGTAGCAATGAATTATATTATGCAATACATACTTAAATTACAATGACGAATTCAAGTGCTACAATTCCATGAAAGAGTGCTGACAACAGCTTTCAATCAAACGGTTGTATTTGAAAGATCTATGGAGCCACCTCTCTTCAGATTTGTCAGAGTAGTAATATCAGATTACACGTTTTAGGATTTGTCTACACCAGAAAGTTAACCTAGTTGCTGTAAATAGTTTTGTTGTTTTTTTTAAACCAATATAGCTTAACTTGTGCAAGCCCCCCTCTCCAGATACTCTTAAATCTCTTCTTGATCAGTTAAAGAAACTAAAGTAAGCCACTCTAAGATGCATACATTCACACTATCTAACAAGAAAGCATTTAAAGCCGCAGTAGTTCAGTTGGAGTGATATCAGTTGCATTAACAGGTTTACTGGGACTGTAATATATTATACACCGTAGTCCTTGAAATAAGAAGGAAGGCCCCCATAAATCCATTGTTTGGTCTCGTGACAAGCTGTACTGACACACAGAGCAGCAGACAGAATCAAGTTGCTCAAAGATCCTCTCCACATTTATAAATAAATCCCAAATAACTATTAAAGACAAACCACAGCTCCTCTCACTGGTCCTTTGTTCTCCCATATTTGCTAACACTCGTGACCTAGCAGACAATACTACAATTATGTGCAAGCACCAAGCCACCCATTGGTGCCTGGGTTTGAGTTGTCAGGTACCAAGAGCTTGTGCCTGGTTGGGTTCCACAAACAACATTAAGAAGTGCAGTACTGGGTCAGACCAGTGGTCCATTTAGTCCAGTATCCTGTCTCCGACAGCAGACAGCTCCAGTAGCTCAAGAGAAGTACATGTACAGGTCATGGAGATGTGACCCATCACCTGATAACCACTCTCAACTACCAGTCGCCAGGGATTTAAGCCCCAACTAATAGGCATTTATGGTTACTAGTTTTATCCAATTCTTTAGAAAATTTCTGTTTGAAGAGTTATGTTGCTGGCTTTCACAGCCTCCTCTGCCAATGAGTTCCACAACTGTATTGTCTGCTGTGTGAAAAAGTACTTCCTTTTGTTTGTTTGTTTTAAATCTGCTGCCATTAACTTCAGCTAGTGTCCCCTTGTGGGAAAGGGCAAACAACAGTAACCTCTTACTTTTTCCATTTCACTAATGATTTTATAAAACTTCTATCCTATGTCACCTTAATCGTCTCCTCTCCAAGCTAAACAGTCCTAACCTGTTGAGCTTCTCCTCATATGGAAGTCAGTCCATCCCTTCTATCATACTTGATGCCCTTCTCTGAACCTTTTCTAATTCTATTATATCTTTCCCGAGATGGAATGACAAGAACTGCACACAAAATTCAAGGTAGCGTCATACTAAAGATTTATACAGTGGCTTTATGATCCTTTCCCTTTTACTCTCTATTCCTTTTGCAATAATGCATAATATTTGGTTTCCGTTTTTGACTGCTGTCGCACACTGAGCTGATGTCTTCAAGGAACTATCCATAATGACCCCAAGATCCCTCTTCTGAGTAGTTACATCCAGATTAGAACCTAGCATGTATGCATAGTGAGGATTAATTTTCCCAATATGCATCATTTTACACTGATCAACATTGCCCCTTTTTAAATGGGCTGCAGTGCAGGGGCGTGGGAGGTAGATGGATGCACCAGTAGGGGGCAGCAGTACACAGGTGAACACCCATCTACATTCATGGAGCAACCGCCGTTTTCGCTGGTCGCAGGAGCACCCACCCCCACACACCCAGGTGGCACCCAATCATGCCCATGTAGTGGATCTGCGTGGCCATGGGTGGACCTGTCTCGTGTAAAAAGGGCCATTGAATTTCATTTGCCATTTTAATGCCCATTCCCCTAGTTGTGTAAAATCCCTCTGTAGTTCCTCACAATCTGCCTAGGTCTTAACTATCTTGAATAATTTGGTGTCATCTGCAAATTTAGGCACCTCATTCGTTACCCCTTTTTCCAGGTAAAAAGCTCCTAAAAATCATTAAAGCTCCTAATGAAGTCTCCACGCATTGTATATGCAAGGATTATTTCAAGAGTATCACCCAGAATTGGAACATTGGAAGAGCACTCATTTTAAGAAACTTAGCAGACAGTTTATGCTTTTAAAAACAAACAAATTAAGGGAGTTGCTTAAGAAGGGATAATTAAGGACAATAAATGGCAGATAAGGGATGCTTTGATTCAAACAGACTCTCCAATTCAAAATGCTTCTCCCCACAGAGACCGATTGGCCAAAGTCGGCAAAGTATATCTCTGGAAGTAGAAAGCAACACAGATGATCTAAAAGCAACAGGAAGAATCCACAAATAACTATCTCAGGGATGCCAAATTCTAAGTTGTTACAAACTGTGTCAGGGCATTAGATGAAAAAAGTCAAAAGATATTCAATAAATAAGATTAGATTTGGATTGGGCACTAATAGTACACCAGTCACATTTTCAAAACTTTCCATACAACAAGGATGGCAACAAATGCAACCCGGGGCTAGATTTTATACAGCCCCTTTTCAGTTTTTGGATCCGGCCCCTGGATCCAGTTCCTATCCAAAGAACTGAAAAACTGAACAGAGATGAGGGCATGCACACAAGGATAGGGGACACAGATAGATTGCACATATTCATGATCTGGACCCTCCTCTTTCTGAGTACACCCTTTAAAGCACCCCTGCCCCCAAATTCTTTGTGGTCCTTGGAGCTTGTACTAATTTTCAAGGTTTCCTCTGGGAGGTTCACCACCCCTGAGCTAGAACCCTATTCTTTTAGAGAAAGTTCAGTCTTTAAAACTGTGATATTTAGAAACCATGCAGGTCAATAGTGTATCGGCAGGAGCGAGGGACTGTTATAAGGCTTAGGAGGGGGGAAAGGCAGGCAAGCAGAGAGGACAAGCAATATCTCGCTCGCTTCCAGCATTGGCAAATTCTGTCTATGCTGATCTTATACACAGTAAGACCCCAGAAAAATTGGTAGAAAATGACAGGGATTATTTTGGCTTCAATCAGCTATTACCACACTTTCAAACAGCAGAACAAGCTGTGAATCATGCATTAGTCTGGAAACAAGCCAATTCCCTGGACAAACAGGGCTTGCAATACTGCAGAGACAGTGCATGCAGCATAGACAGATGGAAACAGTAACTTTATAAGTCACTTGGATGTAGGGATGGAGATGGGGGGCAGGGGGGGAGAGAGGTTGTCATGTTAGTTCCAAATGTAAGATGGAGACAAAAGAGTTCAAATTATATCTTTTATTTGAAAGAGAGGGGGTGCCATTTTTGTCCCAAATATAAGCAACAAACTACTTCAAATGATATCTTTAACTGGGAAAGACAAGCATAAGCGTCCTAGCTCTAGGAAGAAGCACCAATTATACAAGAAACAATATGGGCATAACCATGGCCAGTGATGGACTGTTTAGAAGTTTCTAGGGCAGGGAATAAATAAACTTTAAAAAAATTAAGTCACCTTAAAATTGCCTCACACAATATATACAAAAAGGTACTTCATTAGAGAAATGGAAAAGAGTGGACTGTGAATAATCGATTATTTAACAATTACCATGAGCGAGATGGACAAAGGAAGCAGTTTCAGAAATGAGGGGGCATCCTATGAAATACCGGATTGACATCTCAAGAAACCCTTCATTTTCATACCAACACAGGACTTGCGGGCAGTATGGCTATTGCCACTCTTACCCCAGGGGATGACCTTTGATTCTCAGGGTTGCTTTATAGCCCTTCTTTCTATGACCCAGGAAGAGGAAATTGTTGCCCTGGGGACCTGCACTCTCTTGGTAGTTAAAAAGAGAATATATAGTAAACATCAGTTGAGTACAGGGAGGGGAAGGTCCCACAGCTTTGTGGCAACTTCCATCTAGATTAGGTTGGGTGGGCATGGGATATTAAAATCAATTGACCTTTATTGCGCTATTATCTTATCTTATTTTGGGGGCATGTGTTGACTTTTTCCCAATAGTGGAATACTGTTGGTACTGGTTGGCCCAGCAATGTTGGAGGCTATAATGTAGTAATTCTGCAATATGCTCCTGAGATTTGTATGGATCTTGCTGGTCTGGTTGAGAATTGATTTCACGCAGGAGTCTGGATGGACCTCTTGACATACGGCAAATGTTTGATATTAATGATCTTGCTGTTGTTGTATCAACGCTTTGCGGCTACATGGGGGACCCTTTGATTATATGGAGTTGGAAGGTTAAGCGGGAAGGATATTGTTTTCCTCCGTTTGGATGATATCTTCCCTTTTCTTACCCTGTCTGGCTGGGACGTATTAATGATTGGTTTTCAAATTATATAATTATAATTTATTGTTACCTTTTACTTGTATTTTATGGATTCTATTGATTTAGTTTTTGTATGTTTGCTGTTTTTGTTGGTTGGGCCATGGTGAAAGCCAGTGCCGTCAATAAAGTATAAAGTACCAACACAGGTATACATGAAATCAGGAAACAAGTCGTCTATTTATTTATTTTTTAAAAGGAGGCTGCAAGCTTGCCTAGCTACGCATCCTCCTGCCAGCAGAACCAGAAAGAGTCACCCGCTCGGACACAAGGGACGCTGCAGAGAAGATCCAGCTCTCCTTAGGGGGAGGATCCCTTAGTTTTGCCTGACAGGCAGCCGGGTCGGAGAAAGAGCAGCCAAGAGGAACGTGGGGGCGAGCGCCTCTTCATGAAGAAATTCCCGCTGCATTTTAAAAAGGGAGCCCTAACAACCCCTAAGCCAAGTCCCGGGGAGATTTAAAGAGCAAATTATGAGAAAGGGGCCGCTAACAACGAGAGACAGCCATGGAGCAGCCCGGGAACCGGCATCATGGCACCTTGTATTTCCTGACAGAATAAGAATCCAAACCCGAGAGGAGACGGGGCAGGAGCGAGGGAGAGTTTCCTGGGGAGAGAAGGCGAGAGCCAAACGGGATCTTTGGGGGAGATTCCCTGCCTCCCCCATTCCCACGTCACGGATGATGGGGTGGAGGATTCCCTGCCTTCGCAATCCGCCTCAACAAGTCACTAAACAAGGGGTGTCCCCTGCCTTCCCGCCCCCCACTCAATCTCTGGGGATGGGGAGTGAGAGCCGCTGCCTCCCCCGGGGTGATGGGGAGAAAGAGGGGGGTGACGATACCCGACAAGAACAAGTGTGTGTTGGGGGGGGGGGGGAGTGTACTTACCACTGAAGGCAGCCGGGGGCCGTGCTCCTGTGGGTTGCACAAGATGAGGTCCCGCTCTCTGCGCTGCCCCGGTGGGAGGGGGATCCAGTGCTGGCCCGGGCCCCTGCTCCGGTACCGGCACACCAAGAGATTTTCAAAATGGCGCCCTAACCCAGCGGCGAGCCAGAGCGCTGAGGTGAGAAGCCACGCCCACCCCAAAGGGGCGGGGCGATCCTCTAGCTACCAGCCCGCGCGTGCTGGAGTCTCTGCGCGGAGGTTGGGGATTCCTCCGTCGTGGGGCAGTTGTTGGCTCGCCCTCTTTCACCAACCAGCAGAACAGCTGCCTTTCCCTGTTCCCCTGAACCTTTACCGTGATCTCAGGGAAGGTTTATCCACCCCAAGTGCTCCAGAGACCCACTGACTTAAGTGCAGGTCCTGTGTAGTGCAGGCCTATTGAGGAGCACACCCACAGGCCGGATTGTGGGTCGCAGCCTCACTCCTTAGGAAAAGCAAAGTGGTTGGAATGTGGCTGGAAATAAGCAAGCTCTCCAGCCGCACAGGACCCTTCCTCAGGTATGTAGTATAGGCGGCAGTCAAAACTGCTGGTGGTGGAAATAAGCAAGCTTTCGGGCCATACAGGGCCCTTCCTCAGGCATGTAGTAGCCGCCAGGGCCGGTGTATTGTGAGATCCATTTAATCACACCTTAGTCTGTGATAAATTGTAACTGGGAGGCAAAATGTCACACTACACTGGCCTTTGGATTTGCGGNGCAGACATTTGCTAAGCCATCTTCAAGCATGGGTGGAGGAGAATGATATTCTTCAGGAATACCAGGCTGGCTTTCGTGCAGGTTACACAACGATAGACCCATCTAGTCACCTTGGAATACCTAAAATATAAGTATGTCTCAAAGAGGAAATCTACACTATACGTAGCATTCATAGATTTGGCTGCTGCGTTCGATTCAGTGGATAGGGGGATTTTGTGGAGTAAGTTGGCCGCTATGGGTATAGACCCCCCTCTGCTGAAGTTACTTGTAGCATATTATGAGAATACTTGGGTACAGGTCCGTTGGGGTATTTCAGGTGAACTATCTCCCAAGTTGGATATTATAAGGGGGGTTAGACAGGGTTGTGTCCGACGCTCCCCTCTTATTTAGCTTGTATACCAATGACATGATAGTAGCTATGATGGATGGAGATTTTCACCCGCCTAATATTTTGACAACAATGGTGTCCATGTTGGTATATGCTGACAATACTGTAATTATATCACAGACCCTAGTGGGCTTACAGAGGGCCATTACAAAATTTGAAACCTTGTGTGAACATAACAAGCTGTGTATTAATTATGGGAAAACCAAAATTATGGCCTGAGGGTGGGGCTAATCGCAATGCGTGGTCAGTGAACAATACTAAACTTGAGATAGTTTAGAGCTACAAGTATCTTGGGCTTTGGCATTCACTAGATAGCAAGTGGG
The DNA here is from genome assembly GCA_003113815.1 of Sphenodon punctatus. Taxonomy (NCBI): domain Eukaryota; kingdom Metazoa; phylum Chordata; class Lepidosauria; order Sphenodontia; family Sphenodontidae; genus Sphenodon; species Sphenodon punctatus. Next base: position 1,919,309 of record QEPC01000373.1, read on the forward strand.
AGTATCATAAAAAACCCACTAAGATTAAGACTCTCCAATCAACAGGTGCTATTAAACAACTACACGTGTCCCTGGCTAGGAGATCTGTGCAAACCCCTCTAAGGGCCTATGAGGCAATGGTTAATGCCCAATTCCTGTATGGGGTATTGCGGCCAAAGAGAACATGGAGATACCCCAGAACAAGTTTTTGCGTGCCGTTTTGAGAGTCCCAGCTTCATTTCCAGCAGCTTTGCTATGGCTAGAGGTAGGAGTTAATTCAATAGAGTCCCAAATTTCTATCCGAGTGTTGAATTACTGGCNCCTAGTCCCCCTGTGGTAAGGCCGGCCCTGAGCAGCATTTTACCATAGTCAAGACAGCTATATTTTTGACTGGCTACACTACACCGGCCCAAAAGCTTACTCATTCTCACCCACAGCAGTTGGTCCAATAAAAGATATAATTCAAACCACTTTGCTGCCTGCTCTGTCACCTGGAACCAGTAGGACAACCGCAGAATCTCCTTTTTTTAAAAAAGAAAATGTTAGTGTACATTTTTTATATTAAACATCTCCATTAAGGGGCAGGACTCTTTCCACTGCAAGCCCTACTGCAGGCCTGTAAGTTACACATATGTTACTACCTCTAGTTTACCCATGGGGCCCCATGTACTGGAGGGCCCCTCCTGACTCTCTGCAGGCTCTCCATATGCTGGGGCTCCCTGTTTTTGAGACCTTAAGTGACCACATATTTTAATGCAACTGCTTCTCAGATTCATGTTGACTCAAGTTTATTCATATAGCATGTACTGAGGACACCCCCGGCCACTCATGGCTGCTTGTGCAGTTTCACAATCTACACTTTCCTGGATCCAGCTCTAAGTCAGCGTGCATCAAATATTCCTGTTTGGAGGGGGACCACCCCCCATCATTTATCATAGGGCCCCAACTTCCCTGGCTATGCACGATGAATGTCAGAGGTATATTAGATTTCTTTTTCCTTAATATTGCACACTTCAGCACCAAATGTCACTACTTAAAAACACAGAAGAAATCTGGTTTATTATTTGTAGGAACAGTGTAGCACTGATCTGCACTTAAAAATGATGTGTGTGTTTTGCCACACACTGATTTTAAATTCCTCATGATTTCCTATTGGGATTAAAAGCATGTTCCTATCGTTGCCACTTGCAGGGCTGGATCTAGGCAAGTGCAGACTGGGGGCATTTACAAACATGATGCTTGCCAAGTAGGGCAAGTGTAAGACATGTTGATTTGCAATCCCTGCTAATAAATTTTTTTAAAAGTTTGAGAGTTCCTAGCAGTATAACACAGGGTGGGAAACCTCTGGTTCATGAGCCAAAAGCATGTGGCTCTGCTGCATTGTATCTAATTCCTCTCCAATTCCTGGACTGGTCCCCTGGATTCAGACCATAACCTCAAACAGTGAAAGAACGAGCTCTGAGGAAAGGCATCTGAACGCTTGCGTGCCTCCACCAACTGTAGTTGAACCAATAAAAGATACGATTGTACTATTTTGTCTGTATTGAGATAAGGACATGAACACAAGGACCGGGGATGGATCCATGATCTGGATCTTCTTTTCTTCATCCTCAGCCCACCGTTTAAACATTTCCCATTCCAACGCCTGTGCTGCCCTGGAGCTTGCACGAATATTTGAAGTAGGACACGGGAGGGAAAGTGTTCCCTACCCCTAGTATAACCGATATGAACCCAGACATGAAAACAAGAATAGCTTGGATGTAAAGCATCAAACACGTACTGACTACCAAAGCGACCTGAAGCCACTGGCTCCCGTTGAATCCCCCTTTACAATGGAGATTTAAGATCACAGCCAAAATATGATGTTGACTGATATATCAAATGCCGTTTAACATTTAAAGTCAGAGTTCGTGAGAGTTTTGCCACTGACTGGGATGGAGTCAGGATTCCACTCCTAATTCCGCGGAGGGTAAAGAAGCCGCTAGCACCTCACCTCGGTAGATGCTTGCTGGAATGTCTAGCGGGGTGGGGTGGTGCGAGTCCTCCCCACTCAGTGTCGCAAGGCCGAGGAAAGCGAGAGCGTGAGGACACGCAAACCGGCGGCCGTAAAGCGACAGGAAGGGGATCCACGTGGGTGAAGGAGCAGGAAGCACAACATGGGGAAGAGGAAAACTCGGCAACAGCTGATCAGCAGCTTGAGTAAGAAGCAGAAAAAGCATCTAAAAGAGTTTGGGGAAGAGCATCCTTTCTATGACCGGTAAGTGGCGGATCGCAGTAGGGGATTGTAGCCCGCTTTGAAAGGCTCTCTCAAGCCGAGGGGTTGCAGACAGAAGCTGCAGTCTCTTGTTGATTGCTTGAGGCGATGTAGCCAGCCACCTAATGCATCTGCTGCCACTTTGCAGCGATGTCTTCCTTGGGGCAGCTCGTCAGGGGTAACAGCAGGAGGTTGCAAGACAGGAGCACACGTGAGAAGGGGTTATACTCCTCCATCCTGCTCTACTTTGCAAACCCAGGGGTTTGGTGCTTGGTTTCCTGCCCTAGCAGGAAGTGTTAGCAGCAACAGCCCCGACCCCCTTTCCAAGACTGCAGTGTAGCAATTCGCCGCCACCTTCCTGCAGCTCCCAAGGCGCTTTCCTTGTAGCGAGTGTCGACTGGCTGGGTTAGTCCAGTCTTATGGGCTGCATGCGTCCCTGGAGAGCCTGATAAGAGATCTCCGGCCCCTTCCCAGTTCTCCATCCTTTAAGCCAGAGGCAGACCACGTTCAAAATTAGTACAAGCTCCATGTGTCCTCCTGTAGGACTTCAATACAAGGTTGTGCTCAGTATGGGAGACGGTTCAGTTCATAAAGCTATGCTCCTTCTTTCAGTACATGAGTCCATGAAATGGAGCCATGGGTCAGATTCAAGAATTAGAAAGGGGTCAAATAAAAGTTAGTCACAGACCACCTTTGACCCATGACCTGGAGGTTATACCCACCCCTACTGTAAGGGCTGCCAGCTCACTAGAAGGTGCGGATAGTACCCCTTTCACTCCAACCTGTCTCTAGGCCCCTGCTGCATTCAGGCATCAGGGCTGAGCTATAGCCCTAATAATTAAACACGTCTTACATACATCTAAGTATTTTAACAATCAAAGCTTAAGACTTTAATTCTTTTGGGTTCTTTATTATTCATGTACAGTTTCCCTCATTTTGTTATATAAAAAGGCAAACTGGTGGAGACAGTTGTTAAAAACAAAATTACTAGGCATATTGACAAGCATGATTTGATGGGTAAAACCAACATGGCTTTAGCAAAGGGAAGTCATGCCTCACTAACCTATTAGAATTTTATGAAATTGTTAAAAGCATGTGAATTTTCAAAAAGTTTTTGACACGAGTCCCTCACCAGAAACTCCTGAGCAAACTATATAGACATGGGATAAGAGGAAGAGTCCTGTCATGGGTTGGTAGCTGGTTAAAATATAGGAAACAAAAGGTAGGAATAAATGGTCGTTTTTCAAGATGCAAAGAGGTAAACAGTGGGGTGCCTCAGGGATCAGTACTGGGACCATTATTGTTTCACATATTCATTAATGATTTGGAAAAGGGGGGGGGGAGTGATGGGGAGGCATAGCTCAAGAGCACATGCTTTGCATGTATAAGGTCCCAGGTTCAATCCCCAGCATCTCCACCTCAGGATCCCTGGTAGCACACCTGGGGGAGGCCTCCACTGGGGGCCCTGAGGGGCCTCAGGTAGCATGCCAGGATGGCCTCTGCTGGACCCTGGAAGAGCTGGGTTTGGACCCGAATTTGAAAGCCCTGCTGCTGTGTCAGGTTGTGACAATACTGGGCTAAAATGGACCATTGGTCTGATTCACGCAGGTTAATATATATATATATATATA
>QEPC01000373.1:1929432-1966765 GCA_003113815.1 Sphenodon punctatus
GTTTTAATTTCCGGGGCCCTGTTTTAAACATTTTTATTGTTGATTATTTTAAATTGTTTTATATTGTTTTTATGTATTTATATTGTTGGAAGCCGCCCCAAGCTGTTTGCAGGAGGGGCGGGATACAAGTGACAGAAATAAATAAAATAAATAATAAAACTTTCGACCATCATTTCCTGCTACGTTCCCATCTGAGAATGTCACTCCTCCTCTGCTACCACCCTCAGCTGTTGGAAAGAACCTAAGGGGTAATCTAGTCCAGTCCCCTGCACCAATGTAGTATTCACCATACTCAAAATACCTGCACAGAGAAGGCTATCCAACAAGAAACAGAGACTATTAAAAAAGATTTCACAAGTAGAGACTGAAACCAACCAGAGCACACTGAAGCCTGGAATAACAGGGAACAATTTTATTATCAAAGAAAGAGCCAGATGTCTCAAACAGAGAAGCCCCACCCATGCTGCAGGGGAAGGCAAAAACCCCTCAGAGCTGACAGCACGTTTGCCCCAAGTGAAAGTTCCTTCTTGACCATAAATATGGAATTGCTTCAGGCACATGTGCAAGTCCACCAGCTCGGCTCTCGACATATAATTATCGCACCAGGCATATGAATGCCCCATCAGCCCCACCTCCAGCTGCAGACAACTTTGATGCTTCAGGAAGAAAAGGGTGGGACCCATATATATTCATGGGGGGAAGAGGGGGATTCTTCCTGTTGTTGTGAACACTTCCGACATGTGATGATTATTGTGGAGTAATTGCCCCCGGGTAAATAATAAATTTTATTTAATTCGGCACCAACTTTCGTCATGGCCAAACACAATAACAAATCAACATAAAACCATATAAGCAAAACATCCCGTAACAATACGTTGATTGAATATCATAGTCCAAACTCTTAAAATAAAAGGGAATTTTCCATCCATTTCTACCAACCAAATTAAAAAATACTTTAGTACATATACATAGGGAACAGAGGGAAAGCGACCTTATCAAAATTCAAGTCCCCCTTCACAAATATAACTCTCTACATTAAAAAGAATTTATTTATTACTGGCTTCTGCCAAAACTATAAAACAACCACAAGTATAAACAGGCAAATAAAAAAGCAAATATGATACCATATAGCCATCAAATAAATTAAAATATGAATCTGACCTACAAAGAAATTAGTTATAAACCAATTTATCCTGCAACAGTCGCACACGCTCCCTCATAATAAGTAAACAGAAAGTTGCAACTTCCTTCAACTTCCTTTAGCACCTCCTCATCACTAACAAAGTAAATAAGAAACTCTACATTCAATTGGGATGTGTTCTTTTCCCATCAAAATTGGAGGGAGCCATACAGACCTAATATTTCCATACAACGGGCAACACAACAAGACATGTTTCAAATTCTCCAATGCACCCGTCCCACACGGGCAGGTGCATGAACTATAGGGTTTGCACACACATCTGCCCTCCACTATGGCTGAGGGGGAAAGCTGGAAATGAAAAAGGGTATAGGCCCTATGTAAAACTGAATCTGACAGATAATCTAAATACCCTTCAAATTTGTGGAGGAGCTTAAAGGAACTGAGCAATGGCGCAACCTTCCAACAGGAAATTTGCGCAATATCCTCCTGTCTGGCTATAACCTGCCCTCTCTACCTAAGGATATGTTTCTGGTGAGCTATAGACTTCCCCACAAAACACGAAAATGACAGGCCCAACCTTTTCAAAGTAGTATCAGTCCCTCTTATCCAGGGATAAGAGCCCCTGCCCATGAATTCTAATTCCTCCTTAAGGCACATAGTTGCCAAGGAGGGACTGGTCTGGTCAAAAAGTTTTAACCAGTATCAAAGAGCACGCTGTCTACTCAGAAGCTCAATAGAGGCCACACTCAGTTCTGCCCTAACTACGGCAGCAGGGACCCCCTGGGCCACCCGAAGTAGGCTCCTAAGAAATTTATTCTGAGGTATCTCCAATACATGTAGGATATCAGACACCATAATTTCGGCTCCAAACGTCAATAGAGAATGAACCTTAGCCTTATATACGCCCAGCACGGTAGAGGTCTTAATTCCTGATGACTTAGCAGCCAGCCTCAAAAGTCTCCTGGCCACAGCATTGGCCTTTAGGGCTATCAATCTTCTATGCTTGTCCCACAAACCATTATCGGATAATGTCATCCCCAGGTACACATAAGACCTCACCTGGCCCAACATAGTTCCCTTCATTTGCCAGAGGTGTTTTAATGTCCTTCTATTTCCCACCACCATAATTTGGGACTTCTTAAAGTTACCACTAAGTCATTCTCCAGGCAGTATTCTGCCAATATATTTAGCTGTTGATGCAAACCATTATCTGCTTGAGCCATTAAAACTATGTCGTCCGCATACATTAGAAGATTAATGGGTCTCCCCGCAATTTTAGGAGGGTGGCAAATTAACTGTAGGAATTTCTGTACCAGATCACTCAGAAAAAGGCGAAATAGAATTGGGGCTAACACACAGCCTTGCCGGACTCCTTTCTGTATACGAATCGGCTGGGAGAGTCCTCCTTCACTTATCCTTGCCATATTATCCGAATGAATATGAACAAGTAAAGCCAAAAGGTGATCATCGATACCCAGCTGACGCAACTTATGCCGTAATTTAGGCCTTGAGTTTGAATCAAAGGCTCGTCTACAGTCAATAAAAGCAAAAAAGATTCTCCCTGCCTTAATGGTGACATATTTAGTAATAATATGATTGATTACAAACAAATTGTCCATAATGGACATATTTTTCCGAAACCCTGCCTGTTCAGAGGGGATCAGCTCATTCCCATAAGCCCATGTTTCTAAATGTTTCAATAGTAATTTGGAATGCAACTTCCCCACAACTGGGAGAAGGCTTATCGGTCGGTAACAGCTTGGATCTCTAGGGTCACCTTTTTTAAAAATAGGAACTATGATGATCGAGCCCCAGGCCTTTGGGACCCTTAGTCACCTGTTTACAAAAGTGAAATATTGTGCCAGCATGAGAGCCCACCAAGTGGGGCAGGCATGAAGCGCCTCGGCCACAACAAAGTCACCACCGGGGGCCTTGTTGGATTTAAGCACCATAATTGCCTTACAAACCTTGGCCTCAGTGACACTGTAGTCAGGCACCTGTGTACCGTCACCACCAGAGGTGGTATTTATACTGAAAGAGTCCAACTCATTCATGTCCGTGGCAGCATTAAAAATGGAATAAAAAAAGGATATCCATACTGATTCCTCCACTAATATAGAGTGTTGCGTAGATACCAGAAGCATCATCTTATTTGCCAAAGCCCAAAATTCAGCAGAATATTCCTTCAAAGCTGCCACTTTCAACCTGGCCCAGAAGGAATGAATATAACTCAACTTTTTGGCAGCAATAGTCATCCTGTATACACGCCTTGCTGCCAGAAAATTCTGCCTAACCAAATCAGTGGGTTTTTTAACCTATAGGTGCTTAGCATGTGCAAAGAGGTGCTTAGCCTCTCTACACTCTTTATCAAACCATCCACTATCCAAGGGCTTCACCGGGGCTGCAGGGCGCGAAAGAATAGAAGACCCTAAAGATGAGATTATTTCCCCGAAACAACTCTCCAGCTTATCACTATCCCCAGGATCACCTACTAGTATAGCATGCCGGAGTGTCCTCAATTCCTGACTCCAAAGGAGATCAACAACCCGGGAATACACAGATGAAGTCCAACGCACATGGGTTCCACGCTCTTCTAGGCACAGATTATCAACATTTGGCACCAACACCCTCTTTTCGCTCCATCCACCCAAAGTTACTGACAGAGCCAAATGATCGATTTCAGGCCGGGGGATCAACATAAAATTCTCCAAAAAAATCAAATTTTCAGCACATATAGCAATATAATCAATCAAACTTCTACCATTTCCATTAACAAAAGAGAATTCTCCCTCTCGATCCCCAGGTCCTGTTTCATTCAGAATCACCAACAAGTTTCATTGTAGAAACCTATCCATAAGAAAACCAAGCTCATTCCACATGACATCCTTAGACTTCCTAGCTGGAATCCAACCAAAAGCAACCAGAGCAACTTCCAAATCAACGTTGTCTTTAGGGGAACCCATCCTGGCATTCCAATTGCCAGCTATAACCAACAAAGCCCTAGAAAACCGCCTGTCCAAATGCTCAAGAGTATCTTCCAGCTTCTGCCAAATCTTGTTGTAAAAGGTTACGACAAGCGGAGGTATATACACATTGATAAATAACAAAAGAGGGCCACCAAATGATTTCCACATACCAATCTGAAAAATCTGATCCCCTCCCTAAAGCATCTTAAATGCTCCCGCCAGGTCACTAGCTACTAATATAGCTAGTCCACCTGAACATCTACCTTTAGTTTTACATTTGATCCCAGGCAGAAGAAAAACAACAAATCCTGGAACTAAAAAAGGAACCCCATCTTGAAGCCATGTTTCCTGCAACATAATAAAATCAAAATTTCTCAGGAAGGAAATAAAATCATGGTCCAAAAAATGGGACCTACACCCTGATAGTACCCAGGATAGTAACCTATATTTCTTCCGGTCTATAGTCCCAGATTGACCGACTACGTCATCGCTAACACATTTAGCAGCCTCTACCATAAAGACTTCTTGTGAATATTCATTTAAATAAGGGGGCACAGAAATTGGAGGTAGCCTTGATGGCTTAATAGAGCATTCTGCGGGAATTGGATAGGCAACCTTTCCACCCGCAGGGACCCACTGTCAATTCCCATGTTCATACAATTGGCCAGGGGCAGACTCCACATTCTGGATTTGTACAAAAATCATCCAGCATTGTTGTCTGGAGCCGCAAATGCTCCTGACCTATGCCTCCCGGCATTTGCTGGCTCCCTTCCAGGTTGCCCTGTAGAAGTATCAGAGAGCCATTTAACTCTTGGTATAACCCTTCTTGAGTATGACGAGCACTAGGCTCAGAACTATTAACTATATCTTACTTCTATCCTGGGCAGTCATCTGGTCCCTCAACAGGGGGGAATTCCCACCATCCCCGTGTTGTTCTAAGGGGAGCATGGCCATTGAATCTGCCAGGTCAAGGGCATACTGAGGGGGGCGGAATCTCAGAGAGACAAAGCTATCCGCACTACCTACTCCCTGTAATCCCAGCAAATCAGACCCTAGTGCTACAGGGTCATTATGCTCTAACTGAACAGGGGTAACTACAACTGAAGACTTTTGAGCCTGATCTACCTTTATACAGCCCTGAACACAGCTCTTAATATGGTCTAATCTAAGAAGAAAGGCATCCTGATCAGGTGCAGATAATTGCCTAAACATATCCCACGTTATCGGGGACTCTCCCAAAGCTACACCCTCCAGCAAAAAGGCACTGACCCTCTGAGCAAATTTATCAGGAGTAATTGTAGGGGCAGGGGGATGTAAAAGTGGCGCTGTCTTCTGGCTCATGGGCATAGAGGCCACGGTACCAAACCCTCTGAGCACAGAGGCTCTTGGACAATAGCGGCCCAGGAGGGGTAGGGGCATTGACCTGAAACTGAGTTTCCATTGGTTGGGGTTGGGAGCAAAGGGGAAGATCCAAACCCAATAAAGCATCAATCCCACCCCCAATCACTTGCCCCTTTATCTCCCCATCCGAGTTCCCCCACTTACAGTCCTTAATAGAGCTTAACAGGGCTGGGCCCAAAGGGACTCTATTGGGGGAACGAGAGAAAAGTCCCCACCCTAGGGTCAGTATCGGTCAGTTCTTGGCCCTCCCCAGCATGGTCCCAGACTCTATCAATAGAAATACCCCTCTGCAACAGGTATTTCCTTGCCCTAAATAAGTCAAGTACCCATAGATGGAAAATAAAACTCACCTGTAATCTATACAAATAAGCGCACTTAGGGAGCCATGCAATATTAACAATAAAGTCAGAGGGGACTACTTTCTTAATCAAAAAAGACAAATGTTGCGCCACTTGACTTACATCTTCCCATGCATGCGTAACACCATTACAATCATGGCCTATATAAAGATAAACCTCCTTGGCCTTAACTATAGATCGCTTGTGAACATTCAAATGAGAGTGATTGAAGAAAGTTCTCCCTGATGCCCCCATCAGCCTCGGGGGCAGAGACATACCAACAAGCGATCTTTCATCTGTGTGGTCAACCAAAGTGGCCAGCCTAGAAGCTAGATCACTCAGCTGACGTTTGACAGTGCCTACTGCCTAGGGACAGATCCAAGACCTTAATCCCTGCAAATAAAGCCTCCACAGTTTTAGCAATCATGCCTGTTTGGTAAAGTAAATAATTCTTCATAGAGTTATCCTGTCGATCCTGCTCAAGGCTACCCAACTTGGAGGGGGAATAAACATTCTGCAAAGGGGGCGATCTTAACTTCGCCTCCTGACCATCATCCACATCAAATAAACAAGCAAAACGATTCTGTGAGGTAAAAGGTCCTCCATCCAAACAGGAGCCAGAGTTTCTAGTGATCTTGGCTGGGAGGTCCATGTCGATAGAGCAAGGGGGAAAATCCCGAGCACGCTTCTTCTCCATAACGACCACAAACCAAACTCAAACTCCACGGCACAGCAGTGTTCCGTGGACACCTGACCGGCGCCCAAGGCCGTGCGCACAAGGGCGCGCCCTTGCGCGCGCAGCCCTTAGGCACGCACGCCGAGGGCTCCCACCGCAGATATCCTCGCTGGGGGAGGAGGTCTGAATCTTTCCAGCCCCGCCCACTGTCCACAGCCCAATCACAGTCCAGGATACCAACAGGTCACAGCTGGGGGGGTTCCCTCTGCAGTTCCACCAGGAGATAGAGACATGTTCACTAGTTCACCAGCAGGGCAACAATCTTGCTGCATGACCCAGCCCGCAACACAGTTCTCCCCACAGGGACAGCGCTCAACATAGCATGCTCACCTGCCCCTGGGTAACAACACTGAGGGCAGTCTAGCTGAGTGATCGCAGCCGTAGATATCCAGCAGTAAAAACAATGTTTAAAATAATATCTCTGGCAAGATGGCGACTTTATGCAACATTAATTATGTGGATCAACAAGACCACTTTTTGCTTGTTAGTTTGCACTAACAGAAACAATAAACAGTTTCTATGGATGGATGTTTTTTGTGGTGTGTGAGTGAGGGGAGAGAGGGTATTTAGGAAAAGTAAGCCCTTGCAAAGTAGCACCTGCAATGTAACCAGCAAGAGTCAGATAACTGTGTAGAGTGACTCTCACAGGAGAACATAACCCATTTCTATTTTCAATAATTCACAGCTAAAGATACAGCAAACCAGATGCTTGGCCAAAAGGAAACTGATGGAGCAGACACCTCTAGTGACCCAAAACTTGAAGCTGTTGGGGAGTTCACTGATGTGAAACATGAATCTGAGTTTAGCCTGGAAACCAATTTCATGCAAGAGGAGAGTGGTGATCACAATGCAAATGAGAGAGACAGCAGCTCTTCTAGAGAGGGGTCAGAAGGTAAAATGCTCTTATGTGTATGTTTAGTGAACTGCCTCTAAGCAAGCTTTTGTAGTCTGCAGTAATTATAATAGTGGCTTCTGTGAACATGTGTAAATTGCCAGTCCTTGGACATGCTGGGTAGTGCCCATTGTGTTTATCTTATAACTATCTTTAAATTGGCCACAGCAGGGGTGCTCACTGGGTGTTTTCAGATGAGCAAGGTGATGGAGGAGGAGGGTCTGTGGTTGCTGCGTAGCTCTGCTATGGAGCACCGACTCCCAGCATGGCTGCCATGAAAGCGGCCACCATATATTTGGCTGGCCCCACATGGAGCACTCCAGATGTCCTGGCATTGCTCTGTGCGTGGCCCTGTGTCGGTGTCCGTGGCTCACAGGAGCATGCATCCAGCCACTCCTCCTCAGACAGGCAGTCAGATCCATGGCTTTTGGGCGGCCATGAGGGGTAGCATTACATCTGAAAACACACAGTACGAGGCCTTCAGCCTATGTGGAGAGTGGCTTGTGCTGCTCCTCACTGACAACTTAATTTTGCAAACCCTAGGGAAAGATAGCAGTGGCTGTGCCCACTTCCTTAGCAGGTTCAGAATTAATCTGTCAGCAAGGCGCAGCACAAGGACCTCTCTTCCCTGCAGTTAAAGTGACACCTGGGGTTATGTGGGTTTCTGGGTCTGTGGTAGTGTCTCAGCAAGAGAAGCTGTTGCTGCATTTCTAGGTACAAAGGGGCAGGAGGTGAGTGAGGCCTTGGTCTGTGTTCAGGAGTCTGTCGGTCTGTATGAGAAGTGTAATTTGAGCATCTGATTAAACACATGGCATTTGACTTTACTTAGATACATTTAAATTGTGCTAAATTCCAACTTGGGTTGGAAACCTTTGGCTGAGGGGGGAACGGATATGGAGTCCATTGTTGGGCCCAGCCTATTTGTTGTGGCCAACCCCAGTATTTTAAGCGTTATGGCAATGTAAGTAATGTTTGACTCTAGCCTGATAATATAGAAGCCCAAGATTTCTTGAAATTTGGGAATCTCTTCTCCCTTGAGTACACAGCACCTGACCCATGTCAGCTAAAGACACTAAACAGTAGAACTTATTGTGACCTGCAGTCCCAAATGCCTGTATCTAAATCACACCAGTGTGTGTAATGCTTATGAGAAGCTGTGGAGTAATGTCGATAGTTTTGCAGTGATACAGTAACCGCCCCCGTTTTGGCATTTTCAGAATCTTTGTTTGCATTTCATGCTGCTTGCCTTTAATATTAGGAGACATCATCCAAATGCAACATTATACTGTTGTATCCCTCCCACCCCTCTTGCTATTGACTGATCTTCCTGAGAACAGCATCTGGCTGAACAGTAGTATGGAAGAATCCAATAGCACAGAATGGAAAAGCTATGCATTGTCTTTACTATAGTACTAATGGTTCTGTTTTGGGCATTGTATTTCATTAAGAACCTGTAGCTTTTCAAAAATATGCTCACCTGCTGCTGGGGTTGCGTCCCACCATCTTTGGAGTGTCGCAATGTCCTAGTGATCCCTGGAGGCAGGGTCGGCCCTGTCTACAGTAAGACCGCTTCAGACTGGGCCCAGGAGAGCACAGCTACATCAGCCCTGGATTGTGGTTGGGTTTGGGCTCCACTCTGGCCAGACTTTCCAAGCTAAGCAGGGCTGTATGGTATCCTGCTCTGTTATAATAACTGGGAAGATAACCACAATGTTGGCACACTGATATCCACAGCACTGCTCCTTTGAAAATACCTATTGTGTTCTTAAGCCCCCACATCCTACTCACTATTCCCTTGCCATCATTAATATTATCCTTCTAATTGTTTGTTTGTTTTCTGATGTGGGGAGCAGGGCAGTCCTTTATATAGGTCCTGATTTCTTTTTCTTCAAATAGCTATGCACAGAGTTGCACTCTGCACAGTGCAGATTCTATGACCTGTTGTGCAATTTCACTTGAACATCAGACCCTTTAAGTCCTCCAGAAAAATGAACTTCAGTTAAACAAATTGGGCTGTGGCTACTTCTAGGAAACGCCACCAAGATAGCCTTTTCCACCAGAACTTTTCCACCAGAACTAGACAGCACTCCGATCATCAACCCAAACTGCCTCTCCTTTCCTCATCTCAATAAGCCTAGTCCGTTTTCTATAACCTGGAGAGGAGCTCACTGCTGACTTTGCTATTGCCACTTATAATAACAAGTGGACAATGCTTGGTGATGGGCAGCAGTACAAAACTTAAGCTACGTTAATCGCAACGTTGGGATGCTATCCCAATAATCTAGCTCAGTATCCTTTCTCTGATGGTGGCCAGTTCCAGATGTTTTAGAAAAACAGGACTAGAGAGTGATTGATCCCTGTTATTACTTACAGGTCCCAGGATTTGGAGATTTAGAGAACGAACCATGAGGTTGTATGACCATCTTGGTTAAAAGCCATTGATACATCTAGGTTGTTGGAAGCTCCACTGTTTGCAGCCCTTTTCTTTTTGTTTGGAATTTAGCTTCATGTGCAGAGTATTTGGTAGTCTGTTTTTGTTTTGTTTTAAATCTGCTTGGGCACCTTAGACATTTTCTTTTATCAGATAGGTTGCATGTCTCAAGATGCAAATTGTTGGAGGAATTCTAATTTTAGTAATAATAGTTTCTTTTGAAATAGATCCATTTAAGAAGCATATGGATAAAGAGCTAGAGGAAAAAGAAATAGAAAATATTTCAGCACCTTCAAAAACTACCAGCGAACTGAAGGTAATACTACTTTGTGTCCCTGCCTTGATTTATAGAGTTGTCTACATTAAATGAAATTGATTTTTAGCTAAAGGCAGTCCACTTTAGCATTATACTTGCCTTGAGATGCATTCGGGGCCTGCCAGCTTTCAGAACTGTTATTCAGTCAGATGGTGGTGTTGCCGAGATCTTTTTTTCTGCCTATTTCAAAACCAGTCAAACTTTAGGGACAGCTATATTCAACTGGGGTGAGTGAGTACAGCTGAGGATCTGGCTGTTAGAATTCAGTCTCCTTTATTGAAGACAGAGTTGGGAAGCCGGTGAATTGACTGCCTATTGTTTGATCACAGTCAAATATTCCCTGAAGCCAAGAATAGCCTTATGTTGGCAGTAACCTGTTTTTTGTATTATATCCTTGCACAAAATAATCTAAATTCTGCAACTAGGAAAGCCAAATTGGGTAAATTCACTGCAAGCAGAATAAATTTGCATAATTATAAATTTACATACACAAGTTTTCAGCTGGGTTACTGTGTGCTAGAAAGCAAACTCACCACCCCAGCAGCACAGGCCAAATAGCTCCCATGCATCCCAGGCAAAAAAAAACCCAAACAAAAACAAAACACCCAACAATCTCCCCTTCTCCTAAACCCATCTAAAACCCAGCAGGAAACATGTCCCAAACAAAAAAATTACACAGCCTCCCGAAACTAAAATCCAGCAGCAAGCACAAATTACGGGGGTGGGAGGAAACCAAGAAGAAAAAATGTTCAGTCTTGAATATTGTTAACATTTATACTAATCTGACATTGTTACAGTAATTCATCACAGTTTTTTAGACTTTCATTTCATTGTTTTGCAATAGCCATTAACTAACTTGTTGTTTCTAATTAGCATAAGTATCTACCTCTTGAAGATTAAAGTTGCTTGGTTATTCTAATAAATTAATGCTTTAAAAAGGCTTGCCCGCTATTGTCAGGTCCTGGGCGCAAACCCTTGGCCTTGGGATGCGGAGAGGCGCCTTTGGGGCCTGCGCCACCTGGTGGACTTGTTCATCTCCGGCATTTCTCCTCTGTATGCCTTCCCCTGTCTTACTGGCCTTTGCATGGCCGCACCCTCTCTCAGCTGGGGCTTGTTTCCCTAGCCCGCCCTCCCCCACAGCTTCCTGATTGGCCACAGATGGTACTTAAACACTGATGTGGCCTCAGGAAGCTGGTGGAGCAACGTCTCACACCCGCCCGAAGGTTTGATGCTTGGCCTTGTAGCAAGTGCCTCTTCTCTTGCTGTGTGTTTTGCCCTTTATCCCGGCTTCCCTTATAATCTGCATTTGCTTCCCCCCACTCTGGCTCCTTAGCCCCTTGGCTCTTGCGGTTCCCCTTGTCCCCGTGGTTCCCCCCACTCTGGCTCCTTAGTCCCTTGGTTCTTGCCCCCTGTTGTTCCCCTCATCCCCGTTGTTCTCCCCGCTCTGATTTCCTAGCCCCATGGCTCTTGTTCCCTTGTTGTTCCCTGGGGCTCCCCTTGTTCCTCGTCATCCCCTATTATATTTCTCTCTTCCTTGGGGAGGATCTTGGTGTGTGGGTCTTCAGTCTGCTTCTTGACCTCAATGATGAATCAGACCCTCTCTGACATAGGCTTCTAGGCCTCAAGATGAGAGCAGGCTTTGGAGACTCCGAGACGCTCTGAGAGGTCCATTTCGCCTACAGACTTCTGGAGGCTTCCCTTCCCGGGGTCTCTTCCCCTTTCCCTCCTTTGGGAGCGCGGTCCTTCCCCCATCCTGGCCCCACTGTTACCCTGGCCCCGTGACAGCTATTTGATGATTTTGGCCAATATTTGACCAGTCAGTTGACCAAATATTTTTTGACTGATCAAATAATTGAAGTTCAATAGACATTTTCTCACACGCTTGGGGGGGGGGAGAGCAGGGAAGAGGGGTTAGGATTAGCCCCAGGGTGCTCAATTAACAGCATTTATTGGCCACCTCGTATCTCATCTCCTGCTTTACCTCTTGCATGATTCGTTCACGCAGACATGTTGATGTAATCTAATGATTCTGCTCTTTTTCTACCCTCTTGTTTTGGAAGTACATTGTCTTGTCCCTAAGGGCTTTGCCCCAAGGATGATGAGAGTAGACGGCCTCCAGCACACGTATAAATGATACAAGAGGTGACTTGCTTCTGATGACCTCTGCTTTTACTTGCCTGATATTAATAGATGAAAATGAACAAAAGCCATTGTTCTTTATGTTGCAGTAGCGCTAAAATGTGCATGGCAATTTGCAAAAATAGTTGTCATCTCTACTGCAAAGAACATGCAATGTATTTTCAATTGTACATTCCTCAGTAAAATGTATGACTCATTTATCATCTTGCTCGTCAATTATATACTTTATGTTCCCAATATTGATTCATTACTAGACCTAAAATGAGTCACAGAAGATGCATATTGATCTTCGCACTGTAAGACTGCAGTATCCTATTGCTCAACACCATGCAGGGGAAGTATTAGCATCACTTTGTGACCTAGGTCTTCTAGTGGAATGTGTTAGTTGGCCATGAAAACAGCTTCATAGAGAGAACACACAGATTTTTAAGACATTCCTGTTTTAGGCAAACCTCTAATTTGTGAATTTGTTGAGATGATCCTCACTTGGGCTTGAGCCTAATTTTAAGTCAAATTTTTGTATTGACGTTTAGATACAAAGCTGGGTTTAGAGTGTGTACAGAGGTAACTGTGGAAGGTGACTCATGATGCACCTTGTTGAAGTACAAGACCGTGTACTTCCATTGATGGTGTCTCATTCAACCAGTCCATCAGGCATGAATCCTGGGGTTCATCTTTTTCTTCTCCTTTAAACCTCAGATCCAGTCTCTTGCTAAGGCCTGTTGCTTCTCTCTACATTACATTGCTAAAATCTGGCCTTTCCTTACTGCTTTCACTGCCAAAACTCTAGTCATCTCTTGCCTTGACTACTGCATCCTCCTCCCATTGGCCTCCTCAACTCTAACATTGCCCCTCTTGCTTTTGTTCAGCACTCTGCTGCCAAAGTCATCCACCTCGCCTGTTGCTTTGATCATGTTCAGCTTCTCCACGTCTCCCTCCATTGGCCCCTTCTACCCAAACACATTCAGTAGAAGCTTCTTCTCTTTACCTTCAAGGCTCTTCATGGCTTTGCTCCCCCTTATCTTTCTGTGCTTTTTTCCTGCTACATTCCTTCCTGGGAGCTTCACTCCTCCTCCAGTAACCCCAGTGCACCCTGCTCCCAGAAATGTCTTCTTTCCTTCTCCCGTGCTGCGCCCCACCCCACCCCCATGCCTGGAACTCCCTCACAACCTTGAAATCCTGGCTGCCTATAGCATACCAAGCCAGATTCAAGGTGTTGGTGTTGGTCTATAAAGCCCTATACGGTCTGGGCCCCTCATACCTTGGGGACCGCCTCGCCTTCTATGCCCCAGGGCGGCCCCTGCGGTCTGCCGGGGGCACCTTCCTGGAGGTCGCCCGTGTTAAATGGGGGGGCCACGATGGAGAGGGCGTTCTCGGTGGCCGGGCCGTGGCTTTGGAACTCCCTCCCAGAGGAAGCTCGCCTGGCCCCGGATCTGATGGCTTTTCGCCGAGCCTGCAAGACCTGGCTGTTCGCCCAGGCCTTCGGAGGGGAGAGAGGGAGACGTTTTTTGGGGAGGGGGTAGTTTTAATTATTCTTATTGTTGTTTTTATGTATTTTATTGTTGTTTTAACTGTTGTGAGCCGCCCCGAGATGCCGTAGGCATGAGGGGGCGGCCAATAAATATAAATAAATAAATAAATCCCTCCTAAAAACCTACCTCTTCTGTCAAGCCTTCCCTAACTACTCACCCCCTAGGATTGTTCACTGACGCTGTTCTTTCACTCGGCGTCCCCTTTTCCCCTATAGCTAAGCAAAGCATGTACACATGCAGCTTTTCAGCTTTGTGAATGTATTCTTGTCTCTCCCTTTGTTTCCTTGTCTTTTCTAGGGCATATTCACACGGACATGAAAGTGTTCTTACAAGGCTGGGAGAAAACATCCGATTGCAAATCTCGCGGATTTCTGTGTACATGTGAATGGACTGTTCCACGTAATTTCTGCTTTTATGCGCATTTGCTCCCACCCTTGTAAGAGTTGGATTTCACAGCCCTGTCAATCAGCCTTATAAATGTGCATAAAAGCAGAAATTACACAGAATAGTGCATGTACACGTACACAAAAATCGGTGAGATTTGCAATTGGATGTTTTCTCCCAGCCTTTCATGTATGTGTGAATGTGCCCCTAGATTGTAAGCCCTTTGGAGTAGGGATCTGTCTCTAATTATGATTGTGCAGCACCAGGTACATTGCTAGAGCTATATAAATAATAATAATAATAATAGTTGTAACCAGACTGGCTGGAAGGTGTACATTAAATTAGGGTGGAAGTTACCAGTTGCTTCTCTGCTATACCCGAACCGTCTGAGAGGACAGAAAAGAAGTTCCACTAACTTACGCTTCCTCAGAATTGGTTGGGCTCTTTAGCACCCAGTGACTACCCAGTGTGTAGTTTATGCTGTCTCTGAATTTGGTCTATGGCTTTTTTATGTGTTGCTATCCATCTCAGATTCCACATGGAAGAAGGTATAAGTATAGTTCTGCACGTTAATGGAAGGATGACTTGTCATTTATTGTAAGTTACCTTGATTTAAAAGCATAAGTAATCAATTGTGTAAGTGCTACCCATAGTAAAAAGAGAGAAGTACCATAATAGAGGTAGAGGGAAGGAATTTCAAGAATAGCTGTGGCAATGTGGCTTGGGGGTTTCTTTACCTTCATGTTTTTTGGTGACATTGCATTTGGTATTATTATTATTTTATTTATTATTTATATTTTTTTGTCCTAGTGGCCAGCGTTGGGTCAGATAATTGTTTCTTCCACGTTAGAGGAGTTCAGAATGATTAAGTCTGTTAAAGAAGTTGATTTGAAACGACTCCATCTTCACAAGCCTTTAGAATCCACATGGCCAAAAGTGAACGGACAATTTCTTCCTGCACGGGCTAAGCCAAAGGACCATCTGTTTACTCCACTACAGAAGGAACTCTTTTGCATTATGAATTCATACAAAGACTTATTCTACCCTGAAAGAACTGCATTAGAGAATGGGGAAGAAGTCCGCCATGTGTACTGTCTGCATGCATTGAACCATGTATTGAAGGCAAACACACGTGTGCTTAGCAATAATGCCAAACAAAGAGATCAGAAGCCAGGAATCGATAACGATGACTTCAGGGACCAAGGGCTCACTAGACCTAAGGTGAGAGGACTTGATTAGCATAATCTTGTGCTCGGTAACTGGCTGTGCTTTGCAAACGTCACCGTACTGTATCCCAGAGCTGTTTACGTCTTGTGACGTGCTCTCTGCGTTATGTTCCTTTACACCTATCCATCATCTTGTCTTGAAGCTCTCTCTGTAACATGCAAGGGCAAAGAGCCTGGGAGAAGTGCCAGCTTGAGTTTGCAAGCAGATTAATTCCATAGAGAGCTGTTTGCTTGACATAACTTTCCTAGGGCCACTGAAGATTGGATTCCTTCTCCTCCCATATTCGGCTTTCATTACTGGTTACAGTTTGAAATACTAAAAGGGGACCCCTCATCTCCCTCTAAAACTGACCTGCTGCTACTGCCCCAGAGAATCCCTTGTACCTGTTATGCCTTGTAGAAGCTGTTCTCTATTGACAGTACTCTTCTGGCAGTCTGACTTCCTGGTCCCTTGTCCCTGCCTCTTAAACTCAAGATCACATTGTGCTTCTGGCACTTTTCATAGCTGGTACAATATAACATGGCATTTCCCAGTTGTTACATGATTGATTCATTGGGTGAAAACAGACATGACGCTAACCACCCTTTAACCACCCTTGGTGGTCATTTATGCATGTTTCAGGGCTGCATAGGGCATCAATACAGCCCTGCAACATGCATAAATAACCACCAAGGATGGTTAAAGGATGGTTAGCGTCATGTCTGTTTTCACCCATTGTCATCCAAAAAGTCAGTAACGTTTCTTGTATAGGTGACTGTTACCTGTCGATAGTGGGGAAGCACAGGAGTGGGGGCTGGGCAGGGGTTATATAGGGCTTCCAAAAATTGGAAGCCCTATATAATTGGAAGCCCCTCCCACAAGTCGTTTATGAGTGAAGGGATCTGCTCCCATCAGCTTTAAGTGCTCTCTGTTTTTCACTTCCAGTGGTAGAGTGGTCCAGATTAGAACTGACTGGCCTGCAATCAAATCTTCCTCCCTCCCACCAGTCATTAAGCCACTATCTCAGGTGATTGCAGGTCAATAATTGTACAGCTGTGTATCTGAACCTTGTTATCTCTCTGTGAGAGTGGGTCCCCCTTGCGGAGGGGGATAGCATTAAAGGCTTGTGAGCCTCAGAGGGTTGAACTGGGACATATGGGGTGCCCAGGCTTTGTGCTGACTTTCTCTGCAGAGGGCTTAGCTTCACCTTCTAAACCTGGAACTCTTCACTGAACGCGATAGGATACACAATGAGGCCTAGAATTGATAAAACCAGCCCTAAACTTGGAAAGAGAAACTGTTCCCAACATGTGGGAATAAATGCAAAGCTGGAATCTACAGAGAGTGAAGTATCTGCAGTATGCCTTATTTTCAGTTTCTAAAGACCAAGGCCCTGGTCCCCAAACCATTACTCTGAAGTAGCCCCATTAGAGTCCATAGGGCTTCCATTTATTTGGAAACATCTCATGGAAGATGGATTCCCTTCTTTAGAGACCGTGTCCTCGTTCAGGAATTTACCCTGTTGCAATTGTGTTTCCCCACACAGGTGCTGATAGTGGTGCCTTTCCGTGAGTCTGCGTTACGGGTGGTGCAGGTTTTCATCAGTCTCCTTGAATCGGGGAGTGGAAAGAAAATTGACGTAAGTAACAAAAAACGATTCAAGGGAGAGTTTGGTTCTGACCCAGAGGAGAGACCCCCCAACCTGAAAAGACCTGAAGATTATGAAGCTGTGTTTGCTGGTAACATCGATGACCATTTCCGGCTAGGTAATACATCCTATGATTGATTAGTTGCAAAGACCCCATCAACCTAGAATAGTAAATGTCCTGAAGTTTAGCTGAGCCTTAGTTGTGACAGAATTTTGGATCAGTGGGATCAAATGCATTGTTTCTCAGATGCAGCCACCAGCATGAGATTATGTGACCAACGGTCTTCAGTTGCTCTAATAAAAGCAGTATCAAACTGAGTTCAGAACTGTGCAGCATGTGGCGTATTATTTTTTCTTGGTCTGGTGGGTGCAAACACCCATGTTTTACTGTTGTTAAAACAAAATGAGAGAGAGAGAGAGACTCGTAATGTACCTGATCTTTGAGTAAAAACAGATGTGGCAATGGGACCTACTGGCATGTCTGTTTACACATCGCCAGATGTTAGTCCGGGGCTGCCCTGGGGCAGGTGGGTGACTAGCCCGAGCTCCATCCTTGGAAAATCTCCGAGGACAGAAGTTGGGCTAAGGGCCGCCCACACGGGCCAATGTGGGCTAGCACATGTATTCATTCCGGCCTTGGGGCAGGGGCCGCCATGGCTGTCCGTCATGGAGGGTGGGCACTGGAAGGAAGGCGGGGCTGCCCACCCACACATTTGTTTAGCTCCCTACCCAGGCCGTGCGGGTGGCAGGACGGCTCTCCGGCCGTGGGCACGTTTGTTCAGTTCCCTGTCCCGAACCATGTCAGCTGTGGTTTCCCACCCCAGGCCAGGTCAGAGAGCAGCCACGCTGCCCGCACATGTTTTTACCCTATGTGTCTAACCTGTTTATTCTAACAGTCTAGTAAGTAACTGTCAGTGGGCGCTTTCCGATGTGTTTGGAAGTGTCCTTATGAGGTCGGGAGATGGATCACGCATGCAAATTAGGTGCATCTTTGATGAAGTTGGAATGCCACAACGTGCATGATTGAAGCTTTTCTGCGCACTGACAAGGAAGATTTAACAAACTGCAAAATCCAGGTTGGTAAATTGCCCTTGTCAGTGCACACAAATGCTTCAATCACACGTGCCACAGCATTCCAACATCATCAAAGACATGCCTAATTTGCATGTGCATCCCATCTGCCAACCTCGTAAGGACATTTTCAAGCATGTCTGAAAACACCCAGTAAGTAGACACTGAGGCCACCAAAACAGCTAACAACTTTTAATTTCCCCCGATATGGTACTGAAAGCAGTTTGTTTGCATTGAAGTTATTAATCAGTAATGACCTGGGAAAATTAGAAATCCTGTAATGAGCAAAGCAATTTTCTACTGTAATGCATACAGTTTCCAGCAGAGTTCTCATGCATGCAAAGTTAGGGGCTGTGAGCACGAATGTTGGCTGAGCAGAAAATTTCAAGACTGTTTCATAAATTGCAATTTCATGCAGGTTTGGTAGCTCAATATGCAAAGGATTAGCTCGTGGTCAGATTCCTCGAGCTGCCCTAATGAATAGACACTTTACAAACTTAACTTGGCAGGGAAGAAGAAAAGGCTCTTTAAATTATCGTCTCTTGAGAGAGAAGCTGGAACAATGTTGTAGTGAGTAACCTGCGCTATGGAATAACTTTATTAAATAGAGATTCATATGGTTGACTCCAACCAAATTGCCCTCTCCAGTATCCCTCCCCATGCACAACTGTGTGTTTTCCAGCTGTGAGCTGGGAAGAAATGTACTATAAATAGGGGAAATGGTTGTCACAAGCAAGACATCAAAGCATTAGGATGTGCATACACATCTGCGGTGTCAATCACTTCAGTAGCTCAGCACTAAAATCTGGTGTCCCTGGTGTAGCAATGCAATAGGGAATGCAATTTGAACTTTGTTTTAAAAACAAAAAATATATTTTAAAAATTCTCAGTTTATTTAGTTGCTGGAGTGGGAATGTGTATGTTTGTAATATGTAATGGCTTGTTTCACTGCGACAATTTCCAGTGACTTTTTTCCTTATTTAATTTTATAACTTAAAGCCAGAGAGTGTCTAACTTTAGCTGCTTTCCAACATTACCTGGGAGAGGTGGGAACTTATGCAATTGCGATCGCGGCTCTGTAATTGCAGGGTAAAATTAGCGCCTGTCAGAATGCACCAATCCCCTTTTATCACCCAAGAAAACCCGTCCTTGTAAAGGCTACATTTGGAGATGAGTCATGCGTCGTGTTCTTGGGTGAGAATTAGTGCATTCTGACAGGCTTGAATCCCCGCAATTACAGAGCTCCAGTTACAATTGCACAAGTTCCTACCTTTCCCATGTAACATTGGAAAGCAGCCTTAATTTCAGAAAACTGAACTCAAATACAATTATTTTATACTCAGTGTGATTAATCAGTGCCTCACCTTTAATTTTGTACACACAAAATATCTCGGCTAGCCTGCCCAGTCTCATTCAGTTTGTAACCAACAAGCTGGAAGCCAGTGCAGACGCTCCAGAATAGCACTGATGAGGGAGGGAGAAGAATTTTGCTCCCTTTCTCTTGTGAGAGGTGTGTGTGTGTGTGTGTGTGTGTGTTTCTTTTCATAAGTCCTCTAGCAAATCCAAGAATTGGGTTAATGCGTTATTAAGGGCTCTCCACCTATTATTATTTTGATAGGGCCAACGTTGTGGATAGCACTGAAAAGTCAGACTTAGAAATGGGTCCCTGTTCTAAGGGGTTTACAATCTGGGGAGGACAGGGAAAGGAGACATAGGGTGTTTTCGGACGTGACGTTGGGCATGGATTAATCCGCTTTAGCCCAGATTAATCCATGCTCAGTGTCCGGTTTAAAAAGGGCTGCCTGCTTTTACCGCAGTCTGGCTCCCAACCGTGGTGGAGGTTAGCCGGGGCTATCACTCAGGGAAATCCCCAAGCGACAGCCTGGGCTAAGTTCCACCACATTTGGGAGCCAGTTGGCAGATCCGGAGTGAAGCGAGCTATCACGTCTGATAGCCCACTTCACTGAGCCTGGTCTGGAGTGGTGGCAGGGACTGGATGCCATGGTGGACATCATTGGCCGCCATGGCTGCCCGTCAGCTGGGAGGAGGGGCGCTGCACACAGCGTGGGGGCTGGGACGTGTGGACACATGTCCATGTGTCGCCCCTCCCCAGGCCAGCAATCACACTTCTTTGGTGGCCAGCCAGGTTCGAGCCAGAGTGCTGGGTCCCGCCATGGCCCAGAGCAGATCGTGGCTGTGGCAGGCCCATCATGTCTGAAGGTACCTAGAGAGAGACCAGCCCCAGAGTCTCCTGCTACGACTTCACCCTTTCTCCCACGCTGGCCCCTCTCTACGTTTGGATCTCTCTCCCTGAACATATATGCTCTGTGGTCTCTCTCCTGACCTTCAAATTCCTCCTAAAAACCAATCTTTTCGGTCAAGCTTTCTCTGGCTCCTCATCCCCACAGACTGCTCACTGATGCTTCTCCTGCTGTCCTGTCCTTTAAGGTCCCCCTTTCTCTCTGTAAGTAACCTAAACATGTACCTGCAACTTCTCAATGATATGAATGCATCCTTGTCGCTCCCTGTTTCTGTCTTCCTTGTCTCCCGTCCCTTGTCCTTCATAGATTGCAAGCCCCTCAAGGTAGAGATCCGACTCTGATTCATGGCTGTTTAGGGCCAGGCG
This sequence comes from Sphenodon punctatus, assembly GCA_003113815.1. NCBI lineage: Eukaryota > Metazoa > Chordata > Lepidosauria > Sphenodontia > Sphenodontidae > Sphenodon > Sphenodon punctatus. The sequence goes on from QEPC01000373.1 coordinate 1,950,260, forward strand.
CATTGCTGGTGGCACTACGTAAATAACAGTAATAATACATTCAGCACACTTAGAGGAAGAACACTGTGATGGTACAACTGGAATGGTACGGGTGTAAACCTTTAGGGGTTGGGAAGTTTGTATGTAGGTAGGGGAGGAAAATGTGCAGGTTTGCATTACAAAAGTTGAGCAGGAAACACATGGAAAGTCGGTGACTGAAATTTAGTAACAATATATTGTTTTTATTGGACAGGAGTCGCTATTCTTCAGAAGAGTATGCGGTTATATGCACCCTTTTACTCTTCTGATATCATCATTGGCTCTCCTCTTGGCCTAAGGACCATTATTGGGGCATAGGGGGAGAAGAAGAGAGACTATGATTTCCTCTCATCGATAGAAATCCTTATCATTGATCAAGCTGACATCTACTTGATGCAGAATTGGGAGCACGTTCTGGTAACTTTTTTGCCCTAAATATTTTATAGTGCTGAACTATGTCCATCTCTGGCAGCAAATTGTGTTTCACGTTCTCTGCCTTAAATCCAGTCACATGGCTTCCCAAACTTAGCGTGATCTTTGCCTGAACCCTCAGCTGCTTACTGAAATCTGGTAAATGCATGACAGCATGAGGCCTGCCCCAGCTCCAAACAGCGGGTGGAAACAGACATGGCGGATGCATGGCGACGGCCCAGGCCAGGCTGCTGCAACAGACATGGTCCGGACTGGGTCAGGCCGCACAATAAACATGCCCGCCCCCAGGGAGAGCAGGGGGCGCACAAAGGTGTGGCTGGTGGGCCCAGCACCTCGACATGACAAAAAGCCATGGCAACCAATGATGGTCAGCCATGGCGGACCCAATCGTGTCTGCCGGGCCACAGCAGACATGATAACCCGCTGTGGTTCGCTTTGACCCTATTGGGCAGACGTTAACCCGGGCTGTGACCTGGACATAGTCTGAGAGTGAGAACCCGGCTACCCACTGACATGGCCCAAGGCAATCCTGAGCCAACATCCGATGGCATCTGTACAAATGTGCTGGTGAGGTCTGGTGTAAAGTGGGTCAGAGCGGGCTGCTGTCATGTCTGTTTTTACCCAATGTCTCCCTTGCCTTGGGAGAGGAAACCGCCACGGCTGCACCAGGCCACCAACCCCCACAAGTTTCCTGTGCATCAGGGGTGGCAGGTGGAGGGTTTTGTGCCTCCCTGCTTTGTGTGCGCCCACGTTGTGCATGTGTGGAGCATGGCAAGTACAGGACACCACCTGATTGTAAGCACATGGGGAATTTAGGAAAGAACTTCTGGCCGTCTTGGAATGAGGCATCTAAATGCTCCTGTGCCTGCCAAGTGAAGGCTTTTATGAACTATTCATAAATAGTTCCTAAATGACTAGGTGAAATGTATGCGTTTTTATCATTCTAAGAAAAGGGGGGGGGGGGGACTACATTGTTTTGCAATGTATTGAAACAGTAGATTTCTATGAAACTGCAATTATAAAATCTCTCCGATGGCTGAGAATCAAGAAGCAGTTAATGTATCATGTTTTCTCAAGTTCTGAGAGCATATAAGTTTCCCAGAAAAAAAATAACCTAGTGCAAAATACTACACTAGCAATGCGGCTCCATTGGGTGAAAACCTTCCCTGTGTCAAGGGGCATCCTACGTCCTCTGCTGGCTCTCAAGAGGGTTGCAGCAGGCCTTCTGTGGTGCAGAGGCATTGTGCCAGCTCTCTCTGCACAGGGGTGAGATTCACCTTCTAAGTTTGGAACTCCTCGTTGAACCCCTGTTCTCGCTGGGTGTGAACAAATCCAAAGCTGGGAATCTACTGAGAGTGGAATAGGTGCAGTCTGCCTTCTTCTCAGCTTCTAAAGCTCAAGAAGCTAATGATTTTTCCATCCTGTAGAAAAAGTAGTTATATATGAAGTAGACTTCAAATAACTGTTGTCTGGGAGAGCTGGCGGGGTCAGGTTGTTCACTCCTATTTCTTTTCATGGTGCCAAAATTACAGACCTGTGTCCTTTCTGTCTACAGCACGTCATGAATCACCTTAACCTCCTGCCTGTGGATTCCCATGGCGTAGACTTCTCACGAGTGCGCATGCAGAATCTGAATAACTGGTCCAGGTATTATCGACAGACACTACTCTTCAGTGCTCTGCAAGATCCACAGATCAACTCTGTCTTTAATAAGCATTGCTTCAATTAAAGGGGACAGGTTAGTTCTTGGACACGCCAATAACCCTTGCAGACCTTGAAGGCACTATATTAGTCCTTCTGCATGCAAAAGAAAAACACAATAGAAAGTCTTCTCTGCACTACTAGTTGATATCACCTCCATGTTTTAATTTGTATCCAACCTGACAACGCAGTCTCCAGGTATCCCCACTCTCAGCCCTCACTTTTTGTTGTCAGAGTTTCCATTGCAATTTATTTCACCGGGGGGGGGACTATGTGATACAAGAGTTTAGATCCAGCATTTACAGGGGGTGGGAGGGGTTGGTTCTCTTTTAATTATGCAAACCTTACTCTCCACAGAAATTTCTTTTCTCATTTAAATGAAAGTGTTTCTGTTTGCATGCAACATTTCCACTAACTTATTTGCATTTGCAGTCCAAATGCTACAGAATTGTGCAAACCATATTAATCAAAAATGAAGAGTAGCTTGTTTTCCTTGCTGAAGATAGGGAAAGACTTGTAAAGGAAGCAAAGAGTTATTTCTCAGACCATCCTGGAAACTATGCTTATGTAGTTACATGGACATTGTGTGTAGAAGAGTAAGAGTGTGAATAGTTTCTGCAGTAGTACTTAATTGATTGCTCAGAACAGCCCAGTTTGTTACCTGAAAAATAAATCTCATTAACTGAAAATCAATAAAGATTTGACTGTGCTTTTAAACATTTGCCTTTGTTTCACTGCTTTGCTCTTTTGCTTATCTCTTGCAGGTGGCTATAAGGAATGTAACCTTGGCTGGCTCCATTAGCCATGTTGTGGTACAGCTTCCTCATGTTTTTCGGAGGCTCGAAGCTGAAAACTTAATTTCTTTAATAGATGCGAGGTAATGTGTCACCAAGACCTTCCTGTTATGCCCCAGTGCCTGCAATATCAGATTTTCTGCTTAGTAGAGTAGAGTGCACTCTAGGGTGCATGGGAGCCAGTGCATGTTTTGTTTTTGTTTTTAAAACAAAGTGTAATAAATGCACAAATAACTTCTGCTCCCCTAACTCTTTCCCTTCCTGTATGCTTTTCTCTAAAAAGGAAATCCTAGACTCCAATAGTGCATTTTGCATTTAAATGCTTCAGATCTAGAAATCTTTGTTGTTGTTTTTTTTCTTCAATGTGACATACGGCAACTACGTTTGAAGGTTCTTATGTTTAACCAGTCTCGGGGTCCCTTGAAACCACATCTCACAGAAATTGCCTCGGGCAGCACAGAATTACAGCTGCTGAAGATGAGCAGCCCATGATTTCCCATTGCAAGTAAAGCCACAAAATACCTCCCAGATCCTCTGAGCACTCTTCAACAAGTAGCAGAACTTCTGGGAGGGTCTATGTGGTTATTTGTACTTATGTGATGCCCCAAACTGAGGAAATGACATGCTGGGAAGTTTATTTGCTTTCAACAGTTGCGTAACTAAATTTGTCTAATTCATTCTGCTTGCAGAATTAGGAAAACTTTTTATCAGATTGCATGGGCCCTGACCAAATTAATGAAAGAGTCTTTTAGCTGCTGGCAAGATGACTCTTGAAACCGGTATAATAGGCATATGCATTTTCCTAATTCAGGTTTCAGTTCTTCATCGACAAGGTTTTGCCTGAGTACCGCGATGCAGTTATGTCTCACACGTTCATTTATGTCCCATCCTTTTTTGATTACGTGCGTCTTCGAAATTACTTCAAGAAGGAGGAGCTAAATTTTACACACATCTGTGAATACACCAAGAAATCCGGCATCTCCAGAGCAAGGCAATTCTTCCTCAAGGGACAGAGGCAGTTTCTCATCTTCACAGAGCGCTTCCACTTTTACAAAAGGTAAGCTGAGCAAACCCTGCCCTGAGGCACATGTATGCGGGTCTGGGAGGACAAGAGGCTGCTCTACTGGCATATAGTCATAAAAAGTGCCATACCGGGTCAGACCAACGGTCCATCCATCCCAACGCCCTGCTTCCGACAGTGGCCACCATTGGTCGCTTCCCACCAGTGTTCCATTCCCTGCTGTGTACTCCCAGTTCCTCCCAGTTGGGGGTTACATCCTCCAACCAACTCGACAAAAATCTATTTATAGACCCATCCTCTAAGAACTGAGCGAGGCATCACAGAGTGGCCATAACAGAAGAGTTGTGTGTTAATAACCAGTCATCTTCTGTGCCTTTTTCCACTGAAGTAGGAGACTCCTGAAATACTTACACATGGTGCCATGTATCACAACGGCATGGTTCCTCTGGAATATTTAATAATACCCTCATTTATATAGAGTTCAGTGCTGCGAGACAGCAGACCTAATAGGAATCATGTAACCTTCACCATCCACTGAAGTCAGGAAGCACTTAGTGCCTTGCAGGATTGGGCCCATAGTGCCTTTCATTGCAATGGCTTTATATATGTACGGATAATATGAACGTGACCTTGTGTCATGTGCTAGGAATGCTTCAGAAACAGTGTTAGGTGAGGCAGAATATTTTCCCAATTGAAACTTATTGGGTACTTTAACTGAGAGACAATATTAAGTTTACTGGAATAGATGTTGGACTTCTATTCCAGGTTCAAAGACCAGGTTCAAATCCCATTTTACCCATGAGCTAGCTGAGGGCAAGTCCTTGTCTCTCAGCCTTGGTGTCGCATCTCTAAAATGGGAATAATAATGATGGGGTTGTTGGGAGGGTGAACTATCTTGTTTGTAAAGCACTTTGAACACTGAAAGTGTGATATAAATGACTAATAATAGTTTAGGCAGTCAGTCATATTTGCAAAGATAAAAATCCAGGTTCGATCCTAACGCTTACATAGGCCTTGTTCTTATGAAAAGGCTCATGAGAACTTCGAGCCACAATAGCCAGGGATTCCAGTATGATACATCTTCATTTGGATTCCATGGGGACGTAAAGGTCTGCCCACATGGCTTCCCTTCTGTAATCCTCATTTTGACAGGTTCTCTGGTAGGAAGGGCTCAGTCCTAAGAGGGTCACTGAGTTCAGTAGGAGTTATTTGTGGCCAGCTCTTCGCGTGCATTACTCAGTGCCTTGCAGGATTAAGCTGTTAATCCTGTGTCGTGATTAAATCAATGGCAAAAACTCCCACACTCCAGTAGATGTAGGTTTGCTTCTTGGAGTTGACTCCAATAAAAAACGGATTCCCCTTATCTTCCTATTGAAGTCACTGAGAAACGGAATTTCTAAAACCAAATTGCAAAATAAGACTGTGACAAATGGCTTCTTTTTTTTTTTTATTCAGATACTCAGTAAGAGGCATCAGAAACCTAATTTTCTATGAACTACCAACCTACCCGCATTTCTACAGTGAGATCTGTAACATGTTGAAGTCTGCAGACAGTGGAGAAGAGGCTACCTGGACGTGCACTGTTCTTTATTCAAAGTACGACGCCCAGAAATTGGCTGCTGTAGTAGGTGTGAAACGTGCAGCTCAAATGCTTAAATCTGAGAAAAGTGTGCACCTTTTCGTCACTGGAGAAAATGAGTAGAAGAGACCCAGGACTATGACTCCTATGAATTTGGACCTTTTTCCTAACACACATGACTTTTGTGTTGTTTTTTAGATAAGTGTTGGGGTAGAGAAATGGGATAATAATATATTTTTGCTAGTTTTACTTTGAAGGGTTAATTTGTGCATTTATGTACTCCCACTTAAAACAGCAAAAGGAAGAAAGTAAATGGTGTCATTTAAACAAAGAATGTGTTTCTTTTCACACACAAGGGAATATGGGTAAATCCCAGATTACAGACAGGGTAAATTAGCTGGCTTATAAACACATACTGCTTATGGACTAATCGCATGTCAAACATCCTTGTTCACAGCTGCATGTCTACTTAATCAACAATACAAAGCATTACTTTCCTATTATTGCTCTTCCCACATAGCAATTGTTGTAGTTCACGTAGGTAGTCTTTCTAATCCAAAATGTTGGGGCAGTATATACATGATACTACTGAGCAGTGGTCCACAGTGTGAGGAAGTCTGAGAATCCCATGTCTTTAATTAAACTGACCCGCATATTGTCATATGGAAAAACAATATGGTTTATTTATTACCTACATTCAAGATGTATATAGGTTGCGATAACTCAGGTAAAATAACTCAAATGCATGTAGTGGTAGCATGCAGTGCATAATTTCTGCCTGAGCCCATATCATAAATCATTATGACAGCCTTGTCAGATGCCTGGATAAGTTTATTATAGTTACTATTGTAAGTGTGCTTTAAATGTCAGTGTAGAACCATGGGTCTCTGCCTATGCAGCTGCTTGCTTTTTATTTTAGTTCTAAGCTAATAGCTTTTAGTTTATGCACCACCTCCTTTTTGTGCTGGAATTGAAGACTGTCAAAGGCAAAGTCCCTCCTACCCTCCTTTTTCTCCCCAACTGATTTTTTGCTACTTTTTTTTTTTTTTTACATTTTATAGACTTTATGAGATTAATCATGATCAGGGATATAAAAGCGGACAGATAAGGTAGGATTAAGGTATTTTTGCCTCTCCACCAGATGTACTTATCACAGGGGAATATCAGTCAAAACTAAAGTAGGAGATTTACTTAGGGAGATAAAGTGACATGGTAGAACTCAAGGGTAAGCTCCAGTTTAAGGGACAGAAAGTTACTTTGCTAAAATCTTAGCAACTCTAGGGCCTTCTGATCCAGTTGAAGTCAGTGTTAAGAGTTCCTGTTGAGCTCAGCAGTGGCAGGGTTGAGCATTAATTTTTTTTTGTCAGAAGTATTTTGTACTTGAATTCCTTTTTTTTAAAGAGGAAAGCACTTTTTGCAAAGGTTTGTCACTTCTGCTAAGTGTTGCATATTGGAACATAGTAACGCCAAAAATGTATTTTCAGATATGCTTTTCACAGTAGCTGGTTCAGTGTATAAGCAGGAGACTATCTGTTGGCATGTTCTGACATGTCCAGGGCAGTCTATAGCTTCATATATGGATTGGTAAAGGCCTTGTTGGAAGCCGCCCCGAGCTGTATTCAGGAGGGGCGGGGTATAAATTTCAGAAATAAAATATAAATAAATAAACTATCAGTGGCCTTGCCTGAGACTGAAAGACTGAAAGGCGGCAGTCTAGTAGCCATGGCACCTCCCCTGGCTTGAGATACTGAACCTTTCACACCGCCCAAGGAACTATGATTTAATCAACATTCTTGACTCGCCCTCTCCTCCTTTGTTCTGTAGAAGAGACCCTTAGTTTGGACAGGGCCTCAAAACCATCTTGGCTAGCTGGGGGGTGGGCTGTGTTGCTGGTTCTCCTGTTCAGGGACAGTTCTGGATCCACTGTCCCTGGTCCTAAGCAATAAAAGCCTAGTGACATAATCCTGAGAGTGTGGTGTGTCTACCTCGTTCTTCACATGTGCACTGCAGCAACCCCTGAACCACTCAACACAAGAGTCTATACTGATCCTGCCCTCAGGTCGCACCTGCGCAAAAGTTTGAGCTTCATTTTGGGCTTACAAATAACTGTATAAAATTTTCAAAAACCCTCAACAAGAACTGATCCCTAGTTGCACTAAAATTCAAAGTAAAACTCCCACTGAAGTTGGGTGAGTACTGACTCACCCCACTGAAATAGCCCATTTTGTTTTCTTGTCCCTTTATCGGGAAGGTCCTAAAGTGCTACAGCCCTCTGGCTAAAATGCAATGCCTTTTCCTCTCTCAGGGATATCAAACCTCCACCACACCACATAGTCTTCTTGTCCTTCTGTCCTCTTTTCAGGGCTCCTGCAGTCTGCTCAGGTGCCACGGTTCCAGCGGCGGTTTCTGTGAATGGGTGGAAGGGCAAATTGCCCCCCTCCCCCAGTGCTCCCAAGGCTCACCCACTGCTCTCAGTACAACTTTTGTGTTGGATGTCCTGGGCCTGCCATCACCACACTGCTTAAGCTGCAGCCAGCATATGATTTGGACGCATATATGATTTGGATGCATATATGATTTGGACTCATGTGCAGGAGACTGCCTGATGCCCTGAGCCTGAGCTCGCAGTGCCGCCAACATGACAGTGCTATGCATCAGCCTGAGCCTCCTGTGCATGCACCCAAACCAAGTTTCTAACAGCCACTTTTGGAGGCGGCACAAACCCAACCGTGGCACCGCAAGTGCTGTGGACAGGTAGGGCTGGGTGAGGCAGGTAGGCTGAGGAGCAGGGCTGTACTAGTTAGAGAGTGCATGCTTCGGACGCCGTCCATGAAGCATAGCTGCCTGTGTAACAGGAGGAGGGGCTTGTGGCCTGAGGCTGAGTTCTATGAGTGGAACTCAGCCAAAAATGAAGCATTTGGGGCAGTAACACATGCCACTCCCTGGACTGTGTCTCAGGTCCTTACTAGTGGGAGGGGGGAAGAGGAGCAGTTAGTTAAAAGTGGGAGGGGCTGCCAGTGGGCAGGTGGGGGGGGGGGAAGTGCTGGCTGCGTGGGAGGCACTAGACTAGGAGGAGGTCAGGCTACACAACACGTGCTAGCCTTCTGTCGTGTGGCGTTTTGTGTGGTGTGTCTTGGGAGATGGTCGGAGATGCCAGATTAGAGCTGCTAGATCATGCTGTGGGCCAATAAGTTTGAGGACCCCTCGGGCACCTTGTTAACATTAAATATTTGTGGTTTTCCCCCTGGGGTGGGGCATGTGGGATTGGGTGGGTGAGGCTTTGTACAGAATGAGGCCGAAGCAGGGGTGGGTAGAATAGGGGTCTAGTGGGTAGAAGTCTGGGATTAAGTGGAGCGAGTGAGTAGAATGGGGGCCTGTGGTGGGATTGGTTGGGTGAGATATTAGAATGGGGGTCTGGAAGCCAGAACCCAGAGCCATTAGAACTGGATAGTCCTTGTGGTATTTTGAACAGATTTAATATCAGAGCTGCAGACAGATGTCTAGCTTTCAGTGTGTTTTGCAGTTAATATGTAAGGATTGTGCTGTATCATATTGTATTATCATTGAGAAACAATCGAGCTTTTGTCAGTGATGAATATTAACTAAACACAGCAGAAGAACTGTCTCTGCAGCATGGTTGGGGTCTTGAGTTGGGGGAGAACTTTGGAACTCCATGCTGCTGCTTTTATGCGAAGGACGTCACAATGTTGTTGGGTATGATGGTTTGCTTTGCTTATGCTCTTTCTGTGTGTTTGCATGAAGCACTGCTGCTGACCTCCCTCCCCACCCCCACCCCGCCTCTCCCAAGGATGTGCAGAGGCCATTTTGTGTGTGCCCATTGACCATGGCTACTCTTTAAAATTGCCTGCTGGTTTCCACCCTAATAGTCTGCTTTCTAATTTTTGGGATGTGGCGGTCTGGGGCTTTGGATATAATGATTTTTTTGTTTGAATTTACCCTGCATTTTAAAATGGTCCCGTTGCAGTTTGGTGGGATGTAGCAGGCTTTTCTGCAAGAAGGCCATGCCACATGTTAGTTGGCTAATGTCCCCTGTACCCTGACTGGCTACAGCAGCTGCCTTTTTAGGGATGGGGAACGTGGTTTGGAAGCTCGGAGTTCGGACCGAACTCGGTCTGTTCGGATGACCGAACCCGATTCCGAACTCCAAAACGCCCAAACAGTTTGGTCAGTTCGGATGGTTCGGTCATGAAAAAGGTGACCTGTGAGTGACCAGTTGACCACTGCCTGACCCAGGGAGCGGGGGGTCAGCTGAGGAGCAGACTTCCAGGCATCAGGGATGGAGAGTCTTGGAGTAGCAGCCAGCCTGCCCAATCACCATCCCTTTTCTCCTCAGACCACTGGCTTCGCAGTCTGCAATTGGCCATGGACTAGGCTGCATGGAGCCAATGGGGCTTGCGGTGAAGCGGGCACAGCAAGTAACAAAACTCATTGCCCTCCCCCCTTCCCAACACCTGATCTAGTCACTGTTCTGACAGCAGGCGTTTTCAGAAGGCTCCTCTGCCAGCAGTTTGCTTTCCTCACCCATCCAACACATTTATTTAGTTATTTACCTCCCTACCATTTATTTCAATTATATTAGAGCTAGATTTAGGTTTTATTTTTATTCTTTACCCATCCGTGTGTTATTTCTCCCTACCCTCCATTAATCCTCCCCCTCCTGTATTCCATCCCTGATTCCCTTCCCCTGTTTTTTTGATTTGCTAGAATATGATTAGATTTGATTTAGGTTTTATTTCAGTTACCCCTCCCTCCCTGTGTTTTGTTTTGTGAGCTGTCTGTGCTCTCCCCGATGCCCCCCCAAATCCCTGTGTAATATAATATTGTATATCTTAAATAGATAATACTTAGTTACTTAGATAGATAGTTGTAGGTGTGATTCAGTTTTATAGTGTGTGTAGGACTAGGTCTTTGTAGTTAGTTTTAGATAGATATTCCATTATTTAATTCCATTGGTTTTATAATAGTAGCAGTTAGTTAGATTTAGAAATTTAGATATATTAGACACAATTTTAAAAAAAATTAAAAAAAATATTTATCTTTGTGCAATCTTTGTGCATTCGTTCTTTGGGTGGGAGAAATGGAGAAGGGAAGTAGGAGAGGGCGAGGCCAGTCTGCTGCCCGTAAGTCCGGCTATGAGGCACGTGGCAGAGGTGGCAGGGGCCGTGCCAGTGGAGTGGCAGTAAGAAGCAGTAGTCCGAGCCCATCACCATGCCCCAAGCTCCTCAGGCCTGCTTTTGGGTCTCCCTCTCCTAGCACTAGTAGTGGCACTAGTGCTGCTCCCAGTGGCTGGGCCTCTGCCCTAGCCAGGCAGTGGCCGCCCTGACTGGGGCTCTGCCACTGCTCCACCAATACCACTCCTGTCCCAGGACCCACCCTCAGGGTTCTGGGGCCCGTCATTCTGCTCATAGAGCGCTGTCGTCCCACATTTTCTTTACGAGTTAGCAATGTGCTGTTCATCGGAGAGAGAGAGAGACAGAGAAAGAGAGAGAAAGAGAGAGAGAGAAAGAAAAAGTCCCCCCACTGCTAGGAGAGACAGTCACGATCCAACCCATGCTGTCACACACCTGCACCATATGGCCAGAGAGCAGAATGGGATGGTTAAAAGATTGGGCAGTTCAAACAAAGCTCGTAACTTTTATAACGTTTTAAACTACAAACGTTTTACAAATTTAGAAAAAAACATACAAACGAAGGGCAGTTACTTAGGGGTCTGTGGGAGTAAGGGGAAATGGGTGGGCAGGACCGAGGAGCGGCCACATCCTCCTCCACCTCGTACCTGTGCTGCCGGGCAAATTCAACGGCCCCCTCCAAGGAGGCCTTCCATTTATTGACCGACTGGCGGTGCAGTTCCAGCTCCTCCCTCTCTGAGCAGATATACTCCTCATAAGCTGCCGCACACCGCTCGTCTGCATGGAGCTTCCGGAACCGCACCACCCGCCGGTCAGACGTGTGTTTGGACACACATAGCGTCCATATATTTGTGGGTAGGGCTCTCTAGCTCAACCCGAAAGGCCCTTTCCTCCTCTGACTCCTCCTGGGGGGCTGTCGACTCCTCTGCAGAGCTGGAGGGGGAAGTGCTCAGGTGGCGGCGTTTCCACCGGGCCTTCCCCCCTTGCTTCCGGGACTGCTCCTCTGCTCCAGCGTCCCTGCTGCTGCGCCCTCCAGCACCACCTTTATATGGTGGACATTCTCTACGTGGGCTATTAGCCCCAATGTTGTCACCTGGCTGCCCCACTTAATTCTTTTTCCGCAGGTCTACAGAACATAAAAGATAGGAACATTAAGAAGTGCCATACTGTGTCAGACCAATGGTCTGTCAAGCCGTCCCTGCATTCTGTCTCAACAAGTGGGTGGGTGGCCATTCTCACTCTGCAGGGGACTTCCTAACAGGTCAATCATAGGGCAATTCATTCCCTGTTGTAACAGTCCCCCTGCCTTAATGCCTTACCGTACATACGGCGATCCATCTGCATTTCATGATGGTGTGAAACCGCCAGACGTCGAACCTCTTCCTTCCGTCTGGTGGCAGCGGCTCCTTTGACCTGCGCCTTGGGGTTCTATCAGCGGTGGCAGGGGCAGCATCACCCTCTCTTGAACAGGAACACACAAACATTAACAACTCAGTATCATGCATTTATGATGATGCCTCTCTAGTCCTCCCTCCTTGGGATGCTAGGCATTGGCAACTGCAGAGACCCCCCCCTGGCTGGCACATGCAAATCCTCCCCTTGGGGTGCTTGTTGGGATGGCAACTGGAGACCCTTGCTAAGGATGGCTGGCAGCCTGGCACGTGTTTGGGTGGTGGGTGCTTCCTTCGCCTCATGCCTGACTGCTGGAAGAGAGCCCCCCCACACACACACCCTCTCTCTCTCTGTGGCAGACATCTGCTGCCAGTCACCTGCTGATGCCCACTGTTTGTGCTGGCTGCCCGTGCCCACCACCAGCACGCCAGTGAGCTCGCTCTAAAGAATAGTATTCTTCTTTTCCTCAAAGTTCTATGCAACAATAAACAGAAATAAACTAACTGGCTGAGGCTCCTCTAATGAGGAGCCGACCACCACCACCTCCAAAAAGGTCCAGCGGCAGCCTCCTCCACTTCCTCCTCCTTGGGCTTGGGCTTCCAGCTCCTATTAACTTTAAGCCTCGTTTTTTTTTCCAACCAGCCATCCACACAAACCAACCACAACCAACGAAAGTCAAACCAAACCACAGCCAACCAAAACAACCAAACAAAGCAAACCAACACAGACAACCAAAACCAAAAACACACCAGCTAGCCACAAACACACTCTCTCTCCCCACACAAACTCCGCATGCACTCTAATTTCCGGTTTCCGGCACAATCACGGGATCTCACGATACCGTTTTCCGAACGTCCGAACTGAACCGAACTTGACCGAACCAAACAACCGAACCTGGCGACGAAACCGAACAACCGGACCAAACCAGACCGAACCCAAACTGTGATCTAGTCGCACATCTCTATGCCTTTTACACTGCAGCAGAACTATGTGCGCAGCATGCTTGAGGTCTTGGAGAACAAATGGAACACCATGCTGCTGCTTTTATGGTGTGCTAAGGACTTCACATAATACTGTTGGGTTAAGATGGCTTGCTTTGCTTGCTCTGTGTTTGCATCTGCACTGCTGGTTTCCCCTGTCCTCTCCCAAGCTCCAAGCATGTGCAAAGGCCTTATTGTGGGCCCCCCACTGCTACTTTTGTTTAAAATGGTCCCATTACTGTTTTCCATCTAAATCGTCCACTTTCTGTTTTTTGGGTGGGGGAATCCAGGGGCTTGGATGGAATGGTTTCCTTCCTTGAATGTTCCCTGCATTTTAAAATGGCTCCTTTGCAGATTGGTGGGATGTGGCAGGCTTTTCTGTAAGAAGGCCATGCCACATGTTGGTTCGCTAATCGCTAGTTTACCCTGCCTGGTTGCAGCACTTCCTTTTACACTGCAACAGAACTGTGTAGCATGGTTAGAGATCTTGGGGGACAATGGAACTCCATGCTGCTGCTTTTGTGGTGTGCTAAGGACTTCACATAATATTTCTGGGTTAAGATAATTTGGCTCTGCCTACCATTGGCTAGGATCCATCTACCATTGGCCTGGCCCCTCCAACTTCTGACCCTGCCCTGTGCCCCACCAGCCGCCACTGCACTGTTCTGGACTCTTCCTACCTTCTCTTACACCAAGGTTCTGAGAGACTGTCTCATTCCTGGCCCTTGACTTTGTCTACAGCCAAGCCTCCGCTGGTACCCAGGCCATCTCCTAGGGTGGTAAGAAGCAGGGGAATTGCTGTAATACGCTTGTCCTGACTGCTAGGAAACCAGTATGTGCACATCTGTCACACTTGCTTTGCCTTGCCTTGCTTGGTGTTGGTGGAGATTGAAGCCCTCTTTTCTGTATCCAAGGCCACTTCTGCAGACCCCCAGAGAATCACAGACAATGGTTTTGAAGGTTGTCCCATCAGGCTCATCCTTTGCTTAGGTACAGAGTGCATTTTCCCTACTCATGGGCCCCTTTCCTTCTGAGTTCTTTATTTGTTCGTTGCAGAGCCTCCTGTATTTACATCACCATGAGGGGTGTGGCCTGTGGAGGCAGCTCACTCTTTTAAAGTGATAGTCACTCCCAGCCTTCACCAGAGCTTATCCAGGCCCTAATTCTGCAGCCACTTAGGCCAACTGCCACACATTAAGTAATCCAAATAATCAATTTATGCATCAATTGCATGTAAGAAGAGAGACTGTAACAAACTTTTGAAAATTACTTTTCAATGCATTTTTTCAAATTAAAATAAAAAAATTTAATCCACCAAATTTTAAAAATATGAAACTTTGTAAATATTAAAAAGTTAATAGCAAGTAAGAAATTAATAAATTGTGCTGTATAAGGCTGCACTGTCTAGTGCTTAATTTATGAACTAGCTGCTTACTCTGTTGTTATTACTACATATGTATTTCGCGCCATCAGGGTACCTAGTGTGGACCAGTTGTGATCAGAGACAGGTCCCTGTCCCAAGGGGCTTACAGTCTAGAATGGACAAGGGTATGGTAGTCAAAGAGAGGGGCACACAGGGAGAGACAGCTACACAAGATGGGGTGAGCCCGATTCCCTGTTCTCCCCGGGGTAGGCAATTGCTGCCACCACACTCTGGGCCAGCAAGGAGAGCAGGCTACACGATCCACTCCCTAGTGGGGAAGCTGGGCAGGCTGCTGTCAGAAGTGCTGCCACACCCTGGGGAGGGTCAAGGAGCTAGTTACATGCATGGGTGCGCAGCCCCGCCTCACCCACCATCCCCTGGCCCGCCCTCTATTCCACCCCTGGTGGTGATGCGGTCACTCAGGAATGGCGAATGTGCCTGCTGCTCAAGGGTGCCAGTGGAGCACAGGGTGGGGCAGCCTGGGGACTGGCCACATGGGAGGTGACCCATTAACCCAGTTTGGGCAACGCTACTATGCACTGTATCTCTGGCCTTCTGTGACAGATGCATCACATGTCAACCGGCTGCCCATCGTGGTGCAGGGCTCAGTGAATATCTGGTGACTGCTGGGCCTACAACCCGCTGCATCTCGGGGTAAAGCTGCCCAATGTGGGGTAACACTGCCCAAAGTGGGTTATTGTCTCAAGTAGCTTCACCCACAGATACGTTCTGAGAAGTAACAGGTGCATGTGCTTCACATTTAATCAACTAACATTATTTTATTTATATAACACCAGCAATGTACAATCAGTAGTTACATTCAGGTCGCTACCCCAAGGGGCTTACAATCTAAAATTCTTAATTAGTTGGCAATGCAAGCTGGAGTGATTTCTCAGACTACTGTATAATGCTGCCTGCTATCCCAGGTGAGGAAAAGGGACCTGTGAAACCACTGCATTTGGAATTCATGATCCCTTTTCCGTGAAAGAACCAAAAACCTAAAGGAAAAAATAAATAAACTGTGTTTATTGACTCCACAGTTACATATCTTGAAACCTTTTCTTGTTTATGGTACTTCCAAGTTGCTATGAGTGCCAAATTAATTTTTCCTCTATTTTCATCTCTTAATGGACAAAAGTCCTATCTGAATGGTGGAGAGACTGTCTGGCATGAAGCACATGGATTTCCTGACACCACTGGCTCATACTAGCAGTTGTGCCAAGGATTTGTATGCCTTGGGAAATTCTAGCTCAAGATAAGATGTAACCAGAATAACCAAAAATTCATTACCAGAATCTGTCCGTGTCATTTAGGAAATTCATAGCTATGATGACCTACAGAAACTATATTTAAATAAGTGTATTTATCTCACCTAGGAATAATGCTGCTGTAATCAATGACCTGTACTGCAAAGGATCTTTATCCCATCAGGGGACAAGCCTCCATTTATTGAAGCCAGTGGCTTGGCTCCCATTGACTTCAATCGATGGAGGATTGAATCCAAGGAAGACCTAATCAGGAGCTTTATTTGGTTCATTATGCTTTTGCCATTGATTTTGTTATAGGGTAAAACCACACAAGACAGGACTAGACAGATCCCCTGCCCACCCAGGGGGGAGTAAACACAGCCACCATACTTTGGACTGGTGGGGACAGCAGTCTAAATGTGAAACCCCTTCCCCTCGCCCCAGAAATCGAGTGGGCAGGCCGCTGTCACAAGTTACGCCACACCACGCCACAACTGCTCTGTGGTGCTGGCAGACCTTACCACTTGGCAGGGAAATTTGTAATAAGAACATAAGAAGTGCCATACTGAGTCAGACCAATGGTCCATCAAGCCCAGCATCCTGTCCTCCACAGTGGCCAATCTCAGTCGCATGGGAGAAGAACCAACAGTCACAATGGGCAATCCATTCCCCGTTGTTCACTCCCAGCCGCACTCCTCTTCAGTTCCCCGCACTTCCGGGTGTGGAGGGTGCTGTCCTGGGGAACTGCTCATGTGCCAGCTTGTTTCAT
>QEPC01000373.1:1970000-1987485 GCA_003113815.1 Sphenodon punctatus
TAGGGTTTTACTGGCCTCAGCTAGCCAAGTGCACTTTTAGTGCTATATTAATAACTGGATTTTAGAAAAACTTGTAGTGTTCATATCTTTCCCAGAACACCAGGAGTTATTCAGACCACACAGTGGATATTGGGTTACAAACCCAGATGTCAAAGTAGAGGGAACAGTGGAAGACAAAAAAATTCTTCTCAATGTGAACAGCCTGGTGAATTTTATATGTGATTTTATGGGTTTTATTTTCTGTATTTTATATGTATGCTTTTTAGGATGCTGTTAGCTGCCTTCAGCCTACAGGGAAGAGAAGAATAAAAATCTAGCCAAATAAAATAAGTGTGCCATTTTCCTTGGAATTGTGCCCTTTTTTCTGTCTGAGCTGATAGGAGATTCCCCCATTTGACCTGCCTTATTTGTCTGTAATTTACTTCTTGGGAGCCTATTCAACTAACACATAAATGCTGAATTAAACAGCTGCATTTTTCTTGTCATTTCTGCGCCTGTGGAAATGCTGAATTGAACAATGATGATACCCTTTTATCTCTTTGGTGCTCAGACCCAAAGAACCTCTGATCTTAAGCTCATAAAGAGTGCCTGCAGTCACACAATCCCAAGAATAATAATGGCTTCCCTTCAAAGCCCAAACACACACAAAAGGGAAAGCAAAAGCAAAAATTGTGTAGCAGGGTAGAACAATCAGTCCTTGATCTCTTGATGTTTTACTATTCTACTTCACACCCCCATTTATGTTATATCCAGGGAATGTAATTCCTGGATTCTAATCCCGGGAATGTAATTCTACTTCACACCCCCGTTAATGTTCTCTCCAGGGGATGTAATTTACTTACAGCGGTAGCTGCAAGAAAGTTAAAGGCAGAACTGCTCTCCATTATAAACAGGGGACTGCTGAAGCCCCAATATTGAGCAAACTCTTTAAGCTACCGTTCTGAAAACGTATCCATGGTTTATATTTGTAGGGACCATCATACGTGCAAAGTTTGAAGAAGATCCAGCCAGAAAATAAAATGTTATATCTTGAAAAGTTAATTGGCTGTGGTCAAAATGCACAGCGCCTGACTATTTTGAACCATGGATATCTCCTCTCTCCCCCCCTCCCCCATATGAGCTGAGCCACCAGACTTCACAGCCTTGTAGTCTGAGATCTCCATCAAGTGCTACTGTAATATGATAGTTCTTGGTGCAGTCAAAAACAAGTTATTAAACATTAAAAAATCAGTTCTGCTGGCTGGGGCATCTGCAGTCGAGCACCTGCTGACTGCCATTTGTGGTGTTAGAAAAAAACAGCATAAGGAAAGTTACGTGACTTTGCTTTTTAAAATCATGTAACTTTATCAGGAGCCAGCTCTGTCACAAAGACTTTAAGTTACAATGTAGTCAGTTTCATGACAATTACCCTCTTGCCTCAGAAGCCACTGGGAAGAAGCAAGAAGACGCTCTAGTCCATTTTCATGTCAAATTACCTTCTTGCCTCACTCTATACTTTTCCCTCCATATGAAAAGTTGCATGACTTTTATTCATTCACTTTGTGGGGAGGATTTTGAGCAGGGCTTGGGCTCATCTTCCCCCTTCACAACACCAGCCCCAAACCTCCCATTTGGAAAGTGATAGGACTATGGAAAGTTATGTGACTTTTATTCATTCACTCTCTGGGAAGGATTTTAAGCAATCCATATCTCCTCCCTCCCCCCCGACAAGTTGAGCCTCCAGATTTCAGAGTCTTGGAATATGAGATCTCCATCAAGTGCTGTTGTAGTCCGATGCCGTTTGGTGCAGTCAATAAAGAATTATGAAAGATTTAAAATTTCATTCTGCTGGGTAGCGCATGCACAGTAGAGCAGATGCTGGCTGCTGACTACCGCTAAAAAGAAGTGTGATTAATGTTACCTGACTCAACTCATGAATAATGTTATGTGACTCAAGCCGCAGCAGTCAGAAGCTGGGAAGAGTGCAATTGACATGAAGTTGACTGGTGATATGAAACTGACACACAGTGCATGGTGCAGTGAAAAGGGCGAACGGGGCTCAGGCTCATCTTCCCCCTTCACAACATCAGCCCCAAACCGCCCATTTGGAAAGTTATGTGACTATACAAAATTATGCGACTGACTAAAGTTATGTGAGTTATCTGACCCAGGCCTAGCTGTCTCTTTGCTGTCCCAGTGTTTGGCCACTGTGGGGAACTGGATGAGGTCGAGTCAGGTGAAGCTTAATCCTGATCAGACATAGGTGATATTAGTGAGCAGGACTGGTAATCTGGGTGAGGAGGTTTCCCCCGTTATTGGGGGGCATCTGTCCTCCATTGATTTAATCTGTGCGGAACCTAGGGGTGCGCCTAGATTCCCAGCTGCACCTGGATTCCCAGGTGTTGGCTGTGGCCAGGGGCGCCTTTCGCCAGTTACATCTGGTGAAAAGGCTCCACCCATATGTCTCAGACTATGATCTTACCACTATCATCCATGCATTGGCCACCTCGAGGCTAGCCTATTGCAATGCACTCTGCATGGGACTGCCCTTGGTGATGGTTCAGAAGCTGCAGCTAGTAAAGAATGTGGTAGCCCGTCTCCTTACGGGTGCAGGCTACCGGGAGCACATAACACTTGTGCTCTGGGCGTTGCACTGGCTGCCTGTTGTCTTCTGCGCCCAATTCAAGGTGCTGGTGTTGACCTTTAAAGCCTTTCACAGTCTGGGCCTTGTTTATCTGAATGATTGCCTCACCCCCTGGGTCCCTGTGGTTGTCTGGGGGCATCCTCCTGGAAGTCCCACGTTATCGGCGGGTCTGGATGGACAAGAGGGCATTCTCGGCAGTTGCACCGTCACCTTGGTATTCCCTCCCCATGGAGGTTCGCCTCAGCCTGGACTTTCTCACCTTCTGATGGAATTGTAAGACCTCGCTTTTTGTGGGAGGGGATGGGTTGGGATTTTAATTTTATTTATTTATATGTAAGTCAGAGTTTTAGTAAGTTTTTATTGTATTTATTGTATTTTATGTTATTGTTGTTTTATATTTGTAAGCCACTCCGAGTCGCTTCGGCAAGAGGGTCAGGGTAAAAATGGAAAATAAACTAAACTAAAAAACTAAACTATGAAAAGTTATGACACTATGATAAGTGAAATTTACGTGACTATGTAAAGTTATGTGACTTGTATTCATTCACTCCATGGGGAGGATTTTGCACAGTGGTATGGAAAGTTGCATGCCTTTTATCATGCCGCAACATACGAGTAGTGTTTGGAAACGTTAATCTGAGACATATACTCTAAATATTTCTGGAATGTCTCACAAGATTGTCCATGTGTTTCGTGACACCTTTTGTGGGTGTCCTACAACTCAGATAAGTGCAATGCTTTGTTGAACATTTAGTGTGACTTGAGTGACATGCAGCGACTCCCTGCAAAGAGACATTGTTGTTCAGGGGTCTGATCCCTCAGTGATGACGCTCTCTAATTATTAGAGTAGCGGAACTCCCACTGCACTCCCATTGTAACTGCACATGCCACTCCCCCCCCCCTCCCATTCCTTGGGGAGATGTACCATATTGTGGAAGGGGAAGAGTAAACAAAAAAGGTCGTCTCACTACAAACATTCAGCTTACAACATACGAGCCTGCATACCCTCATCTCTACTCCCTTACCCTGTTTTTCAGTTTTTCAGTATTTGGGGACAGGGGAAGAAACTGAATCCAGGGCCCAGATCCAGGAACACCCCCCTCCANAGCACCTGCTGACTGCCATTTGTGGTGTTAGAAAAAAACAGCATAAGGAAAGTTACGTGACTTTGCTTTTTAAAATCATGTAACTTTATCAGGAGCCAGCTCTGTCACAAAGACTTTAAGTTACAATGTAGTCAGTTTCATGACAATTACCCTCTTGCCTCAGAAGCCACTGGGAAGAAGCAAGAAGACGCTCTAGTCCATTTTCATGTCAAATTACCTTCTTGCCTAACTCTATACTTTTCCCTCCATATGAAAAGTTGCATGACTTTTATTCATTCACTTTGTGGGGAGGATTTTGAGCAGGGCTTGGGCTCATCTTCCCCCTTCACAACACCAGCCCCAAACCTCCCATTTGGAAAGTGATAGGACTATGGAAAGTTATGTGACTTTTATTCATTCACTCTCTGGGAAGGATTTTAAGCAATCCATATCTCCTCCCTCCCCCCCGACAAGTTGAGCCTCCAGATTTCAGAGTCTTGGAATATGAGATCTCCATCAAGTGCTGTTGTAGTCCGATGCCGTTTGGTGCAGTCAATAAAGAATTATGAAAGATTTAAAATTTCATTCTGCTGGGTAGCGCATGCACAGTAGAGCAGATGCTGGCTGCTGACTACCGCTAAAAAGAAGTGTGATTAATGTTACCTGACTCAACTCATGAATAATGTTATGTGACTCAAGCCGCAGCAGTCAGAAGCTGGGAAGAGTGCAATTGACATGAAGTTGACTGGTGATATGAAACTGACACACAGTGCATGGTGCAGTGAAAAGGGCGAACGGGGCTCAGGCTCATCTTCCCCCTTCACAACATCAGCCCCAAACCGCCCATTTGGAAAGTTATGTGACTATACAAAATTATGCGACTGACTAAAGTTATGTGAGTTATCTGACCCAGGCCTAGCTGTCTCTTTGCTGTCCCAGTGTTTGGCCGCTGTGGGGAACTGGATGAGGTCGAGTCAGGTGAAGCTTAATCCTGATCAGACATAGGTGATATTAGTGAGCAGGACTGGTAATCTGGGTGAGGAGGTTTCCCCCGTTATTGGGGGGCATCTGTCCTCCATTGATTTAATCTGTGCGGAACCTAGGGGTGCGCCTAGATTCCCAGCTGCACCTGGATTCCCAGGTGTTGGCTGTGGCCAGGGGCGCCTTTCGCCAGTTACATCTGGTGAAAAGGCTCCACCCATATGTCTCAGACTATGATCTTACCACTATCATCCATGCATTGGCCACCTCGAGGCTAGCCTATTGCAATGCACTCTGCATGGGACTGCCCTTGGTGATGGTTCAGAAGCTGCAGCTAGTAAAGAATGTGGTAGCCAGTCTCCTTACGGGTGCAGGCTACAGGGAGCACATAACACTTGTGCTCTGGGAGTTGCACTGGCTGCCTGTTGTCTTCTGAGCCCAATTCAAGGTGCTGGTGTTGACCTTTAAAGCCTTTCACAGTCTGGGCCTTGTTTATCTGAATGATTGCCTCACCCCCTGGGTCCCTGTGGTTGTCTGGGGGCATCCTCCTGGAAGTCCCACGTTATCGGCGGGTCTGGATGGACAAGAGGGCATTCTCGGCAGTTGCACCGTCACCTTGGTATTCCCTCCCCATGGAGGTTCGCCTCAGCCTGGACTTTCTCACCTTCTGATGGAATTGTAAGACCTCGCTTTTTGTGGGAGGGGATGGGTTGGGATTTTAATTTTATTTATTTATATGTAAGTCAGAGTTTTAGTAAGTTTTTATTGTATTTATTGTTATTGTTGTTTTATATTTGTAAGCCACTCCGAGTCGCTTCGGCGAGAGGGTCAGGGTAAAAATGGAAAATAAACTAAACTAAAAAACTAAACTATGAAAAGTTATGTGACTATGATAAGTGAAATTTACGTGACTATGTAAAGTTATGTGACTTGTATTCATTCACTCCATGGGGAGGATTTTGCACAGTGGTATGGAAAGTTGCATGCCTTTTATCATGCCGCAACATACGAGTAGTGTTTGGAAACGTTAATCTGAGACATATACTCTAAATATTTCTGGAATGTCTCACAAGATTGTCCATGTGTTTCGTGACACCTTTTGAGACCTTTTGTGGGTGTCATACAACTCAGATAAGTGCAATGCTTTGTTGAACATTTAGTGTGACTTGAGTGACATGCAGTGACTCCCTGCAAAGAGACATTGTTGTTCAGGGGTCTGATCCCTCAGTGATGACGCTCTCTAATTATTAGAGTAGCGGAACTCCCACTGCACTCCCATTGTAACTGCACATGCCACTCCCCCCCCCCTCCCATTCCTTGGGGAGATGTACCATATTGTGGAAGGGGAAGAGTAAACAAAAAAGGTCTCACTACAAACATTCAGCTTACAACATACGAGCCTGCATACCCTCATCTCTACTCCCTTACCCTGTTTTTCAGTTTTTCAGTATTTGGGGACAGGGGAAGAAACTGAATCCAGGGCCCAGATCCAGGAACACCCCCCTCCAAAAAATAAAATAAAAAAATACCTAAAACAAAAACCCTAATCAACAACATTAAAGGCAGAACCATTTCCAAAACAAAAAACTTTCCACTTAAAAAACATTTCAAAAAATACATTTTACCCTAACTTAAACTCAAAAACCCATGAAAATTAGTTATTACTTTTGCACAGATTTGCATTGTATACAACTGATTGTATAAAGTTGTCTACACTAACATTGTCAGCCTTTAATTGTAAAGTGTATACAATTTCTGTAGATGTAAAGAACAGAGTTAAGGTGATAATGTGATCATTTATTTATTGGTAAATATTAGTAAGAGTAAGTAGGTATGGTAATAAAGTACATATCTTCCCTTAATGTTGATGGCAAATTATGCAATATAGATAGAAAATCTGTAAATAATTTCTATGCTTTTTGGCATTTAATTTTTGTTGTAATGTATGTTAAATGTTTTTTTGAATTGGAATTGGAATTAATTTTCATGTTTTTGGGAGTTTGTTAGGGTAAAATGTATTTTTCTGAAAAAAATTTAAGAGGAAAGTTTTTCGTTTTGGAAATGGTTTTTTTTAAACCGTTAGGTTTTTTGTTTTAGATTCCTGATTAAAGAGGGGTACATATTCCAGAGTACAAGTTTACATTGTTTATTAACCAGGTTTAGCAACTGTGCCAACAGAGAGGTTTTTATTAAGTACGTTAAATCACTTAATATCCAATATCTGCCTGTCGATGACCACAGCTTTGGTTCAATAAATTAATTTGGTCTTTTAGCCTAATTGGTGGGTTCAAGCTGATGGTCCCCAGTTAAATTATGAGCAGCACCCTTAAGAGACAATGACCACTCCTGAGTACATGAGTTATCTTCCTTTATTAAAAGATATATTCTCCATGAAATATCAACACATGCATAAACAATCACACCAGTAATGGCCAAACATGGAAGTAAGCAAAGTAGTCTTAAAACAGGAAAGCGATTAAGTGAATACTGGAAGTAGTCAAAAGGATTTTCAAATCTAAATCTAGTTCTAGGCCTAAAGTGATTTTTACCCTTCTTTGCATCAATTACCAGAGTGACCAGCTCTCTAGGTGTTTGAACTTCAGTACCAGCTCAGGAAGACAGAAGAAAGATGGAATTTGAGAGCATCTCTTCCTGGGTTGCATGGGTTTTTAAGACCTAAACTCTGCCTCTCATGCAACTCCCCAGAGATGTCTAAGATGCTTATGTTTCCCATCAAAATATAAAATCAATATCTATCCTTCTAAAGATGATCAATAAACATGGACCAGTGTCTGATCATGCACACTGGGGTTTTGCAAGACATGCTGGAAACTACCAGTCATTATGGTCTAAACTGGCATCTCGAGAATAGAAGATTTTGTGGTTCTGGGAGGATGCCTTTATTTTTCCTGCTGCTAATGTCCTGCTACCACCTTTCCATTAGTTCCATAGCAACATTTCTTATTTTATCATTCCACTAAATGTTAGGCAAGAACTCCCTTTTCTGCTTCCTTAAATCTAAACTAAATTTGCTATGCATTATATTGCTTCATCATTGCTGCTGTGCTAAACTGCCGTATTCTGCATTTGATAAAAGCTCTTGACATGACTTTTGACCTAGTGAAAGCCATGGCCTCCTTATTTATGTTACCCCACTAATTCCCTACTAGCTCCCCAAGCAAGCTAATACTGAATTTCACACCTAAAATGCCTAAAAGCAGAAGGCCTCCCTACAGCTTTGCTCTTGTATCAAAGCGAGCAAAGACCCGAGTAAGAAGTAGACGTAAAAAGGAGATTTTTCCCTTTGCAGCCAGAGGGCATCTGGATGAGCCTCTCTCTTTTCCTCCAATCTCAGTGGCGGGGGCAGAGGGGATATGAGTGTCTTCTCTGCTCTCTAATTTGTAACCCCTGTACGCTCTCCACCATGAACTGAGCATGCCAAAACTGCAGGGTCCCCATCCCCACCCCCTGCAGGCATGAGAATTGTGTTACCTACTCAGCCCCACATGAACTCCATGGGGAGCCCTGAGCATGGTGCCACTCTATCCCCAGCACAAGCATATTCTAAGACTGCGCCAAGCAACACCACCAGCAGTAGCAGGCCAGGAGCGAGGGAAAAGTCCGCGCTAGGAGCATGCAATGCAGCTAACCAAGGGGCGGGGAAAGGCCAGAGAGCAGGAAGGGGAAGGACGGGCAAACATGCGCAAAACACCCACATATGATGGCACGATACACACCAGCCAGCAGAATGGGTGGAAAGGTTGACCAAACACGACAGCCCCAGTCCTACCGGGGGAGCGACCCAGGGAAGCGAGCACAGTAGATCAGACATGGCCACGGACAGGGGAGCAGGGGAGGGGGGGCAGGGACAGGAAGGAGATAGGCAGGCAGCAGAGCAGATGCAGTCATACATGGGAGGGCAAGCAGGGCCACCGTAGGGGGCAGGAGAGACCGATCAGGAGGGTGCAGGGAGGAAGCATGGGAGGAGGGTGAAAATGAGGGCGCCAGAAGGCGCCGGGGCAGGACACGCGAGAGCAGCACATAACAAATCCAGGTGAAAGCGGCGGGATCAAATCCATAGCCATAGAGGCAGGACACAGGTAGCGTGATACCACCACGGGCCCCAAGGGGGCAATGAGTCCACAGGCACCGGAGGCAGGGTGGGAACACGTACCGACCCCAGGAATGCACGACCGAATACGCAGGAGCACCCGAGGGCCCACCCCATGCCCAACCACCAGGGTCCTGTGAAACAGCAGAACCATGCCCCAGGGCAGGGAGGAATGAGGACAAGCACCCGCAAAACACTGCACCCAACCAGTCGCCCCCGACCGCCCCCCCTGACAGGCGCACATATGACCAACAGAGCACAGACAGCTAGAGAGACAGACCATGGCACAGTACGAGCAGATGTCCCGCAATGCCAGCGATAGCAAGGGCCCTGGAGGCAGTGCAAGCAAGGGCCAGACCGAACATCGGATACACGGTCACAACAAGCGCGCCCCAGGCAGCGCCATACCTGTGACAACCAACTATCCGGAGTTCACCCCAGATCCGAACGCAGGTCCGATGTACACAGCAGGTGTAGAAGGGAAGGCGGATGAAGCACACACAGCAGTGATCAAGGAAAACGCCAGTCGCTTCATAAAACACAGCCGGATCCCTGCTGACACATGCAACCAGATACGGTAGCAACACATCCACAGGCTGCTGAAAGCCATTCTACGATTCCCGGTGCTAATGAAACAAACAGTGAGAGTACAGTACTAAGCAGCACACCACCAACCAGATATAGGTAGCAGAGGTCCGTATAGAGGAGTCCTAGCACCATCACAGAAACATGACCCCAGAGAGGCATGCAACCTACTAGGGAGAGCCCAACCCTGTGGAGAGACACCTGCAACATGGCCGCATGGTGAAACCACAGTGCCCTCACGACAGCAGGCCGGGATGCAGCAGGCGTAAACCGACCCGATCCCGGCCACATGGGTTACCGAGACCATCCACGTCTACTGACAATGCACCAATGCACAGCAGGGCGCTGTACCATTCCCCCGCTGCAGCAAAGGATCAGGGCATCATCCAATGGCATTTAGCCGCCGCTGAGCCGATGGTACAATGCCCCAAGCACCCGAAGTACATTTTTCCACCAGGCAATCATGGGGTGCCGCGGTCTGGACAGGGGGCAAGCCACGCGCATGTACAGCCACAGAGTTGCACCCCAACAAACCATACATTCAGCCATCCAGAAACGAATCTCCACCCAGCTGGTTCAATGTCCATCAAGAGGACGACACACACAAAGGTCCAGTAGGCCCGGTGACGTATACAAATTGAGCACACCTGCACACACCACAGGCAACTACGAAACCACCAGAGATTGCATGGACAAACATGGTCAGTAGAAAGCATACAGATACCCAGCATGCAGATCGCAAAGGCACACCCCCACATATACCAGTGTTATAGACACATTAGTAACCCACATACCATGCAGAAGCGAGCCACAGTACATGGCGAGGGCACAAAACCTCCGGAAAGGTACAAAATCACACCTCCCTGAACGGATAGTAACCCATCACATATAAACATATCCGTCCATACAGTGCAAGGACACAATAACAAAACCTCCCAGTTGTATTCATTCATAGGCAATCCCTGTAGACCACCCCACAATCATTGTACCGTTCCATGCACCCCGTAGAAGATACACACAACGCTCTTGGGTGCTGAGACATCCCTCAAGCTGGATTATACCTACCCCTTCCACATGACAGTGAGCAGTGCTGTTCAATAGGGCACATAGCCCACCTATATGGGACAGCACAGAACGGCAATCCGAAGCAGACAGGCAGAGTAGAATGTGTCAGGAAAGGAAAGGACAAGCAAAACAGTACACAGAGATTCCAAGGAAATTATAAACAAACCCATTCTAAAACCAGTAGGAGCTGGTCCACATGAAAATCCATGCCCATGGCCACACATCCTCTGTCGGCCATCCCCAATAAATATCAAGGTCGCATAAGAGTGAGAGGCCTTCCTGGCAGCGTCACAGTTTCCAATCCGACATCTCTGACCCTCCAGCCGCTCACATAGCATATAGACACCATTGTTGATGACCGCTATCCGTTGACATAGGGCATTGTGCTCCAAATGCCACCTCCGATGTTCAGTTCCCATGTTGATACCTACAACAAATCACACAGATATAAAAACACTGCTGCGGTCAGATAAATGCTAGAAGCACCATGCACACCCGAACATATTAAAACCATGTACAGTGCATGTCCATCAATCTGGCCAGCATCCAGATCTGATGGGCCACACACGATACACGGTGCAGAGTCGCGCCGCCGATCTAGTAGAGAGTCCCCTATATGACATGAAGGTTGTACAGTGCGACCAACAAACAGGTCCATGAAAGCTCTCACAAGGCATGGGGTTAATATAGCCCCGCTGTAATGTAGGTGACCCCCACATACCTATATGCTGGTTGTGGCTGATCGCCATGCACGAGAGTCACAAGGGACACAGGGCCCCATACCTGGGAGGCCATGGGCAATGCGCATAATACCCATGCGCACACAATAAGGTCTATGTCAGACCCAGCCCCACGACTGCAATGTAACTCGCCAGTAGAGAGCTACTGATCTACACGCAGCTCCCTGTGGCAGAAGCTTCTAGGAGCATCCCTGCCTTTCCATGTGACCTTCACTGACACTCTGGCTTCCAGGTTGACTAGGCCTGATTTCGCAACCGGCCACATGGCAGGATTTCGCAATACTGGGGGAAGGGGTCTACAGGGGTGCGTGCCCCAGGCTTGCTTGTCCCCCTTGTCTTGTGTGTGCCCCCGGCTTGCTTGTTTCCCCCTGTCTTGTGCGTGCCCCCGGCTTGCTTGTTTCCCTGTCTTGTGCGTGCCCCCGGCTTGCTTGTTCCCCCCTTGTCTTGTGCGTACCCCATGTTTGCTCGTTCCCCCTTGCGCTGTGTGAGCTTAGGCCTTAGTTCCTCCTCCTTGCGCAGTGTGAGCTTATGCTCTGTTCCTTCCCCTTGCTCCGTGTGAGCTTACGCTCTGTTCCTTTCCCCCTGGTCCGTGTGAGCTTATGCTTAGTTCCTTCCCATTGCTCCGTGTGAGCTTATGCTTAGTTCTTTCCCATTGCTCCGTGTGAGCTTATGCTTAGTTCTTTCCCATTGCTCCGTGTGAGCTTATGCTTAGTTTTCCCCTGGCTTCCAGGGTACTGGTTAACTCGCCAACTTCCCTGCGGTGGGTTCCTCCCCTGGCTTCGGATCCTGACCTCGATGATGAGTCGTGTACCTTCTTAGACCAGCATGCCTGGTAGCGATGCTGAATACATAATCTCTCGGGTACGAGAGAGCGACTGAGAGGTTTCGGAGGGTCACCTTGGGGCCACCCTTCCCCCCTGTGCCTAGGCCTTGATTCTTCCCACCTTGCTTCCCTCTCCCTGGCTCCGTCCCTTGGAGTCTGATAGCCCTTGCCTTCCTTCTCCCTCCTTGTTTCCCCCACAGCTCCATACCCCGGAGCCTGACAGATCCCTGGCCTTCCTTCTCCCTCCTTGTGTCCCCCACAGCTCCGTATCCCGGAGCCTGACACAATCAGATGATGATTGCTCTCTTGTTGTTGTATCCCAATCTAGGCTGGGGATCCATACCTTCCGGGCGCTCCACACGTTCCTCCCAGGGATATGACACGGCCTCAGCACCTGCTGCAGCGGTTAGCACTATTACAGAGTCGTGTAGTCATGAGGTTGCAGAGGATGTGGTGAATGCAGGCGACATAGTTGTATCCGTTTCCAGGCCGATCACCAAGGATGGTCCTGTGGTGACTTCTATGGACACCCTACCCGTACATGATGTGTCTCTGTCGTTGGCTTCTGTGCCGTGTGAACCTATGTCTTCTGCAAGCGGCTGTGATCATGCTGAGCCCCCACCTCTGCCGGATGTTCCTCAGTCTCCTGGCCCTGTTTGTCGTATGATTCTGGACCGGCTGAAGATGCTGGTGTCTCAAGGTGCTATACTTTGTTGTATATAAGAAACATCACTAATGCTTGTTAGTTAGTGACGTTATTGGTGTGGTGCGCCACAGTGGCCTTACTTGGGGCGTTCTGGAGGTGTGCGTGGATTGTGACAGGGCACTGCGGTGCAATGGCTGTTATTTGGGGTGGTGAATGGATGCATGTATAACCCTGTGGGTGTATCATGCTGCCTCCTAGTTGCGGGTCCACTGACCAGGGCATGGTTTGATCCCGCAGTGTTTAGGGGGCGTCCAGTGTGGCTGGGTTTTGTTGTATGTGTGCATGCGTTCATGGCAGCCTTCTGATTGCTGTGTTGCTGGCTAGGTGGTGCACTGTTAGGGTGGGGCCGGTATGGTTTCGGAATATGGGGGACCATGCTAGTTGCCTATGTGGTGTAGTTTCTGTTGTGTGTGTGTGTGCATCTGACCTGGATACCTGTGTTGTCCTGGCCGCTGTGCTTTGAAGATGTTTGGGCCCCTGCAGCTCACTTGCAGGTGTCAGCGTGGTCTTGGGTGCCTGGTCTCTGTGTCGGGGACACTCCCTATGCATATGGAGCGGTAGATATGTATATTGGTTGGGTGTAGGTATGTCCAGTGCACCTGGGTGCTACCTACTGTATCGTTGAGCGGGCATTTCCCGCACTGATCCACTGGGTGAGGGTTATTGGGTCCTGGTGATTCTGAATGGGCATCAGGCTGTGTTATGCGCTTGCAGGTGACATGTGTACGGTGTATGGGTCGGCCTCGTGTGCTGTTCTGTAACCTTTAGGGCTGCTGATCGCCGTGTGGACATGGGACAGGTATGGGTTGCTGTGGTTGTTATGGTGATCCCTGCTTGTTATGGGTTACAGGCTCTCTTTGCGTCCCTGTTGCCCTTACTGGTATGGATATCGGTAAATGAGCTGTCGCCAGAGCTGGGTTTGGGCCAGGGCTGGTGGTATTTATCACTGGCACCTGTGATCAGCTGTGCGCCAGGGCCTGCTGTTACTGCATTCTTGTCCCCTCTGGGATCTGTGTTTCCCACTGTTATGTGTGTTGCTCTTATGGTGTCCGGAGCTGGCGGCTGTGAGGTGCCGCCCGTGGTATGGGTTACTAGGATCCATCTATGTGGTTGTATCTTGCCTTGGTTTCCTTGCGGCCTTTGGGCTGTGTGTGTAGTGTTACCTTTCGTGTGCTGTCGGTGGGGCATGTGAGCATTGCCTTTCTTATTGTACCTATGGCTGGGGGTGCACCTGTTTGTTCCTGACTTACTTGTATTCTGTTTATCTTGTATGCACAGGTGTGGAGCTGCGTATGGCTGTGGATCGTTTGGAGCGCTGTATAGACCGTCTGGAATTTGAGAATCGGCGCCTCCTTACGCGGCATGTGAGCTTTTCTCACAGGTTGGGTCGCCGTTTTGCACGCGTGCAGCCTGTTACCCTTGGTGGCCGCTGTGTGATTCGCCCGTTGTATGGCTCTGCTGTGCCTCAGCCACACTGATGTGGGCATCATGGCTGGCGCAGTTTCTGAATGTCCGTATTGTGTTTGTGTATGCCGTTTGGGTGGTCTTCTCTCCTTTCAGCCTTGGCAGAGCGACCTCAATGTGCATCTCCCTGTTTCCCAATAAATTAGTATTGCGCTGTCTTTTTTGTGTGGACTTATCATTTTGTGTGTGTGCAGGCGGGTTGTGTTGCTTTGCGGCAGGACCCTGTGGTTTGAGGCCTCATGGGCCATATGTGTGGCTCTCTCTGCCTGCATTCCATATGGGGGTTCAGGTAACCTCCTTGCGTGTTACCTGTGTTCTGGTGCCATATTACCATTGTACCATGTTTGGTCTACTTAACCTCTTCTGTGTGTTTGGTGCTCGTGCAACTGTGGGTACCCATCTTTGTGGTGGCGCTGCTCAGGCCATCCTGTTACTTCTGGTCTGACCAGTGGCAGTCTTGCGGTGGCGCATTGCCGTTCGTTCTATTGCGCTGCCTTGCTGCATAGGGTGCATTCCCTGCTGCCCTTGTTTCCGGGTTGCTGGACTCCCCTGGTCGGGGCTTCGGTGTTGTTATTACTCTGTGCCAGTTGCTGCACCGCCGCTGGCGCAGGGGGCGTGGTCTCCCTGTTTGCATTTGCTCCTACCTCCCCCCCGCCCCCCTGGTGTCTGCTATCGACTCCCCCAGCAGTCTTGCGCTGGCGCTCCTCTCCCATGCGCCTACCCCTGCACTGGCGCTTTTGACCTGTTGATCACGGTCTAAATATATAAGTAAAATAATAAATATGAGTATGTATGGCATGAGTATATAAGTTAGTTATAGGCAGGTCTGTGCCATGGGCAATACTGTGCACTTGAACATAAAAATACACCCTTGAGTACTTCATGTGAACATCCGAAAGTGAGGTAGTTACCCCTGGGGCTAACAACCTGTAGGGTAGCCTGATTGTGTAAATAGAACCTCAGTGATGCTACTGCTGTTTTCCCATCTGTACCCTATTTTCTGGGAGAAAAGTCCCTTGTGAGTGCTGAGGAGAGGGGGGTTCCTGGTGTTGCTGCTGCTGCCTCCCTCCGTTGCGGGGACACCTGCAGAGAAAAAAGACCCTTGTGAGTGCCGGGGGGGCGGGGGGGGCGTAGAAGCCGGTCGCGTGGGCTGGCTTGTCCCCTCCCCCACCCGGAAGTAGCCGGGGCTTTAAAGCCCAGCAGCCAGCGGCTCCTGCCACAGGTCACGAGCCGAAGGGCCGGGAGCTGAAGGGNGGTCGTGAGGGCCGGCTTGTCCCCTCCCCCCACCCGGAAGTAGCCGGGGCTTTAAAGCCCAGCGGCCAGTGGCTCCTGCCATCCACCATCCACTTACCTGCCTGCCTTGTCGCGCTGACTCCATTCTTGCTGCTGAGGAGAGGGGGGTTCCTGGTGTTGCTGCTGCTGCCTCCCTCCGTTGCGGGGACACCTGCAGAGAGAAAAGACCCTTGTGAGTGCCAGGGGGCGGAGGGGGGAGCGCAGAAGCCGGTCGCGAGGGCCGTCTTGTCCCCTCCCCCACCCGGAAGTAGCTGGGGCTTTAAAGCCCAGCGGCAAAAGGGCGCGGCACTTCGGGGCCCAGGGGCAGTAGGGAATATTGTGGTGGTTTTTTTTGTTTAGGGCTAGGGAGGTAGGGTGGGGGTGTAGGAGGGATGGTTAGAGGTAAGGGGGGGGAGGGTGTCCCAGTGGCTGACCCTGGTGGCAGCAGGGGGAGCATTGGTAGGGTTATTGGGGCGGAGGGGGGAGCACGGCCCCTGTGAGAGAGGGAAGCCGAGCAGTGAGGAAGGGGGTATGGTCCTTACTGACCCCTGGTGGCAGCGGGATGGGTGGGGGGTGAGTGGGAGAAGGCCATAGGGTGAGCAGCCAGGTTTGGGAGGCCAGGATTTGGTGGACGGAGGAGAGGGTGCGGCTATCGGGGTGATTCTGGGGTGAGGATGGTATGGTCCATGGGGTCAAATGGTGCGTGCCCCTAGGAGACGGAGGTACCTGAGGGAGGTGCAGGTTGCCACCCCCCCACTGAGGGGGAGGGAGGAGCTGGGTCCAAGGTCCACACGTGGGGGGCTGTTGCTGCTAAATGCAAAGTCTGGTGTGAACAAGGCCCCAATTGTTCAGGATTTAATCTCGGATGGGGCTGTGGACCTTGCATGTATTACGGAGACCTGGCTGGACGAGTTGGCCGATCCAACTTTGGCTGATCTCATTCCGGCTGGGTATGCCGTGCAGCATCAGCCCCGCACGGATGGCCGGGGAGCTGGTGTAGCCATTATTTTTAGAGAGGACTGGCCTGTTAGGAGGTATCCAGTCCAGGAGATTGTGGGTATTGAGGCCCTTCACATGGTGTTCGATTTGGCTGGGGGCAAGCTAGGGGTGCTGCTGGTATACCGGGCCCCTTCCTGTCCGGCGGCATCCCTTACTGCTCTAGCAGAGATGGTCTCGGAGGTGGTGCTGGGCTCCTCTAGGACCTTGGTTCTGGGGGATTTCAACATTCACGCCGATGCCGGCCTTGTTGGAGAATTCATGGCCGCCATGGCAACCATGGATTTGCCCCAGGAGGTTATCTGCCAGACCAACGTGGGGGGGCACACCCTCGACCTGATCTTCAGTTCCAAGAGGTCCTGAGGGAGTTAACCTTGGACCTGGATGGTCACTCTGTGGATGAGCTAGTTCAGCATTGGAACAGCTTGCTGGAGGAAGTCATTGACAGGGTGGCTCAGAGATGCCCTCTGCCTCGGTTTCGTCACCGCAGGGCCCCTTGGTTTACTGAGGGGCTGCGGTGTATGAAATGAGTAGGCAGGAGGCTGGAGCGACGCTGGCATCGGACTCGATCTGACTCCGACCGTCTTCTCCATAGGGCCCATTTGCAGTTCTATGTTGAGGCTGTGAGGACGGCAAGGAAGGATTTCCTTGCTGTCCTCATAGCATCTGTGAAGTCACGCCCGGCGGAGCTGTTTTGGGTGGTTCGGGGGCTGGTTAGTCCGGCCTCCCTCCGCCTTGATGGGGACTTGTCCCAGGTCCGCTGTGAGGAGTTTGTCATCTACTTCGCAGACAAGATTGCTCAGATTCAGACCGACTTTGATGTTGGATTAGGGGCAGTAGGGGGAGAGCACGAGGGGACGAAGGCCCCCATCTGGTCCATCTTTGTGGGGGGGAGTTTCAGGAAGTGACGCCGGCCGATGAGGCAAATGTCTTGGGGTCTGTGAGGGCCATCTGTTGCGAACTCGATCCATGCCCGTCCTGGTTGGTGAAAGCCTCCAGGGAGACGTTGGGAACGATGCTGGCGAGGGTAGTGA
>QEPC01000373.1:1987585-2004128 GCA_003113815.1 Sphenodon punctatus
GGCAGTCACTAAGGCTGCCTTCCGCCAGTTGTATCTGGTGCGTAGGCTGCATCTGTTCATCTCCGGCCCGGACCTGGCCTCCCTCATCCATGCCTTCGTCACCTCGAGGCTGGACTACTGCAATGTGCTCTATGTGGGGCTTTCCTTGGTTTGGAGGCTGCAGCTAGTGCAGAATGCGGCGCCCGTCTCCTTACAGGGACGGGTTGTCGGGAGCACATTACACCTGTGCTCCGGACTCTGCACTGGTTGCCAATAGTGTGCCGAGCTAGGTTCAAGGTTTTGGTGTTGATCTATAAGGCCCTTCACGGTCTGGGCCCCTCGTACCTCAGGGACCTCCGCGCCCCAGAGTGGCTCCTTCGGTCTGCCGGGGGTGCCTTCTTGGAGGTTCCCCGCATAAAGCGGGGGGCCACAATGGAGAGGAAATTCTTGGTGGCCGCGCCGCGCCTTTGGAACTCCCTTCCGGAGGAAGCTCGCCTGGCCCCAAGTCTATTGACATTCCGGCGGTGTTGTAAAACCTGGCTGTTGGCCCAGGCCTTTGGGGTGGGGGAGGGGGGGTTAGGGTTTTTTGTCTCCCCTATCCTGTTTATTGTTTTAATGTTAAATTGTATCCCGGGGCCCTGTTTTAAACATTTACATTGATATTGAAGTATTTTAAACTGTTTTATATTTGTTTTATATGTATGTTTTATTATTGTTGGAAGCCGCCCCGAGCTGTTTTCAGGAGGGGCGGGGTATAAATTCTTTTAAAAAAAATAATAATTTAAAAAAAATAATAATTCAGATTTATTCATGATCTGCTTCCATATTTCATTTTATAGTGCCTACAAGTCTTACAGGTGCATCAGTGCACCTAGGTCCATCAGTTTCCAATACCCTTATTGATACTGAATGGTATGTTCCTTCACAATAGTCAGAATTTGGCCCGGTTTGACAGGTGAGTGAAGGTAAGACAATAATGAATTATGGGAGAATAAATTGACCTTAGGGGAGATGCAGTTTACTTATGAAGTTTAACTGGCAGGAAGCAAGCCTGATGAGCAGTATTGCATTTGGGCAGTTTGATTTTAGGTTAGAGAAGCATCATCCCCATCTTCTTCCTCCTCTTAATATTTCAGTGAGTGTCTTATTGCACACATTTTCTCTTCTTTGAGAAAATAAGTTAACAAGTTTGCATTAAAGTGGTTTTCAAAATCAGAATACTACGTTTTAGGAGACCCAATGACTGATGAAACTCCTGTCACTCATAGGCAGATGTAGCTATAGGGTGTCTCCACACGAGCGGCAGCAGCCGGATCCCTGCGCAGCCCCGTGGCAGGCAATTGCTGCTGCCACACAATGGGGCGAGTGTAGGGAGCGGACCACACAGTTGTAGGGAAGCTGGGTGGGCCAGCCTGTCAGACCTGTTACCACAGCCAGGGGAGGGCTGTGGCACCAGCCGAACGAGTGCGCGCGCCTGTCCCTCCCCTTCTCACCTAAAGCCTGCCCCAGTGCCCATTGCTCACAGACCCGATACAGAGCTCACCGTGCGGCGGGTGGAACATCTGGCTGCACAATGCGTTACATTGCATGGCCCAGCTGCCCAGGGAAGGGGAAGGATACCCAAGGTGTGGTTGCCTCCCCTCCCTGACTCTTCTGGTGACACCCATAGCATCCCTCAGAGGTGATGAGATGGACACAAGGTAAGTCAGATAATATTTTGTATTGAACCAACATCTGTTGGTCGGTGTATGCAAGCATTTGGGCTTTGTCTCAGTCTCCTACATTTGTGACCAATGCAGCCACCATGCTCTTTTTAGACTGTAATGTGATGATTTGACTGTTTTACTATTGCTTAAAAATAGATACAAGTTTGCAACTGGCCTGCCAAGTTAGAAGAATGATCAGAGATCTTGGCGATCCACAGCTGTGGGCACTCACACTGCTCAGTTCTTTGTTCATGGTGCAGGGTAATTAATGCATTTTGTGCTGTTTGGCTGAGTGAACACGTTGAAATTAACCATTGGAGCCATCTGTTCCTCCAGCTGACATCAGGCATGACAAGAGCAGCAGTTACCGTTCTATGGGAGAGAGAGGGAATACCATCACTGAGGAAAGTTCTGTGCCTCACTCCACTAATAATATACAGCAAACATCTCCATGCAGCTTAGGCTTGGAGCATATGCCAAGAAGTCTCTGTTTGTGGCAGTGTGGGGAGCAGTGACCCAGCAAAAAAGAAACCGAAGCTAGAGTTTATGATTCTGATTGGTCTTTCCCCTAGGCTGAGCACTTCTAGCTCCCATTAGCTGAGTTAATGAATAGTATGACATCAGTGGGAGTTGAAAGCATTCAGCTCCTTGCAGGATCAGCTCCATTTTATCCAGCCCACTCACATTGCTTTCCATAGTCCCACTCATCTTTGTGTCCTGAACTGAGAGACTCAATAATCAGTCTCCCTTGGCCCTGGCCTCCTCATCTTTGTCTACCATGAACACATGTATCCTGCTGTGCTTCCATGGGCGAGGGACATGGCAGAGGCAGGAGTAGCAGGAATATAATCTACAAAGCCCTATACGGCCTTGGCCCCTCTTACCTTAGGGACCGCCTCACCCTTCGCGCCCCGGAACGGCTCCTGCGGTCCGCCGGGGGTGCCCTCCTGGAGGTCCCCCGTGTTAAGCGGGGGGCCACGATGGAGCGAGCATTCTCGGTGGTAGGGCCGCGGCTGTGGAACTCCCTTCCGGAGGAAGCTCGCCTGGCCCCAAGCCTTTTGACATTTCGGCGGAACTGTAAGACCTGGCTGTTTGCCCAGGCCTTTGGGAGGGAGGGTGGGGGGGGTGATTTTAATCCCCCGCCCATTTATTTATTTATTACTGTCCTTTAGCCCTGTTTTATTGATGTATTTTATATTTATATTTTAATTGATTTTAATTGTTTTTATTATTGCTGTTAGCCGCCCCGAGCTGCATTGCAGGAGGGGGCGGGATACAAATCTATAAAATAAATAAATAAAATATAATGCTATACCACCCGGTGCTGCTCAAGTCAGAGGGTGATAACAAACAAGATAATAGCACACTGGAGTCCAGGTTTGGTCCTTGTAGTCCCCACTCACGTTTAGCATGTAGCGCCTAATACACAGGCAGCCCCTGCATGTATTCCTTGTGTGTGCGGGCATCCTCCACTCGCCTTCACTCACAGGCTTAGCTGAACAAACCTAATACGCGGGCAAGCGTTCTTCCCTGCCATGCTCTGCTTTCCAACCCCACCCTCCCCAGTATCCTGCCCCCTGTCATAACTCTCAGCCACGGTGAACCATGGAAACAAGAAACAGAAAGCAGCACACTGTGGGGTTGGAAATTCCCAGTCAAACGTACGTCTCTTGTACCCACTCCAGCATCTTCTGAATTAACATACGTTACCATTAAGTGGGGGTGGGAAAGAGACCAGCTCGCCAGGGCACCCTGCTCTTCTGGGAGTGTCCAAACCTCATACAGGGCAAGAAGCTCTCCATCAGTAAGTCCACATTCTCTGTACCCTGAGCCACTTGTTTCTCACCAGAGATATATCTCCACCATCTGATCGAGACACTGCTAGTGGCCCCATGGGTACCCTCTCACCATCATCAGGGCACTGATGAGGAAAAACAGCAGGGAAGGTCCAGCCTCCACTAGCAACTTCCTTACTTCTGGCAGTGAATGCACATTAAAAAAAAGTCACCGTCTCACTCTCATCCCGCTCTCTCAACTCATCCGGGGCTTCCACTCTTCCATGCTGCTGAACTTGAACCGCAGCAGGTTCTGCTCTCCATCATGCATACATAGAACCCCATTGTGTGCATGTGCTACCCAATGAAGACATAGCCAGCCCCACAGGATGGGTTTGAAAGCTCTCTCGCTCTACATCAGGCCTCACACAAATGTCAGCGAAGACCAGGGTATCCATCACCCCTAACTTCTCTGAGCCCTGTACTCCGGGCGGTCACAGCACCCACAGACAAAAGCAGAAGCCATTGAGCTTTCCCTGGCAAACAACTTGTAGCAATAGCTTTCTATGGCGTTATGATCGGTCATGCACATTGCAAGCAAAATTTATTACTTTCAAAAGACAGGAAAATAGGAGTTGCTTTTAACCAATGGGCTGCTCAACTCCTACATACATTCCGTGTGCAGCGACCTTCACTGCCCTGGCCTTGCAGATCCCCACCCCCCCTGCCCATTTCTTAACATTCTGTGGTTCCGCCCTCCCCGATTAAAAAAAATCCATGCGATAACAGCTGAAAAAACTTAGCATGGGACTGATATGCCTGTAATATGCATTAGCAGTGCCAGTGCAGCAACACACACACACACAGAGCATCAGCTTTGCAAAACCTTTTCAGCCAACAGCAGCCGGTAGTTTTAGAGCTTCTATTGTACTCCTGCATGGTGCTCTGGAGACAACCTTTGGGACTGAAATATGTTAGCGGCAGCCTGAAAGAGCAATGAATTTGCACTCTTCATGAAGACTTACTGTGATTTGTCTGGACTAATAGACTCTATATTCAATATTCATTTTTGGGCGGGGGTGGCGGGGGGGAGTGCCATTTGTTCTTGGTTGTTCACTATTTGATTGTTTTGGGGAAAAAAATCATGTCCTCACTATGTTATTTGGTTGTATACAAGTTAATTTGGATATTATAATATTTTATTTGTGATTCATTGTTTTTTACCGATGTTAAGTTGGTATCTCCCCTTCCTTTTGGATTTGTATGGTATTATTGGCTATTAGGGGTGTACCTTATTTAGAATCCCTGGTTGTATGGGGTTTCTTTGTTTTGTATAAAAGACCCATTCTAGCAACCTGTCCCCCCACCCTCGGCTCCCATGAGGCCAATTCCAGCATTGCATCTCTTGTGCCTTCCCTTGCCCTCAGGGTTGTGCTGGGGGCTTGTGGCGTTTTCTCCAAAACATGCATTCTGCAAGCATCAGAAGCACCAGCTGGAAAGCGTCCACCAGACCCTGCCCCTAATGTGCAACTGCCGTACAGCACAGCTGCAAGCAGGGACCTGTGTTCACTATGGTTTCCCCATTGTGGGTCCCTGGCTACAAGTCCTCTCTCTGCCGAGCAGGTAACTATTGGTACGGGACACCTTGAGAATGGATATGGTAGCAGTGGGAATGGCAAACAGGGGGCACAGACCAACACTAGGAGGTGGAAGCAACCAAAGTCAAAGAGGGTGAATTTGGAACTTATCTCCCTCCAAGCCTAGTCAAACGTCACCTGCAAACACAGCACTTCTAGACCCAGCCTGGCGCCTCATTTGAAAATACCCGTTGTTGCCCTCCTCTGAACCTGCTCCAATTTGTTAATGTCCTTCTTGGAATGAGGTGCCCAAAACCAGACACTATTCCAGGCGAGGTCTAAACAGTGTTGAGAGCAATGTAATGTCATGATGCTCCGGGGCAGAGCAAAAGGACTCTCCTGCTCCTTTCTGTGTAGTCCTGCCTCTATGCTGCATCATGATGTCGCAGCACCCCATAAGGGGAGGGGTAGTAGCTACCTGGATAAAGTGCCCATCCTGGCCTAAGGGGCTAGAGCAGAAAACATGGCCAATGCAACCCAGGTCCGACAGAACTGGTTGGGTCCTCTTTGAGCCTAAGCAAGACTCTACATTTCTCACCTGGCAGCATAGGCAGCAATCTGGAGGCAATGTTCTGTCATCTTGCTAAGGCCAATTGTGACAAATTGGCACACAACTAATTTCTCTGAAAAGATGCCGGGGGTGAAACTGACCCAGTTTTCTTTCCTTCCATAACAATACCATTAAGATTCCCTGAAAAAGGGCAGTTATCTCTTAATGCCAGATTGATTTGGTTTAACTCAGATGTTCCCTTGCTGAATAGCCTAGAAGGAAAGATTCCCAGATGCTCTTGTTTAGTTTCAAAGAATATAGGACATTAATTATGGACAAATTAACAGATGACACACACACACACACACACACACAAACCCCTGAGCTGAGCCATCTTTTTATACGTCTGGCTGCAGATTTTGGCATTTTAATGTAATGTCTATGAAAAACAACCAGGGAGCCTCCTGAATAGAAAGTTTGGGGCCAAACGTGCCTTCTTCAGGCATGTAAAAAGTCTAAACTATAGACCGAGCAAATTCAGGGATGGATGGATGGTTTCACTAAGCAATCACTTTTGAGCAGGCTGTTAGGAAAAAGTTATGAAGCTTTCAAATATTTAAGTACATTGAGGGGAAAACAATAATTCCACTCTACTCAACACTGGTTAGACCTCACCTGGAATAGTGTGTCTGGTTTTGGGCACCTCATTCCAAGAAGGACATTAACAAATTGGAGCAGGTTCAGAGGAGGGCAACAACGGGTATTTTCAAATGAGGCGCCAGGCTGGGTCTAGAAGTGCTGTGTTTGCAGGTGATGTTTGACTAGGCTTGGAGGGAGATAAGTTCCAAATTCACCCCCTTTGACTTTGGTTGCTTCCACCTCCTAGTGTTGGTCTGTGCCCCCTGTTTGCCATTCCCACTGCTACCATATCCATTCTCAAGGTGTCCCGTACCAATAGTTACCTGCTCAGTAGAGAGAGGACTTGTAGCCAGGGACCCACAATGGGGAAACCATATTGAACACAGGTCCCTGCTTGCAGCTGTGCTGTACGGCAGTTGCACATTAGGGGCAGGGTCTGGTGGACGCTTTCCAGCTGGTGCTTCTGATGCTTGCAGAATGCATGTTTTGGAGAAAACGCCACCTTCATGAACAGTGACTGACATAAGTAGGTCCCTTGTATCTATTCCTTGGGGGCTGCTGCTGATGGCTGTGGTAGAAATGTGTTGACCGATTTTACACCTGCTAGTTTGGCAGGGTCTTGTTCCTGTTTGTGTAGAGGTGTGTCTCAGGGACCCACTGGATCATGGGTGAGTGTACACAGGATGAAGCACAGGAGGACAAAACTTAGGAGTTAAGTCTCAGTTTATTGAGGAGACTTAATGGCGCTCATACAATGGGGCCGTTGTTGGCTGGGGTGGTCAACGCCTCCCCGCAGGAGGGCAGCGTGCCGGCCTGCCTTAAGGAGGCGGTGGTACAGCCTCTGCTCAAGAAACCATCGCTTGACGCTGACTCCCCTGCCAGCTATCGGCCTGTTTCTAACCTTCCCTTTCTAGGGAAGGTTATTGAATGGGTAGTGACTCAGCAGCTCCAAGGCCATCTCGACCGCACCGGTTATCTGGATCCCTAGCAGTCTGGCTTTCATTCGGGGCATGACGCTGAGACAGCATTGGTGGCTTTGGTTGATGATCTGCGCCACGAAAAGGATAAGGGTCGGTTGACCCTTTTGATCCTATTAGATCTGTCAGCTGCATTGGATACCGTTGACCACGAGATGTTGGTGACGCGCCTGCAGGACAGTGTGGGGGGTGGGTGCATCATTCTCAAATGGTTCTGCTCATTCCTGACCAGGAGAACTCAGCAGGTGGTGCTCAGTGATCATTTTTCATCTCACCGAGACCTCTCGTGTGGGGTCCCGCAGGGTTCTGTCTTGTCCCCTCTCCTGTTCAACGTGTACATGCAGCCGCACAGCGAGGTGATCAGGAGGTACGAGGTGAGGTGTCATCAGTATGCGGATGACATCCAACTGTACCTCTCATTATCAACCGACCCAGGCCCGGCTGTCTTGGTGCTTACTTGGTGTCTGGCAGCTGTCGGGGACTGGATGAGGGCTAATCGACTGCAACTGAATCCTGACAAGACAGAGGTGATGTTAGTGGGTAAGTCGATGGAGATGGTGACCCCCTCGATTGAGGAGGTGTGCTCTCCACTGATTTCCTAGATGTGGAACCTGGGGGTGCTCCTCGATGCGCAGCTCTGCCTGGAGCTCCAGGTGGAGGCTGTGGCAAGGAGTGCCTTCTGCCAGTTACATCTGGTGCGGTGGCTTCAGCTGCTGGTTTCAGTTCTGAATCTGGCCACGATCATCCATGCTTTTATCACACCTCAGTTAGACTACTGTAACACGCTCTACGTGGGGCTACCTATGATGATGACTCAGAAGCTGCAGCTGGTGCAGAATGCGGTGGCCCAGCTCCTGGTTGGGGCTGGGCCGCCGAGAACACATTACACCAGTGCTCTGATTTCTGCACTGGCTGCCAATAGTCTTCCAGGCCCGATTCAAAGTGTTGGTTTTGACCTATAAAGCCTTACACGGTCTGGGCCCTGCCTATTTGCGAGATCGCCTCACTCCCTGGGTTCTGGACCGGCCCCTGCAGTCATCTGGGGGGTGCCCTGTTGGAGGTCCCTCGGGTTTCCCGGGGGGCCACACACGAAAGGGCATTCTCGGTGACTGCACTGCGCCTGTGGAACTCCCTCCCAGTAGGAGCCCGTCTGGCCCCAGACCTCCCAGGTTGCCATAGGAATTGTAAGAGATTGGCTGTTCCGTCAGGCATTTGGCGAGGGAGAAGGGTGAGGGTGGGGGTGTTTTGGGTTTTGTTCTCCCCATTTTATTGTTGTATATGTTGTTCCAAGACCGCTGAGATCCGAAATAGATTTTTTAGTCCTTGGTCTGAGGGCAGGGATCATTGGGACCAGCAGAGAAGGATGCTATATATCCTGGCCAATCAGAACAAGGCAATAGCATGGCAAGCTGCCGTGGGGATATTTCAACTAGCACTATTTAGGATGCAGCAGCTGGAACCCCTCTAAACTAAACCAATCTATGCCTAGGATCGAATCGATATTTCTATTCAAGGAAGACGTTTCTAGCGGAATTCCCGTGTGGATACTTGAATAATTAACTCTTCCTACTATTGTATAAATCCAGTACTATATGGTGTATGTTGTTTGTATCCACCTAAGTATTTCCCCACTAACGGAGAGAAACTGGGACTGCATTTGCAGGGGTCAAATGTACCACCATAAGCCCTGGGAAGGGCAAGGCATTTTGCTATCATACCAAGGGATTGCATAACACCGATATATGGGGACTTATAGGAATGGGTTTCCCCAAATTTTCCTCAGTCTCTCTTAGCTGACCTAATGTGTGCTATGGTAAAAAAGTTATACAGGGGTAAAGGATGTCATACTTTTGGTATTTTATTGGTTTTTGTTGTATTTTAACGCTATACCATCATTATGGTTCCCAATTGTAGTACTATATCCTGCATGTTAGTTTTTGTAAATCTTTTCCTAAACATGCAGATTTGGGACTGTTTTTTGCAGGGGTCAAGTGTGCCGCCACAAACCCCGGGAACAGCAAGGCACCTTGCACCATATAGGGTAGTTTACAAGATATGGGAATGTTTAGGAGTGGGTTTGCCTGGTGGCAGCCCCAGTCCTGCCTCCAATTCTTTCCTCGGCTGTGATACCATTGGGGTATGATAGGTGAGGATTTGGAAGATAAATTAAATTAAATAACTATCCTTTTGCAAATTTTATTTTGTTACTTTTACAATATTGTTGTATTTTATAGTTTTTGGTACTTGGAATTGTAAAGTATTATTGTTATGGCCAAAGGCTAAACAAATAAATCTTTTGAGTTGAGTTTAATGCTTTTATATATTTTATTGTATTTTTATTGATTGATTTGTTAGCTGCCCCGGGCTGCCTGGCAGGAGGGGCAGGGTATAAATGTTTTAAATAAATAAATAAAATAAATATAAATAAATATTTACTCACACATAGTTCATAGGCCAGACCTCTGTCCAGTCTCAACAACAATACAGGTCTTCTCATGTACTTAGCCAGTGAACTGTGTTGGCTAGGCTATCTGGTCATCAATTCACATCCA
Organism: Sphenodon punctatus; assembly: GCA_003113815.1. Taxonomy (NCBI): domain Eukaryota; kingdom Metazoa; phylum Chordata; class Lepidosauria; order Sphenodontia; family Sphenodontidae; genus Sphenodon; species Sphenodon punctatus. Next base: position 1,997,341 of record QEPC01000373.1, read on the forward strand.
GCTTCAGGCATCTTGCTTGAGTCCAGGCCTCCTTCATTCAAGAACCCCTCCTAGCAGCCTCTCAGGAGCTGTGTCCTCCATGACAGTCAGGAGCAGACTGCCCTCTTCTGCCTGGCTGTCTCTGTTATATACTGCAAGCCATGCCCACCAACTTCCTTTTCCTGTTGGTGGCCATCTTAGGTGATTCTCTTAGGGCAGGTGCCATCTTGTGGCCCTCTTAAAGGTATAACAACCTTATTGTGGCACCACTCTGCCACAAAGTGTTTCGGGTGTGTTCCTAAGCATGAGTGTAGCTAGGTGGGAATAGGCCCCAGGCTGGGGCAATCTACTCCAGTTATACATATGCATTCTCTATGTGTGTAGGCTTTCCTACCCATGGCTGCACCTGCTGCACCTATTATAGCTGTGCCCGTGCTCCTAAGGAACAGTCCTGAGATGATGGGGCAGTGGTCTTTAAAGGCTGGGAAAGGGGGTTCAGGAAAGACTTCTCTCCATGTCCGATTCCCATTGATTTGGGTTGTAGTTGTTTGAGGAGGTCTAAAAGATTCCAGTGTGGCATCTAGCTGACAACTACAGGTATACAATTAGAGGGTTTCTTTCTGTATCAGAGCAGGCTCTTTGAAGGTATACACCTATACATGCCAATCAATTATCTCAAGAAGACTTGAAGTAAACAGCAGAAGCAACAAATAAATAGTGATTGTTGGTTCTGAACCCACCAAACTGGAGGCTTTTTGCTTTAATTCCAACCCCTTAGCAGCTCTTCCTCAGTTCCCAAGTTTCTTCCCTGCATCAGAAGAGAAGCAGGAACCCTGGGGTTGCTGCATACTTCATAACTGGATCATGGGCGGAGCAACCCCAGGTTCTATCTGAGAAGGTCTGAAAGAAACTGGTTACTCAGAATTTTTCTCTGTAATGAAGGCAGTACAGCACCGTTTCTAAAGTTCTCTCTTTGTGAGGAGGAGAATAGTAAGAGTGCCTGCCTATCTGTACCTCCACCAACTGTAGTTGGTCCAATAAAAGATACAATTGTACTACTTTGTCTCTGTTGCCTATATTTGGGACCTACATGGGAGCCTTACTTTCTCTACACAACTTTCTAGTCTTAGCATTACTGAGACAGCCTGTTTTCGCAGATGCAAACTCAGGTTCCCTCTCTTCCCTCACCACCCCACACACACAGCGCCCTGAAACTGTACTAGCTGCTTTGGGATTTTTCTGACAAATAGCCATATCTCAGAGGGAAAGGAGTCAGATGTTATTTACTGTTCCCAGAAAAATGACCTCCCTATGGACACTTAATAAATCTCACAGGGACACATTAGTCTGGAAAGTGAAGGCTGAGTCTCCACAGATTTTAAGCCTTCTCTTCTACTGATGTTTTTTTAAAATCCTCTCTCAAAATAATACCACTAAGGGACACCCTATGAAATTAACTGGCAGCAGATTTAAAACATATAAAAAGGAAATTCTTTTTCGCTCACCATACAATGAACTTGTGGAACTCATTGCCAGAGGATATTGTGGGGGGCAATAGTGTAACTGGATTCAAAAAGGATAGGTCCACCAATGGCTGCTAATCAAGTTTGTCAGGGGATGAGAACTCTGTCTGTTGAGGGCTGGGAGTGAATTGCAAGAAACTATGGGTGCTTTGAAATGGATGGCATCCCCAGTGCTGTCCCGTCTCACACCCGGGTGGCCTGTCTGTTTAAAGGTGGGCCGCCAGATGTGCATCATTCCATTATGACCTGTTGTGCACTTCTCTGAAGCAATCAAAATTGGCCATGGATTTAGGGCTAGATCAGCAGTGGGGAATCTCAGGCTCATACTAATTTTCAAAGTGGCCAAAGGTTTCCCACCTGTGGCCTAGTTCAACTATTGGTCTGACCCTGTATGGCACTTCTTATGTACTTAGAATGTTCCCTATCTCAAGAACATGTGTGTGATTAAATTAAATATATAACAATTATTCTCCTCCAGACATGATGCCATGACTACATAAAACAGATGCTAAGGTAATGTATTGGTAATACACAGAAAGTGAGGGAAGATTACCAAAACTTGGAGTGTGTATTAGGGATGAACGAACGCGGTTCGGAAGTTCGGAGTTTGGCCCGAACTAGGCCTGTTCGGACGGCCGAACCCAAACTGGCCAAACTGAACTAGATCCAAACGTCAAAATGACCAAACAGTTCAGTCAGTTCGGATCAAGTTCAGGTGAGTTCATATGGCAAAAAAAGTGTCACTGGAAGGTCAAACGTGATAGGGAGGGGGAGTCAGCTGAGGAGCAGACTTCCAGGCACCAGGGGTGGATAGGCTTGCAGTAGCAGCCAGCCTGCCCAATCACCATCCCTTTTCGCCTCAGACCACTGGCTTCGCAGTCTGCGATTGGACATGGGGGATGGGGGCTAGGCTGCATGGAGCCAATGGGGCTTGCAGTGAGGCTGGCGCAGCAAGAAACAAAACTGATTGCCTCACCCCTTCCCACCATCTTCTAGCTAGTCACTGTTCCTAAACAGCAGGTATTTCAGAAGACTCCCTCCCAGCAGTTTTTGTTCCTTCCTATTCCTAATCCATTGCCATCCTCCTCCTATTTCACCCATCCAACCCACCTACCTCAATTTTCTCATTTATTTAGCTTAGCTTAGATAGATTTAGTTGTTTTTTAAAATTTTTATCCCTCCCTGTGTTCAATCTTCCTTCCTCCCTCCCCTCTCCATTGAATCCTTTCCCCTCTCCCTTTTATTCCATCCCTGATTCCCTTCCCCTGTTTTAAGTTTTGGATTTATTTAGAGTAGGAGTATTATTAGATTGATTTTCATTTCAGTTTTGTACCCCTCCCTGTGTTCTTTGTGTTTCCCCCTGTGTAATATTTTATAGATAGATAGATAGTTATTAGATAGACAGTTACTAGACAGATATACATAGTAGTTAGCTTAGTTATAGAGATAGTTACGATAGGGATACAGTGTGTTTGTAGGATAAGGCCTTTGTAGTTAATTATTAGGATATTCCATTTAGTTCAATAGGTTTTAGAATAGTTAATAGCAGTTAGATTTAGTGTAGAGAGAGATAGATATATAAAAAGAAACAGCCACTCCAGCCCCAGGACCCACCATCAGGGTTCTGGGGCCAAATTACAGGCAGGGAGGGCTGTGGCCAATATATATCTAGAAGCTGCCACTCCAGCCCCAGGACCCACCGTCATGGGTGTGGGGCCATCATTCCTTGCGCCGAGAGATTTTGTTCAACCAAGAAACAGCCACTCCAGCTCCACGACCCTCTGTCAGGGTTCTGGGGCCAAGTTACTGGCAGGGAGGGCTGTGGCCAAAACCTAGAAGCTGCCACTCCAGCCCCAGGATCCACCATCAGGGTTCTGGGGCCTGTCATTCCACTCACAGAGAGCCATCTTTCTACCCACTGTCTATCCATCTTTCTATCCATTGTATCTAGAAGCTGCCACTGTAGCCTCAGGACCCACCGCCAGGGGCCAAGTTACAGGCAGGGAGAGCTGTGGCCAACATCTAGAAGCTGCCACTCTAGCTAGCCCCAGGACCCACCATCAGGGTTCTGGAGACATCATTCCAGTCACTGGGGGCTGCATTCCATTCCGCTGCATCCAGAAGCCCGGTGCCCGCCAGCCTGCACCCCCCAAAAAGCCTACTCCTCTGCACCCTCCCGCGGATGCCTGCTGAATCTACTGTAAATTATTAAAAGCCCCTCCAACCACCAGCTCCCACCGCCTGCTGCCCACTGTCAAGGAGCCTGTCTCTCTTTCTCTCTGTCACACCCACCCACACAAACACAAACACAAACTCTGCACCTCCTGGGGGGGCCCTGTCTGCTAGTTGAGACCCTGCTGCTGGCTGGTACAGCACATCTTTGGGTTGATAACTATGCTACATGGGGTGGCAGGTGCTGCTGGTAGGGTATGAGATTCTGCCACCTGCCAGCTGTATGAGATTCTGCCACCTGCCAGCCAGAACTTCAGCACATAGAGATAAAAGATTGGCGGTCACACAAAGCATGTAACAATAAATATAACAAATTTAATTAAAACTATTTATATAACAATAACACAACAACAACAACAATAACATTTTAAAAAACAAAAGCAAACATGTAAAGGAAACTTATAAAGTAAACTAAGAGTCTCTGGGTCTGTCCCCTGGGAATTGGGGGAAAGAAAACACCCGTTGGGGCGCATCACAGGGCTGAGGGCCGGCCACCCGGGACTCGTCCAGCTCGAAGCCGTGGCTCACGGCAAACTGCCACATCTGTATGCCACCTGGAGACTGCCTGGTGGTACATTTTCATGTGGTTCAGCTCGGCAGAGACATATTGGCCATATGCCTCCACCTTCTGCCGCTCAACCTGGACCGCCTGCAATTGTTCCACCAGGCTGTTCTCAAAGGCGGCAGAGGACTCCTGATCTCCTTCATATAGTTCCGGGTGGGCCGCTGCACCTCTGCGTCCTCCTTGGTCTCCACGTCGGGGCTGGAGGAGGGGGAAGGGCTTATATGCCGCCATTTGCGGGTTGCCTTCCCCCCCCTTCTTCTGGTGCTGAGGCTCCACGGCTGCCACTCAAGACTCCTCATCAGTGTCACCCTGCCGCCTCACTCTGATACCATTGATCTTCTCAATGTGATTGATGAGCCCCCATGTGGTCCCCTCCCTCTGCCGGCAGGAAACTTTCTTGCAGATCTAAAAAGAGCATTAAAAGATAGGAACATAAGAAGTGCCATACTGTGTCAGACCAATGGTCTGTCACGCCCTGCCTGCATTCTGTCTCCACAAGTGGGTGGACTGGGTGGCCAATCTCTCTCTGCAGGGGACTTCTGTTCCTAACAGGTCATAGGGCAATTAATTCCCTATTGTTCCAGTCCCCATGCCTTACCTTGCATGTGGCGACTCTGTCGCCCTTGTCAAAATACCTCCCGACATCTGACCTTGACCGCCGGATGTCTGGGGTGTCACTGGCGACCTTGGCCTAGGAGTCCTCCTTGGCCTGGCAGTGGCACCAGTGCTGGGTCCGGCATCCAATTCCTCTCTGAAATGGGAACACATTAAGAACATTAAGAACACCAAAGTAATATCATGCATTTATGATGCTGATGCCTCTAGTCCTCCCTCCTTGGGGTGCTAGGGATTGCAACTAGGAAGCATGTGCAAATCCTGCCCTCCTCCCTGGGGTGCTAGGGGATGCTAGGGATTGCAACTAGAAAGGAGGCCCTGGCTGGCACGTGCAAATCCCGTCCTCCTCCCTGGGGTGCTAGGGGATGCTAAGTAAAAAAAAAGTTTACAAACCTGGTGGCAGCACCTCCTGAGGCTTGCTTCTCATCCAAGGAACTGGTCACCACCACAGGAGGTGTACTACGTGGCGGGGCAGCGACCTCCTCCTCGACTACAAAGTTGGCCCCCAGCCGGGGAAGCAACATGGCAGCCTTCTTCTTTTTTTTTTTTTAATTTTATTTGAAAATCACACACAAAACACATAGTCACCCACAACACACACAACACCTACCAACCACAAAACCCACAACAGTACACCCAAACACAACAAAAACACAGAAACCGAACACTAACACAGCCAAACAAACACTCACTCGCCACACAGCTCCGCACGCACACGAATTTCCGGTTTCTGGCTCGTCCTCTCGCGATACTGGTTTCCGAATGGCTGAACCCGAACAGAACGGCTGAACAGAACGGCCAAAGCCAAACCTGGCGACCACACCAAATGGCCAAACCGAATGCGGCCGAACCGAACGGCCGAATCGAACAGCCGAACCCAAACCGCGACCTGTTCACCCATCCCTAGTGTGTATAAACAGTAAATGAGAGCCGATTACTATTTAAAGGTTAGTTTATACCTACAGTTATGCCTTTCTCAGATTAGCTGACTGTATTTTGAATGAATCCTGCAGGGATCAGGAACAGCTGAGTCACTCCTCTCTCTCCGCACCCCTTCTTCAGGTAACTTATCCCCTTAAGGTCAGGCAGTCCAGAGGGCGGCTGGAGGGGGCTTTGCAGCAGGGATTGAACTCCACATGCTTCAGGGATCAGGATCAGCTGGGTCACGCCTCTCTCTCCCCACCCCCACTCCAGGTAACTCATCCCCTTAAGGTCAGGTAGTCCAGAGGGCGGTGGCCTCTGGGCGGCGGCCGAAGGGCGCTTGTGGGGCAGAGGTGGTGAAGGTGGTACCATCGACCACCACAACCACAAGACCCTTTCCTGCACCCCCCCTCTATAACTGACCCAACAAGATGCCTGTTCTTCTCCCGCACCCCCTCTCCCCCCTCTTCCTCTCCCTCCCCATGCCCTCTCACCTGCTTCTCCACCTACTTCTTTCCCCTCTCCTCCTGCCTCCCACTATGCCTATCATCTACATCTCCTCCTCCCCCGACTTCTCGCTCCCTCCCCCGCTGCCCCAGTGTCCCTTTCCCGCTGATCCCATCACCCCACTTCCCCATATCCTATCCACATTTCCTGTCTCCCCCATGATAATCTCCCATTCTCCTGCTCTCTCTGGAACTGTCGCTCCTCTGCTAATAAAGCCCCCTACATCCATGATCTCTTTTTCTCTCACTCCCTTCACCTTCTCGCCCTCACTGACACCTGGATCTCCCCCACTGACTCTGTCACCCCTGCCACTCTCTCCTACGGAGGTCTCTCCTTCTCCACCAGCCCTGCTCCGAAGACTGGGGTGGTGGCGTAAGCCTCCTCCTCGCCTCTTCCTGCCAGTTTCAACCCCCCCCCTCTCCTTCCCCTCCTTTGAGGCTCACTCC
>QEPC01000373.1:2020932-2041178 GCA_003113815.1 Sphenodon punctatus
ACCAGTGCTCCGGGCTCTGCACTGGCTGCCTATAAAGTACTGGGCCAGGTTCAAGGTGCTGGTTTTAACCTTTAAAGCCCTTCACGGCCTGGGCCCTGCTTATCTGTGGGATTGCCTCATTCCCCATGTGCCTGTGCAACCCTTGAGATCGTCCGTGGGAGCCTTTTTGGAGGTTCCCCGGGTGAGGCGGGTGGCCACTGATGTTAGATCTTTTTCGGTGGCTGCCCCTGTGCTGTGGAATTCGCTCCCGGAGGAGGCTCAGTTGGCTCCCACTCTCCTGCTGTTTCGGCATGTATGTAAGACCTGGCTGTTCCGTCAGGCTTTTGGCGAGGGGTTGGGGTGGGGTGGGGGTTTTCCCCACATATTGTATTTTTATTTTATTTAAAAAAAAAAAAAATATTGTTTTTATTGAATGTTGTTTGCCACCCCGGGCTGAGGGCTGGAGGGATGGGATAAATAAATAAATTAAAAAAACCACCATCCAACCCTGACACTTACCCCTGTGGGTAATCTATTCCTCTTTACTCAGGGATACGTACTCCATAAGGTGGGGTGAGGGAAGTGATTTTGCAGCATTATTTGAGATCTCTCTTGTTTTAGCTCTGTGGGAAAGTTCCAGTGAAACATGTACAGTCCCTCTTGGGGAACAAAATGGATGAACTTATTACTCAGCTCTGGAAAAGTAATAACAACAAAAATAAATTTTGCTAAATGAACTGTAGTTGCTAGGCAACCACCATGCACTGTATGCTGCCTACTCCCACACTGTAATAAATTAAAAAATTAATAATTCAGCACAATCATTGCTTGGATTGTTTGTCGTTAGACTGAAATGGCTTCTCTCAGCCAACAAGAAAATGCTCAGAACTGGGGTTTTCAGTCACCACTCAATGGATGTTTCTCCAAGCTCTGAATGGGTAGTGCTCTCGCAATGCAGGGTTGGGACTGCTCAGGAATTTTTTAATACATTTTTTTGTCATTGGAAATATGGTTTCAAAAAACTGAAAGTTTTTGTGGGGACATTTTGATTTTTAGATTTTTTTGAGATTTTGGACAAAATTCAAAATTGGAAAATACTTTTAAAAATTGAAAAATTTGAAAATAAAAAACCCTCATTTTTTTTACATCCACTTAAATGATTTTTTATTTTGTTCTGAAAGCACTTCTCAGTGACCAAAATGAAACAATTTGGACAGTGCTTTTTTCATGGTATGGAAATCTCTCTTTACCAGGCCTAATTCATCAAACTGTGGGCAGGAGGGGCGGGATATAAATTTTAATTAAATAAATAAATAAAAAACCCTGGACACCATATATTATTAATTTTACCTCAATTGTCTTATAATAATGATACCTCTAAGTTATTTCCCTGCAACTCAGCAATAAACATATTCTGGGCTCTGAAATGGCACACATGATTATTTCTTCAGTTAATTTATTTATTCAAATTTAGATCCCACCCTTTTTCTAATGTTCAGGGTGGCTTACAACATATAAATGCATATTAAAATCCCCTTTAAAATCCCATCCCAATCTCAATCTCAACCGCATCCCTATCCCTATCCCTATCCCTGCCTGCCAAACACCTGGCCAAACAAAAAGTTGTTAATCGCTTCTGGAAGATGAGCAGCCTCAGGCTTAGACAAATCTCCAAGGGAAGGGAGTTCCATAATTGTGATGCAGTCACTGAGGGAATGCCTCTTTGCATGCCCTTGTTGTGGAAACTTGGTGGACAGATGGTACCTGTAAGAGGAGTTCCTGGGTGACCTCAGAGGCCACAACAGGACATGAAGGATGAGGATAAGTCTGTAGTTCTGACTGTTTACAGGCCTGAAGAGGGGCCTGTATGCCTGGAAGCTTGCATGTTGTACTCTCAGAAACAGAAGTCGGTCCAATAAAACAGAAGTTGGTCCAATAAAAGATATAATCTAATCTACTCTGTGTGTGAAATGGCACACATGATTATTTCTTCAGTTAATTTATTTATTCAAATTTAGATCCCACCCTTTTTCTAATGTTCAGGGTGGCTTACAACATATAAATGCATATTAAAATCCCCTTTAAAATCCCATCCCAATCTCAATCTCAACCGCATCCCTATCCCTATCCCTATCCCTGCCTGCCAAACACCTGGCCAAACAAAAAGTTGTTAATCGCTTCTGGAAGATGAGCAGCCTCAGGCTTAGACAAATCTCCAAGGGAAGGGAGTTCCATAATTGTGATGCAGTCACTGAGGGAATGCCTCTTTGCATGCCCTTGTTGTGGAAACTTGGTGGACAGATGGTACCTGTAAGAGGAGTTCCTGGGTGACCTCAGAGGCCACAACAGGACATGAAGGATGAGGATAAGTCTGTAGTTCTGACTGTTTACAGGCCTGAAGAGGGGCCTGTATGCCTGGAAGCTTGCATGTTGTACTCTCAGAAACAGAAGTCGGTCCAATAAAACAGAAGTTGGTCCAATAAAAGATATAATCTAATCTACTCTGTGTGTGAAATGGCACACATGATTATTTCTTCAGTTAATTTATTTATTCAAATTTAGATCCCACCCTTTTTCTAATGTTCAGGGTGGCTTACAACATATAAATGCATATTAAAATCCCCTTTAAAATCCCATCCCAATCTCAATCTCAACCGCATCCCTATCCCTATCCCTATCCCTGCCTGCCAAACACCTGGCCAAACAAAAAGTTGTTAATCGCTTCTGGAAGATGAGCAGCCTCAGGCTTAGACAAATCTCCAAGGGAAGGGAGTTCCATAATTGTGATGCAGTCACTGAGGGAATGCCTCTTTGCATGCCCTTGTTGTGGAAACTTGGTGGACAGATGGTACCTGTAAGAGGAGTTCCTGGGTGACCTCAGAGGCCACAACAGGACATGAAGGATGAGGATAAGTCTGTAGTTCTGACTGTTTACAGGCCTGAAGAGGGGCCTGTATGCCTGGAAGCTTGCATGTTGTACTCTCAGAAACAGAAGTCGGTCCAATAAAACAGAAGTTGGTCCAATAAAAGATATAATCTAATCTACTCTGTGTGTGAAATGGCACACATGATTATTTCTTCAGTTAATTTATTTATTCAAATTTAGATCCCACCCTTTTTCTAATGTTCAGGGTGGCTTACAACATATAAATGCATATTAAAATCCCCTTTAAAATCCCATTCCAATCTCAATCTCAACCGCATCCCTATCCCTATCCCTATCCCTGCCTGCCAAACACCTGGCCAAACAAAAAGTTGTTAATCGCTTCTGGAAGATGAGCAGCCTCAGGCTTAGACAAATCTCCAAGGGAAGGGAGTTCCATAATTGTGATGCAGTCACTGAGGGAATGCCTCTTTGCATGCCCTTGTTGTGGAAACTTGGTGGACAGATGGTACCTGTAAGAGGAGTTCCTGGGTGACCTCAGAGGCCACAACAGGACATGAAGGATGAGGATAAGTCTGTAGTTCTGACTGTTTACAGGCCTGAAGAGGGGCCTGTATGCCTGGAAGCTTGCATGTTGTACTCTCAGAAACAGAAGTCGGTCCAATAAAACAGAAGTTGGTCCAATAAAAGATATAATCTAATCTACTCTGTCTCCATCGCTTACATTTAGGACCTCATTAGCAACCATCTTCTCTCTCGACTACATTGGGTAGTGCTTTTTGATCGGTACTACTGAGTGCTTCACCATCTCATGAAGTTACTGTGAGCTGAGACCACTCAGTCATTCAAGAGCACATGGCACCTCATGGACAGTTGCCAGCACTTATGATTTTGTCACGTCTCACAATTTTGAGGGTTTCCTTTAGAGTCTAAAATGGTGAAACCTGTGATTTTTTTTAAAAGCAAGTGTGATCTTCAAAGCTCTTCTTGTTTTAAGCCCCATTGAAGGGAATAGGTCTGGTACAGGCAGAGTACTGAGAAGATTGGAGCCTGTGTTTCTAGTCCTGAAGGTTGATGTGGAAAGCCTGGAATCATGACTGCAGCATACCATAAATCAGCATTAGACTTGAACATTTTGGCACCTGGGAGAGGCACTTGTGCTCCCTCCCACCCCCCGCTGAAGTTCTGGCAGCATTGTCCCAAACTGGGCAGTGGTCACCCATTCACAGTTCAGTTGCATTTAACAGCAGGAAGATTGGTGTCCCCAATGCAGTTGTTGCCCACTACAGTCACCCTGTTGATTTGCAACAAGGCCTGCCCTGCCCTGATAGGCTTCGTCCACTGTGGGAATAATACACTGTCTCTTTATGAGATCAGTACTGGAAACTGAAACTTCTAGAGTACATGTGGTTGTTCCATAGAACTGGCTGAGACCAGACAGAGCCACTGGCTTCAGGCAGGGAGGCCTGCAGCACTTCCTGGAGTTATTATTATTATTATTAACAAACATTTATATAGCGCAAGCAGTGTACCTGGCACTTTACAAAGTAATAAAATAGACACGGTCCCTGCCCCTAGGGCTTACAATCTGAGAGACAGGAGCTGGGGGAGAGACTTAGGAAGGGGAACAGAGGGAGAGACAAGGGGTCTAACATTCATGAAGATGCGAGGTCTCAAGTGCACGTACTTGGCTTGGTTACGATGAGAACTTTTATAAATATTTTTATAAATATAATAAATAAGATTTACTTATCCAGAAGGTGTACTTCTTGATCAGCACAAATCATCACAGCCACAGTCATTAAACCACTTACTCCAGAGTTAAGTGGTTATTGGCTTGACACATCAGGGAGGACACACCTTGGACCTTGTGTTTTGCACTGGCCTTGAGGCGGGTGTTCTGTTAGTGGGGGAGATATCAGCTGTGCCCTTGTCATGGAGAGATGGGCAGTGGTTGGAGTGACGGTGGCATTGTTCGCTTGCTGAAGCTGATAGATTGCGGCATAGAGCCAATTTACGAGCCTATGTCATGGCTATGTGGGCAGCAAAGAGTGAGTTCTTTGCTGCCCTCATAGCATCCGCAAAATCCCATTCAGCGGAGCTGTTCCGGGTAGTGTGGGGGCTGGTCAGTCTGGCCTCCCTCAATCTTGGAGTGGAGTCATCTACTGCCCGCTGTGACAGGTTTGTGGATTATTTTGTGGACAAAAATCGCTCGTATTCACCACAATTTTGATGCATTTGTTACACTAGGGGTACCAGAGGTTATGAAAGCCCCGTCATGTCCGGTTTTCTGGGATCAGTTTCAGTCAGTGATGCCTGCTGATGCGGTGGATGTTCTTGGAGCGGTCAGGGTCACTTGTGAATTAGACCCTTGCCCATCCTGGCTGGTTAAGATCTGCCAGGAGACAATAGGGTCGTTGCTGGCTGGGGTGGTCAACGCCTCCCTATGGGAGGGTAGAGTGCTGGGATGTCTCATGGAGGCAGTGGTGCAGCCTCTGCTCAAAAAACCATTGCTTGACGCTGACTCCCCTGCCAGGTATTGGCCTGTCTCTAACCTTCTCTTTTTAGGCAAGGTTATTGAAATCGTAGTGGCTTGGCAGCTGCAGGGGCATCTCGATTGCATCGGTTTTCTTGATCCCTCTCAGTCTGGCTTTCATCTAGGATATGGCACTGAGACTGCGCCAAGATATGGATTGGGGTCGTTCAACCCTGCTAATCCTGTTAGCTCTGTCGGCTGCGTTTGATACCGTTGATCATGAGATGTTGGTGACGCACCTGCGGGACTGTGCGGGAGTGGTCGGGACTGTTCTTGAATGATTCTGCTCATTCCTGACCGGAAGAACCCAGCGGGTGGTTCTCGGGGATTGTTTTTCATCATACCGACACCTCTCGTGTGGAGTTGTGCAGGGTTCTGTTCTGTCCCCTCTCCTGTTCAACGTGTACATGCAGCCGCTTGGCGAGGTGATCAGGAGGTACGGGGTGAGGTGTCATCAGAATCCGGATGACACCCAACTGTACCTCTCATTTTCAACCGACCCAGGCCCGGCTGTGTTGGTGCTTACTCGGTGTCTGGCAGCTGTCAGGGACTGGATGAGGGCTAATCAACTGCAACTAAATCCTGACAAGACGGAGGTGATGTTAGTGGGTAAGTCGATGGAGATGGTGACCCCCTCGGTTGACTTCCCAGATGCGGAACCTGGGGGTGCTCCTCGATGCTGATGACACCCAACTGTACTTCTCTTTTTCAACAGACCCAGACCCAGCAGGCTCGGTGCTTACTTGGTGCCTGGCGGTTGTGAAGGATTGGATGAGGGCTAATCGACTGCGGCTGAATCCTGACAAGACGCAGGTGATGTTAGTGGGTAAGGTGATGCAATTGGCGGCCTCCATCATTGATGGGGTCTGTCCTCCATTGACCTCCCAGGTATGGAGTCTAGGGGTGCTCCTTGATGCGCAGCTCCGCCTGGATTTCCAGGTGGAGGTTGTGGCGAGGAGTCAGGGCTGTAGCCAGGGAGGGAACTTATTTATTGTGCAGCCATAGGTTATTACAATTTGTTACAACATAAGATTTAAAACAGTCCCCTAAATTCTTATAGGGATGGGACATTAAATACAATATTACAACAAAATATAAAAATCAAGAATCCATAGTAAACATATGGGCATATACTTATCTCTCAGGGCTAACCATTATCAATAAAATTATTCCTAATATGTAACGCCGCTTCACAAAAGGCTGCCACATTCCTAGACCTAATAGAATCGACAGGCTGAAGCAGTTTCAAAAGTAACATGGGGGGGAGGGGAGAATAGAGACAACGCCCCCCAAAAGGGGGGTCAAATATCTATTCCTGGGAGAAACATTAGCAAGACATTCCAAAAGCACATGAGTACAAGTCTCAACAGTCCCAAGATTACATGAGGGACAGATCCTTTCCTCCCATGGAATACCTCTGTTCCGGCCCTCCAAAACAGCTGATGGAAAAACATTACAGTGAAATTTTGTGAAAGCTATTTGTTGACTAAAAGGTAACCAGGAATCGAGGTAACTCTGGCCCCAACAGGGCCTGAGCAATTTAGAATAAAAAAGGGCTACCCGTTGAGACTCCAAAAGAGAAAATTCATATTGTGAATCCTGATCAGCAAACCTTTGTTTGATCAGGATAATTGCGCCTTTCAGCCCACAGGTTTTCAAAGAGTCCAGGGAGAATCCCAACTTCTGCACCTCGCTATTTACTAGCAATTCCCAGTCTGAAAATAGGCCACTGGAGAGGGCCATTATAAACATAGAATTTTCTTGTGTTGGAACAACCATATTTTAAAACCAAAATTTAATCAAGATCAGCAATGCGCGTGATCTGAGAGGGGGACACCCCAGTTCATAATGCATCAATACCTGTGGGGTTCCTAAGGGTAAACCCAGTATTGAACGGAGAAACCCATTTTGCATAATGTTTGCAGGAGCGGCGAGGTATAAATATATTAAATAAATAAATATATTAAATAAATACAAAATAAATAAAATAATCTCAAGTTTTCCCAAGAATCCCAAACCCCATTCTGGGTAGGCATAGAGGATCTGACTAATCACCTTTGTAGTATACAAACATAGTGCCGGGAGAACCAGTTTTCCCCCATCTCTATGATAGAATTTCAGTATAACAGCAGAAGATTGCCTAGACCAGCTAAAGGAGGACGTTAGTATAACCCCAAGATATTTGAAAACCATAACTTGGTCAATGGGATTCCCTCTAATAAACCAGCGATGTTGCTTCCTGGATATCCCCCACCCTATAATCATAACCTTTGTTTTGGTGTAATTAATAGCAAGATTTTAGGAGAGACAATAGACTCCAAAAAGCTCCATGACCCTTCTCAATCCCACCTCAGTCTGGGAGATCAGGATCATATCGTCCGCATAGAGTAATGCGGGTATCCTTCGATTTCCGATTGTTGGGGCATGAGTATCTTTCTTTTTCAAGAAGGAAATTACATCATTTAGATAAAAATTAAATAGAGCAGGGGCCAAGGTGCATCCCTGTCTTACCCCTCGTCTGACAGGGATTTTTTCAGAAAGTTGATTTGGGGGTGGGAGGACAATCTCACTTGGAGGGTGTTTCCAGAGTGCACTTTGATCAAAAGAAAAAGTAATCTTGGATCCAATGAAAAAGCATTCAACTTAACCCACAACCGTTCCCTGTCCACCAGGTCAAATGCCGAACGAAGATCGATAAAACATAAAAACAATTTCCCTTGACATGCTACGTATCTCTTGATAAGGTGGTACAAAACGAAAATCTGGTCTGTTGTTGACTTCCCTTTTACAAAGCCCACCTGCTCGGGTTCAATCAGTCCCTGAGTCTGAAGCCAAATTTGAAATTTACCCAGCAAGTATTTCGTGTAGAGTTTCCCCACCACACTAAGCAGGCTAATGGGGCGATAATTAGATGGCATCTGGGGATTAACCTTCTTATGAAAGGGGACAATAATACTATTTAGTCATGACTGGGGGAGCACTCCTATAGCATTTATTTGGGTGAAGAGTGGAGCCAGAACACTAGCCCACCAATCAGGAGCACGTTCAATCAAATTGGGAGAAATGAAGTCATCCCCCGGGGCTTTCTCTGGTTTAAGGGACGCAATAAGGTCTAAGACATCCTCTATAGATACTGGAGGCCAGGAGGGAAGCTGATCTATTGGGGCCAGTCGTATCTCTTCCACTTGGTGTGTAGAGAGAAAAGACATCCCTGTAAAATTTGACCCAAACTTCAGGAGCAAGGGACAGCTGACCACTTACCTTTCTCCTGTTCCTCCTTTCTCCCGAGGAATGGAAAAAATCCCAAAAGGCCTTAGTGTCCTTTTGATTAGCCTCTAACTGTAGTTTTAACCATTGTTTCTTATAAAAGTCCTGTTTTTTTTTAACTAGTGTAATCCGATAAAGTTTCTTCTGTTTAATAAGTGCTAAACACACTCTTAAAGATGCCTTTTGCTTCAGAGATCTAGCTTTCTGCCTTAATGATGACCTCAACTCGCGGCACTCCTCATCAAACCACTGGGGTGCATACCAATTATGCTGAATAGGACCTCCTAAGGACCTTAATAAAAGGGGCCAAACGATCAATCAAGTTATTGTAGCAAGTGACCAAGTCTGCACAGTCTTTAGATGGAATAAATCGTTTTTGTGTATCTTGGGCCTTGCAACTGGAGGAAAAGCATCTTAACTGTTTCAGACCACTTAACACGAACAAAATGGAAAATAGTCTCGGAATTTGCTTCTAACCTAATTTGACCATTCACAGCACCCACAAGACCCATGGGCAAATTCGTATTCATTACCAACGGGAAATGTGAGAACTCTATTCTAGGGGTTATACTAAGGAACCGGACAGACTCCAGGGAATCAAGTGAGATAAGCAAATAATCTATAACACTAGATCCCAAGACCGTATGCGAGGTAAAATCTCCCTGAACGTGACCTATTAAGGATACTCAGATTAAATAGATCCATCACTTCTTTCATTTTCCCTGCTCCGGCACTAATGACCTTATCTTTTGTGGTTCTACTTGGAAACCTTCTTAAAGGTGCATGTTCATCCAGCACCAAAGTTACTTGCAGATCCATGGGATTTCCAGTTCTTGTATTGAAATCACCACCTATTATAATTGTGGCTTCCCACATTCTTCAACAGCCAAATCCAAGAGGTCATGCCACTGTTTCCATAAATCATGGGAATAATACAATGATGAGGTAGGAGGAATATACACAATTCCAATTAAAACTTCATAGCCAGAAGGAAACAAACAATGATACATAGCTAAATGAGCCTATCAATCTCACCTTGACACCCAAGGCTGACCGGACCAATAAGGCCAACCTGCCAATTGGTCTTCCATGCTTAGCCGAAGGGGAAGCATGTAAACAAAAAGAATCATATGTAGGAATAATTAGGTCTACTAAAGCCCATGTTTCTTGTAATAAAATAAAGTCAAATTCATTAAAAAAAAAATTAAAATCTACATCATGTTGGTGAATTAGCCAGCCTGCAATATTCCAACTTACCCAGGAAACAACTCCAGGGTCAGTAAAGACGTGTCTTTGGTTTATCCGAGGTCTAACGGGGGTTGGTGAAGTTACTAAAAACTGTGGGCCCAAATCATGTATTCGGGGAGATAATGTGGAAACAGGGCGTGGACAGCTAACTAATATATCTTTATTTGGGTTAGATTGCCCTTGTTTATCCGCAGAGAGTTCAATTTTGTGTGAAAGTGTGGGAAGAAAGCCTTTATTTATTGGGGATAATACTGGTGACCTGTCCTCATCTCCAGAGTTCATATTGTATAGGGATCCCCTAGGAGGAGATCCAACAGACAAGTGAGATGCCGAAAAAGGGTCAGACCTGGAGGACTGAAAAAAACACCTTTTCCCAGTCCTATTAGGGATTGCTGATTGTACTAGGCGATTTTGGGCTTCCAATTCTCCTAGTTTCCCCAATAAATGATCTAGGTGTAAGAGCATCTCCTTTTGTCCTGTTAAGGGGGCATGATGAACTAATCCGAGATAAATTCCCTGCCAACTGTACCCCAGGGATGTCAACTTCCATAGATCCTTCCTTAATGAGATCAATCAAATTAGCAGATATCAACGGAGCTAATGGATCAACAGAATGCGGAGGGGCCTTCAACCTTGTAGGAGGAGCTTGACCCGAATCTGCTAAAGGGGCTAGATTCTGATCCCCCAAATGCATGACAGGACCACAGCGGTACGCTTCACTTTGAGGAATACATAAAGTACTTGGATCGGGTTGGTATACCCGAGAAATATGCACCGCTCTACTATTTAGGAGCCCCTCTTTTTCCACAATCTCCAATAAAAAATAAACAATTAAAAGTGACATTTATCACCCAGCGATCTCTTGAATTTAGTAAATGATCTACAGCCTTAATATCATGGCTGGTAATAGGCATACAAAGAAGTGCCCTCAGGTGTTCGGCCACATCCAATCTTGTATTCCAATGGAGTAAATTGCCTTTAGGTAATTGGTGGACAATAAAGATTAGACTGGTCGGAGCTACTCTAAGTATCTCCCCCTTTTTAGGTGATATTATACTTGGAGTGAGTGCCTTTGGATGGGGGTCAGGTTGATAAAGATCCTTTTCTAGGGGAACAGGGGGCACATAAGTTATCAAAGAACCATTCTGGGGTAGCTTCCCCTGGTTACCTCTTAAATTACCGCCGACGCCCCCCCCCCCCAATGCAGCAGATGTGACCCAAATAATAGGTCAACCTTCTCATTCAGATGATTTAAATGGGTAAACAAAACACATTGTTTTCGTGGTGAGAGCTACATGGTCAGTTTAAAAATTCAACATACGATCACCCATTGTCTGTGCTCCCCCCACCTTCCTTGGGGTAGCCAAAATGGGAGGAAAAAAACCACCCCTCCATAGGTGATGACTGGGCAATAGCTGCTACAGCGTATCACTTACTAAATCAGCCAAAGCAGAATAGCAATTTCTAACAGAAACATCAGGGTGGGAAACTAGTTCTTTTTCAGTTGCAGTTTGTGCCGATACATTGCTTAAAAGGTACTTATCAATCTTCCTCTGTTTTGACGTCATAGCTGGAGAGGACGGGCTAGGCTGCTTCTCAGCTCTTGACCTCTTACAAGGGGCCATACTGTGATAGCGGAATATAATCCAAGAACTCTGGGGCAAGAGACAAAATCAAAGAGTCGAAAAGTGCCCAGCCACAGCAGAGCAGCATGCCCCGCGCCCTACCTGTGCCTAAGGCTGTGCGCACAAGGGCGTGCCCTTAGGCATGCTGCCCAGTCGTGCACCTCTGGCGCCGCCCAGGCGAGCGCATCCAGCGCCGCCTCTGGTGGCTTCAGGCTTTGAACGATTCCACGCAAGCCCCGCGCAAGTAGCTCTGCCTCTTTAAGATCCTCCAGCCAGGTGTTAACAATCCCACTCCCTCTGCTCCTTCACACCACCTCGTAACCAGGAATTTTTAGTTGGAGGGGCCATAAGTATAATAAGGGAGGTCATCATGTGCACGCGTGCAAAGCACTGTGCGTGCGCTCCCAGAACCAAAAGTGGGTGGGGCTTAAGGGATGGGGTTGAGCCTGCTGGCAGCTTCTAAAATATACTAATTTACACAAATGCTGTTCTAAAATTTAGTTTTATTAAACAGTAATAATACATTACATGCAAGCGCATGCATAACACAATAACTTTAACTTAAAGACTTTTAAGTATGGAACAATTGCCAGGATTGAAAGATCGAGAAAAGTAATACAGTTTTCCTGAAAAAAGCAACTCTTCTTAAGATTGTAATCCCTGGGGCAAAGAACCTCCAATGTGGAGGACCAGGCAATTATCTAACTCTTAGAGATCTCTGTCTTAGATTTGTAAGTTCTTCAGCATTCAAAAGTACCCCCCCTTTGAGATACCAGGGAGTATTTAGTCCTCCCTCTTACTAGATTGTAAGCCCTGGGCATTCAAAAACAGAATTCCCTTTGCTATCACAGAGCCAGTCGACATACTTTTGAACGAAATTTTTCAATAAACAAATCTAAACTGAGGGGTTTTGTGATAGATTCATACCCAAGTAACACAAGGTTATTTTTCTGGGCATGTGCCATCGACTGTCTCTGTGGCCTTAAAATGCGTGTCAGACAAGAAAATGTTGACTCCCATGTGGCTGTTGAAGCACCAAAAGTCACAGCAGCTATGTGTGGACATTAGGGAATGCCTTTCTATGTGTGGACAGTACTGATAGAGAATTCTGGATACTGTTATCTGCCTGTATACATGGATTTGTTGGATAAAGAATATTTGATTTTGCTACAATAGCCTCATTCTTAAAGCTTCAGAATTAACAGTCACCAGTTTGATGGAGAGGCATCACTGGGTATTTTCAGACATTACACCGTCCCGATTCACCACAGTGAATCTCTGGTGGGGGTGAACCAAACAACCACCCCCCATGGCCAAAAGACGCCCCAAACAGATGTGCCAGCTGATCCCAGCGGGGAATCGGGGAGGGGGAGGAGCCGCACAGTGCAACGTGTGGCCGCACAGCCCCGCCCCCCCATGCTCCCACGCCGTCTGCCCTCTGGGGATACGGGCGGGCGCCGCGGCCAATGTGGCTGCAGCGCCCACCCGAATTGACCACGGCCCGGAATCCCACCAGGGATTCCGGGCCGTGGTTGCCATCCAGACGTTACTTTTTGTTGGTTCCCACCGGGAATCTCTTTGACCACGCTTTCAGCGATTGTCCCTCGGGGAGCCCCGGAAGTGTGGTTGAACTTGACCCCATGTGGAAATCGACCGTGGTTGAAATTGACCCCATGTAGAAATCGACCATGGTGAACATCTGGCAGCCGCCAAACAGACGTTCAGGGCGCTTTGGTCCCGCCACGGGATTGACCGTGGTTCACTGTGGTTGACTGTGATCTTGTAATGTCTGAAAATACCCACTGCCTGCACATCTAAAAATGTGTCTGACCAGAGAGAATCCAAAACTGTCAGATATTCAAGGTTTCTTTTGGAAACGCGTGCTTCAGCCTCAGAAATTGAATAATCATGCACTTCATTGAATACTTGCTTTAATGGCAAGTAAGATCTGTCATCAGATCGTGACCCAGTTGTACTATCAGTGACAAAATCCCGGTAGCGCCTGGTCATCTTTGCTTTTTTTCTTGGTTCATTCATGTTTGTGGCAATGCCATTGTCACTGCACAGTTTTTGAGTTTCACTCAAAAGTTCCTCAAACACAGTGTCTGCTTTGTGCCGTCTGTCTTTAAGAACAGAAATGCAAGAATTGACAACCTGAGCAGCTCTCCCCAAATGCATTCCTTTGTCCTACAATGCTGAATTTCCTGGTTCAAAGATGGATAAGACATCTTTCATAAGTTGTGTTAGAAAGAGAAACTTCAAGCTTGCACACTTCTTTTGTAGGGCAATTGCTTCCATGGATTGGTCTGTGGGCACCGATTTTTCATTTTCAGGGTCTGCAAAGTAACTGAGGAGAACACTGAGGATCTCTTCAACATTTTGAGATATAGCCCTTGCAGTGGCTAAATGTCCTGTCTATCTTTGTTCCAACTTAGTCTATTGATTTGAGTGCCAGAATAAATTTGTTTAACCCAGTGTTTTCTGGTAAAACTATATAAAGCATTGCACACCTCAAAATATTGCTTCACCATAGTTATTTTGGAACAGGCATTAACAATTACTAAATGCAACTGGTGATTATAACAGTATACATAAGGAACAGTTTTATCAAGTTTCTTTTGGATTAATGTTTGAACCCCACCAGTATTGCCAAACATTACACTAGCACCATCATAACACTGTACAAGTAGTTGTTCTGGAGGAAAACCACTGTCACCTAGAACCTGAACCAAAACATCTGTTATAGAATTGGCAGTCAAACTTAAAAACTCATAGAGCCCATAGAGCTTTTTTCATTGTTTCAGCCAATAGATAAGTTTGTACATAGAAATGCGTACACATTTCTCTGTTGCCTCCTTTTAATGTGTTGTAATGTGTTTTAATTGTTTTTATTGTTGTAAACCGCCCTGAGCTGCCTGTGGCAGGAGGGGCGGGGTATAATTTTTTAAAATAAATAAATAAATAAATAAATAAATAAAAATAAGAATAGGACCAGTGGTCTAAGGCCGTTTTCAGACGAGCGCGGCGGCGCCCGCGCTTGTTTCTTTAAAAAGCCGGCAGCCCGTTCTACACGAGACGCTGCCGCCGAATACGCCCATGCGCGGCCGACGCGCATCCATTTCCGGGCGCGAACTGACCGGGTCGGCGATCGAGGCTGGTCATACGCGGCCGGAAATGGATGCGCGTCGGGCCGCACATGCGCGTATTCGGCGGCAGCGTCTCGTGTGGAATGGGCTGCCGGCTTTTTTGGAAACAAGCGCGGGCGCCGCCGCGCTCGTCTAAAAACGGCCTTAGTCTGGAGGGCGTGGTCTGAGGATTGCAGCCTTCACAACCAAAAGGCACCTTGAAAAACCTTTTTAAAAACATGATTTCTAGACCTATCTCATAACTTTAAAGGACCTTGACTCATGATCTTTAAACATTTTGGGCTATCCCAAGTTAAATCCTCAGCAACTTTAAGGCCAATTTACATTATTCCCATGCTGCAAAACAATCTTATAGTCAGTTTGACTTGCAAGTGGCAGTCTTCCCTTTCCTAGATATTCACTGACTTTTATTAATTATTATTATTATTATTATTATTTTATTTTATTTTATTTTATTTTATTAGCATTTATATAGTGCCAGTGATGTACCTGGCGCTTTCCAGAGAATAAGATAGACACTGCCCGAGTGCTTGTTTGCAGTGCAAGGGGCAACTTGTAGGAAATGTGAGCATGACTGGACAATTTCCACATAATCCTTTGTTTCTGAAATGGCAGTTGTGGTACACAGGAAACCAGATTGTCCAAGGATGCAGAGGCCTAAATTATACTGCCGCAGCAGCTGTGTGTTAAGCTGCACGTGGTCAAACTTCAATCCTGTTTTTTAGAAATACAGTTTATGGTTTTTATCTGGTTTTTTTCAGCTTGTGTAGCATTTGGGGGTTATGTGGTTTGTGCTTAATTTCATTTTGGTCAGTAAAGTACTCTGAGCTCTAATGTTTTGTTTCTTGTTGTTTAATGTTGAACCGCAGGCATACTAACTTTTTCTGCCCATCCATATCTTTGGCTGCGTTTAGCTTATAACCCTGGCTCCTGCCTGGTTCTGCCCCTTCCAAGCATCATGACATCATGATGCTTGGAAGGGGGATGGTCACGTCAGAAAGGGGTGGAGCAAAGCAGCTCTTTGGTCACTGCCCTCCTGAATGTAATTTTGTCAGTGCCGTTGTGTGGGGCCTCTTTTCCCCTGCATTTTTCAGGGGGCTGCTATAATTGTTTTGAGGGGGGGACAGGGGCTGTCAAAGCGGCTTTCCCACCACCTTTATGTTGCAAACTCCCCCTGCTGCAGAGTGTTATGACGTCATAACACTCGGGAGGGGGGGGGAGGGAACAGGGGCGCAACGTTGGAAAGGTCCATTTGCCCTGTCTCTTTCTGACCTGGTTCCATCCCATTTGGGGTGTCAGGACATCACAGGGCTTCAAAGGAATGTGGACCTATTGTTATGTATTGATTTGGCAGTTTGGCCATGGTCAGAGACACAAGCAGGATGAGGCCTGGACAACTCAGTTCAGCCAATTTCACGCATAGGCCTCAGGCTGGTTTTCTTGACCCGTTTCAATCTGGGTTTTGAACCGGCTATGGTATGGAGATGGCGTTGGTGGCTTTGGTGGACGACCTCCGCCAGGAGATGGATGCAGGATGTTCAACATTACTGGTCCTGCTAGATCTCTCGGTCACGTTTGATACAGTGGACCATGGGCTGCCGTTGAGACGGTTGAGTGACCTGGGGGGGTCTGGATGAGACCACCCTCAGCTGGTTCCAGTCATTCCTCTCGGGGAGGACTCAGCAGGTTGTCCTGGGGGCAGTAACATCTAGCCCCCGGACCCTGGACTGTAGCATTCCGCAAGGTTCAATCCTGTCTCCTTTATTGTTTAATGTATACATGCAGCCCTTGGGGGAGATCGGGAGAGGATTTGGTGTGCGTTGCCACCAATATGCTGATGACACCCAGCTTTACCTCTCTTTTTCAGCTGACCCAGGCCCTGCCATCTCCGTGCTAGCCCAATGTTTGGAGGCCGTGGTGACTTGGTTGTGGCAGAGCAGACTGAAGCTCAATCCTGCTAAGATGGAGGTGATGATGGTAGGCTGAACAGGGGAGGTGTTGCCTCTTCTTGTGGAGGCGGTGCGTCCCTCTGTGGCCCAGCAGGCTTGGAGTCTGGGGGTGTTATTGGACGCAGACCTCCGCCTAGATCAGCAGATGGATGCGGTGGCGAAGGTGGCTTTCTGCCAGCTGTATCTGGTACAGAGGCTGCACCTATACATCTCCAGAACTGACCTGGCCACCTTAATCCATGCCTTTATCACCTCGAGGCTGGACTACTGTAACACACTCTACATGGGGCTTCCCTTGATGCTGGCCCAGAGGTTGCAGCTAGTGCAGAATGTGATGGCCCGTCTCTTAACAGGGACGGGCTGATGAGGGCACATAACACCAGTGCTCCGTGTACTGCACTGGCTGCCTGTAACGTACCGAGCCAGATTCAAGGTGCTGACTTTGATCTATAAGGCCCTGTACGGTCTTGGACCTGTATATCTCAGGGACCGCCTCGCCCTCTGCGACTGAGGATGGCCCCTTCGGTCCACCGGGGGCACCTTCCTGGAGGTCCCCCACGTAAAGTGGGGGGCTACAATGGAGAGGGCATTCTCGGTGACTGGGTCACGGCTATGGAACTCCCCTCCCAGAGGAAGCACAGCTGGCCCCGAGTCTGTTGGCCTTCCGTTGGGCCTGTAAGACTGTTCTCCCAGGCCTTCAGAGGTGGGGAGGGGAGGGTGGGTTAAATTTTTGCATGGGGGGTGTTTTAAATTTGTTTAAATAATAATATTGGACTTTTTTTAGATTTTAATGTGGCTTTATGTTGTTTTAGATTGTTTTTATATTTGTTGGAAGCTGCCCCGAGATGTCATCGACATGAGGGAGCCGCATGTAAGTGCAATAAAATAAATAAATAAATAAATAAATAAGGCCCATGAGCATAAAGTTGTAAAACTCCACACTCTAGCAGAAAATGTATCTCCAAGGCCACAATAACAAGCCCCAGACAGCCACTATCTCTGAGAACACAGAAAAAGGTCTCTGAGAAAACAAAGAGGGTTTGTAAGAAAGGGAGGTAACCTCCCCTACAACTAGGCAGCAACTGCCTAAAACTCCCTGAAAACCAAAATAGCTTGGTGGCTATGCTCCAAGTGATAGCATAATGAATAGTCAGCTTATTCTCTGCACCTGGCAGAGGGGACCCTGCAACATGCATTCTTAATAAATAAAACTATAAAAGGAAACGCTCAGGCCCTTATCTCTTGTCACTGGCGCTTGCGGCTACTAGCATTGTGTGGGCCTCTGACCCTAACCGTTGCTCTCAAAGATCCAGAGACTCCTGCCCAGCTACCTGCTGGACCCCCTTCCCTTCTCCTCTGAACCAGCTTGCATCTTGGACCGTGGCCTCTGACACGTAAGATATCCTAGGTTGGGTTACTGGGGTTCACAACTAGTAACACACACACTGCCATGGCCAGATGTTAAGTGTCTATCCAATAAAATTGAGTTGTACTCACATACTTTGGCTTGTTTATTGGCAATCCTCGATCCCGTTTGGGGTAAACTGAGGCAGCCATCTCATTTATTTCCTAACACTATCAGGAAAGGCTAGGAACGTTCCTTTGCCCCACCCTCTTTTAGCATGACCTGCTGCCCCCTTCTGGGTCAAAGCGTCTGGGAAGGTGGGCCCTTAGCAATGGGGAACACTAGTTCAGCTGAATTTATCTGAGACAGGAGCTCTGGTCTATGTCCTGGTACTGTACAACAGTTTTTCTCAGACTGTGTGGAGGAATTCTGGCCTGCATGGAGCCAGGCATTTCTTGACCTAGCCCTGCCCTCTCTATGGAGTGCTGTGATATCATGTTACTTCGAAAGGGGTGGGACCACATGAGACAGAGATGCAGCTAAGGGACTCCCTTTCTGATATATGACTCTGCCCCTGTGAAGCACAGTGACATCATGGCACTCCATAAGGGACAGCAATTCCCTTGGACTGGGAAACCCAGCCAAGCTGGAAGGGTCTTGGGTGGACAGTCCACTTGACTCTGGCCCAGTGGGACCAGTCATGTACCACCAGGCTTAGGCTGGGCCTCAGCGTCCATGTCACAGTGGAGAGAATGATAGGAATTGCAGAATTAAGCATCTGTGGAAGAGAATGCCACCTTGTTCTATCCACTCCCACCCACTCCATGCCCCCTCATATATAACTGCTTTACATTTGGTCAGTTTATATATTTCTACTGGTTATGCTTCATGCTGGAAGAAGGGCCCTGTGTGGCCCGGAAGCATGCTTATTTCCACCAACAGCAATTGGTCCACTAAAAGATCTCATTCCAACCACTTTGTCTCTGGAAGGGAAGGCAAAGCCATAAATGGAATTGAGATCGCTTCTACATTTCAAAAGATTTTGCTCTTGTTACTTGCATCCCATCTCAAACTGATGTCCTCTCACTTTTATGATGAAAAATTGTCTATATTACCAGGCAGGAGAAATTGTGCAACTGGGGAAGGAATCCCACCTTAAACTTTCTGCAGGATGTGCCCATCACTTCAAGTCTCTGTTGTGGGTCCTACATTTGCGCACTGACAGAATGAGAGGTACAACAGGGGAAGACAAGGGATGGGGGAAGGATAAAGTGAAACATTAGGGTGGCAGTCAGTCAGGGCAAGTCTTTTCAGTAGGGATGGGAATATCGGTATCGAATTAATCCGATACTGCCGATAATTGGTGATATCAGATTAATCAGATAAAATCGATACTATTGGTATCGGTGTACTGGTTTTTTTAACATTGCCAATTTTTCAGATCTTTAACATTGCGGCCATTTAAAAAATGGCCGCAATGTTAAAAATCTGAAAAATTGGCAATGTTAAAAAACTGATATCAGATAAAACCGATACCGGTAAAACCGGTAACCGGTATTTCGCCGATAGTCCCATCCCTACTTTTCAGGAACTGGATCCAAATCAGACATGTTATTCTGTCTGAGATCTTTTCCTCTTCACCATGTATAGGTGCCTGAAGCAATGCAACATAATCAGGTGTGGCTCCCCCTGCAGGGTGTTTGGGGCACCCCCCTGGGGGACCCCTGCCATGCTGTCAAAATAAAAAACCACCAAAAAAACAAACAAACCCAGCCGCTTCTGACAGCCGCAGCAGCCTCTGACTGGCTTCAGAGGCTGCTGCAGCTGTCAGACATTATCTCCCATCCGGGACCCACTCTCAGAGCCGCTCTGAGAGTGGGTTCCGGAAGGAACAAAAAGGCTGAGCTGGCTCAGCCGCCCAAACCGTGCTTCCTATTGAAAACGTGATTTGGGCGACTGAGCCCCTCAGTCCCAGCACGCATAGGGTGTGCTGTGGAGGGAGGGGGCTAGCCTTTCCATTGCGCCTAATGGACACAATGGAGCTTCTTGCCTGGGTGCTTGTTACAAATGCCCAGGCAAGAAGATTTGTGCCGGGCGGCTGAGGCAGGGACCAGCGAGCATGCGTGCTGCTCCCTACCTCATGGGTCACTCAGGGACATGGCTGTAGGCATGCTTTCAACAGCGTGCCTCCAGCCAGCCCGCTTCCTGGACCCTGCGCTGCCAGTCTCCCCCCCTCAATCTGCTGCTAAGAGCAGCGGGGGGGGGGG